>VHKM01000006.1:1180000-1652500 GCA_007210695.1 Neogobius melanostomus | reverse complement strand
TATATGGGGATAGAAAACATGCAGTCAAAATCAATATGGTAGTTTTTCTGCTACTTTTAACTAGGGCCCGACCGATATGGATTTTAGGGGTCCGACACCGATACCGATATAAAGGGGTTTGGCCTGGCTGATATAAAGGATGATATTTTAAGTAATTTAATTTTATGTTTTTTTTTTAATTTCTCAAATAGGCTATATAGCTAAACATTTATTGACATAGTAAAGGTTTCAATGATTGAAATATATTTAAATATATCTAACAGAGGCCGATAATGTTTTATTCTAAGGGGGATACCGATTATTGGGGATTTTGATTGGCCGATACTGAGGAACACCACTGATATTTTTGGAAAATGTCTGTTCTATAATCCTGTGTATGATGTTCTAAACGTGTCAGTGTTAAACTGGGACAGCAGGGGGTGCTGTATATTCTTGTTTAATAGGTACATTAGATGAAGCTTGTTTAAAAAGGCAAAAATCAATAGACTCCAAAACAAAAAAGGTAAGCCTCTTTCTCTTATTGTTCCGAAATTGCAAACTTGTGACCGATTTTCACCGCAATGTTTCTCTGCTCCCCTAAGGCCTGGGAAATTGAGGGGGCTTTTAAAGCTCTCACTAAGCTCTTTCCAATGCAAAACATGGGAAGTTTTTATTACTTTTGGTTTCGGAGATGTCAGCATTTTTATCGGCCGATAGCCGGTATTGTAAATTACCTCGTATCAGCCCTACTTTTAACCACCTCTTAACTGTCAAAGCCGACAATGGGCCTGCATACTAGACCTGCATATTATCATTACCACAATATTAGGTTATAAATTCCTCCTAATTTAGTTCCACTTTAGCCTGGTTTTGTATTGATGGATTCTGATGGAAAAAACAAATGTCTCACGACTCTTTGCACTCGCCTTTTTGGAAGAAGACATGTGTGATGATGGTCCTGCAGAGCGGACAGGGCGTGTTGGTGGGACAGTTCTTGGCCAGGGTCCTCAGGCAGGGCTCACAGAAGATGTGGCTGCAGGGGTGGCACATGTACGGGCAGAAGTACACGTCCAGACACACGGCGCAGAGGAGGCCTTCACTGATCAGGTCGTCCTCGTCCGAACTGCTGCTGCTACTGCTGGACGGCTCTGCTGTGGAACTCTGGAGGCACACAAAACAAAACACACAACATTATGGATTTATTGACAATTTTAAACATTGTACATGATGTAAAACTTGTTCATGATATTTACATTTTTTATGTTTGTTCATTTTTTGCAGCCCTGTGAGGCAACTCGTGGACTATCCAGTCAGTGAGAAGAATGAGCCACACATTACGGGTAGCAAGAACCCTGTGGCTAAAATAAGCATGCATTAAATCTAAAAAGTGATCAATATCACATGAGATCACTTTATATTTTCAGCTGCTCTCTGCCCCATGTAGCATCATGAGTCGTGCTTTTTGTTGGCCCCTCTGTTCTAGCCAATCACTAGATATATCCCTATGTTATGATAAATAATAATGTGTTTATTACATTTAGCCCAGCACACTCATAAAGTATTAATCAGAAGAATAAGTGACTTTTGTCCCTCCACAGTTAGGGTTATTTTACCGTTTTTATTATTTTCTTTCTTTCTTTGGTCCTTGGTTTTTAAAGGAAATGTGTGTCTTATTTTTATAAAAGTAAAGTAGGATTACAGCAATAATAAAAGCAGCTTAACTTGCCAAGATTTTGCCTTGTTATTTAATGATTTATGGACTACATGACTATTTCACAATGTAGTCCGTTACACTGGCAGCAAGTCAAGACCCCACAATCATTGATAAACACAGAAAAAAAAAAGCAACTGAATCTTCTTCTGAAGTAGTAGCAGACGCAAGGCTAAAACATGTTTTACATTTATTTATTTATTTGGTCGGGGCAGTGCATGTTAATGAACATACATGGGTCTAATGCATGTAAACACTGGATTGTTGCCTTGGGCTAATGTCCATCCATCGTCCCCCATGCGCACTCTCAAACATCCTGGCCTATTGTACATGTAGTAGGGGAAACTGGAGTACCCGGAGGAAACCTACGCAAACACTGAGAGAACATGCAAACTCCACACAGAAAGGCCCCGTACTGGTGGGAATCAAACCCGGGACCTTCTAGCTGTGAAGCAAGAGCGCTGTAAAGGTAAAGTCTTTTTTTAAATTATTTTTATTATTTTTTTAACCTCTGAACCGAGCATGTTTTCTCCTCATGTTGTTGCTGTGTTGCCGTCGCTTTTTTGACTTTTTTCATCATCAATCTTTTTTTTGTTGCGGTTTTGTCATATGCTTGTTGGTCTTTTGTGGCGTTTTAGTTGCGTTTTTGTCACTTTTTTGCCACTTTTTTGTCACATTTTTGTCTGTTTTTTGTCACCGTTGTGGTGCTTTTTTTCTGGGGAGCTTTTGGATTTGGGTAGAGCTGAACTGGAGAAGGTGTGCTTGGTTGGGGCGGGGGTTAAGAGGTTAACCATTAGGATAACTGTATAAATTGATGTAATGTTTGATCTATGTACTTTTAGTTCTATTTCTGTCTGCTATTCCGATGCCTAAATGTAAGTTTTTTTTGTCTTTTGTTTGTTCTGTTTAG
This sequence comes from Neogobius melanostomus, assembly GCA_007210695.1. Lineage (NCBI taxonomy): Eukaryota > Metazoa > Chordata > Actinopteri > Gobiiformes > Gobiidae > Neogobius > Neogobius melanostomus. The sequence continues at coordinate 1,649,900 of VHKM01000006.1, read as the reverse complement.
ATTTTGTAAAGTAACCCATTGCCCCACCAGGGGATTATACTGTAAAAGCACTAAAAAAAAATACCCCACAATCTTTTCAGGTTGTACTTGGGCTGAAAAACCTGACGACCGCGGTAAATCCCAGGACCTCCCTCAAACTACTGAGAGTGCATGCTGAACTTCCTTTAGGCCCCAAAACACCAAATCATACTCATTTGACATTTGTGAGATTTTTCCTCATGTTGTATCAACTCTCTAACTGCCAAAGTTTTGATAATAGCGAGCACCCATTGTTTTTGCTCCTGTTAATGTTCCCTCTTGTGGTAACAGAGTGCTCGAAGTTCTAAACATTCCCAACACATCACAATCGGACAATTAAAATTATGCAACTGAATGGAAAAATGTGATATTTTTTTGAGCATCCATGTCGTCAGTTTCATAAAAGAATGCTCAGATTGGGTGTATGATGCCCTCTGCTGGCAACAGTGAAAAGAAAGTGTAACATTTTGAAATGAAAAAGATAATGTTCAGTGTTTCATATTGAAGGTAATTTCTAAAGCTTAGTTTTAACGTTTGCTTCTTTCTAATTCCGATGTTGACTTCGGTTGTTGACCGATGTTCCATGATTTCTACCGGATGATATTTACATCTGTGAATAATCACCATTTGCTGCTGTCATTGCATTATGGAGATATTTCTGTAAGTGTGAGAAATGGGAGCTGGTGTGAGCTGCAGTCCCTGTACATAATTCTCACATACATATTACTGTCAAATCAGTATTTCACTGGGAATTACTGCTGCTTTTATGAAAACACGTCTGATACACTGTGAAGCTTCAACACAAGTAGTGTAAAAGGAAATGGTACCACTATAATGCTTAGTACTTAGTAATAATTGTGCACATGTTACAAAATATCCAGAGTTGTTGCTAGTTTTGTAGGGAAACAAGGTGAACGTGCTCTTTTCCCCCCCACATACTGTATTTCACTGAATTATAAGTTACTTGAGCAGGGAAAATGTGCAAAAATACAAATTTGCACTCGCAGTCCCTGGACAGGTTGATGTTATACTTACATACTGTATATACTTATATGACATTTGTTTCATTAGAACATAAATTAAAGCTACGCTGCAGAATATTTGAGACAGTCAAACAGTCTGTCATAAAATGCTAAAAAAGCAACAACATTAAATTAATCAATAATAGTCTAGACGAATATTTCTAGCATGGCTTTCGATTGTAAATAACAAATCCAAAACCATTCAGCAAAGAATAACAGGTGAAGTGGGAACATCTGCTCATACAGTCCTTACAGTAAACTGAATAGTTACAGCGTGTGTTCTCTTGAGGACTGTGAGTTCAGCTTTTTGTGCTGCTTGCGTATCACTGAACATCTGTCCCATCACGTCAGACTCAGATGTGCATGTGCGATGCTACGTGAGGACGAGATGCATTCTAAATATGATTGGATTGATTGATTACCTTCAGCTAAAATTATAGTAGACAATAAGTGTTTTAATAATGTGCAAGTATGGGACTTGAATTTAAGCTACACCTCAGCTCCTAATGTGGTAGCCAAACAAAATTAAATTAAAAATAGCAACAGGACTCTAACAGATTGATGTAATGGAGGCAATTTCAAAGTGTTGAAAATTATTATTTTTGAGCAAAAATAGCAGACCATGTTACAATGTTATATCCTCAAAAAAAAAAAAAAATAGCTGGGCTGTTTTAAATGTTCTCGTTTGTCCACACATGTTTCACCTCAGAGCACCAGCCCACACTCAAATATACGTTGTCTTGATCCTGACCGGGGTAAAACTCTCTTAATTTTTGCAGATTAGCGTGTTTGCTATTTGCTATCGCTGTTAATATTTTCATTTTAACTATTTGCCCTTTTATTGCCATAGTAGAAGCAGCATTACGCCCTCTGCTGGTGTTTTAGACAACTACATGTTATAAGTCCTAGGGATATTTTTCATCTAGACATATACATTGGTAACTTTAAAAGAGAAGTAAGAATTTTCATGCACTGATGAAATAAGATGCTACTCCAGGAGCGTTTTTAAGCTACAAACCCTAATGAAGCGGAGCTAAAAACATATCTTAAAAATGCGAGATCATTCCCAGCTGGACTATTTCTCCTGTCTCAGCCAGCATTACCCTTACCATTTCAATCTATATAAAAGTACGTTTGAGGCGGCCCCTTCTCAGTCGTAGCACCCCAGAGGATCTGTGTCTCTCGCCTGGATGTCTGAACGTGGCTTTCAGAGTAATTACCACTCTCTCACCCAGGGGGAGCTCTAGGGACCAGCTCTTGCAACTGCACTGTCTCCCCAGGTATGTCATTAAGACCTCAGTCAGTGAACACAGCCATCCCCTCTGGCATTGTTTATATATCTACAGATATAACTGTACCGCTCTGCTCCTCCAAGTGCATCTGGGATACAGCGCGCCAATGATTCAAAGTTCCATGTCGTGTCTTTTTAGACATCTGTTTGGAAACAACATTGAAGTGTCATCTTTTATAACTTAAGTCTGTTAAAGATGTCCATTATCTTTATTCCTTTTTGGAAAAAGGTGCAGTATGTGACAAAAAAGTAAATATGCCATGACTGCATGAGTGTTTCCCAGTTCTGTCTTTGGAATATGGAATTCTGCTTTTCTTATATGTCATTTATGTAATAGAACAAAAATAGGCACTTTTTGAAAACTTTTCTATACTCGTCTTTATGGAGAGCTGGTCTTTTTGGAGATGTTGCCAAATATGAGATTTAAATCAACCAAATCCATTTTGTGTCCAGCAGGTCAGGTTTTGTGTTGCTAGCAACAGTATAGTCCCACATGTTATGAAGTGTGCCTTTAAAGGGCCTATACCTGATTTTTCCTTGTGGTTTATATAGAATGAAAGCGTTCTTGCCCAAAACAGCTCTTGCTGATAAGCTAAGTTTATTCTGCTAAACATTTTAGCTCAACATTATATCTTGTCATATTGAAGCTAATTTGACAAGGCGGCCAGGAAAGGCACCACCTCATGACATCAACTGGTGAAATTAATCATTGTTAACTTTTCAGAAGGAAAAGCTAAAAACAACTTCCGGTAACACTTTATTTTACAGTACCCTTGATACATTGTACCTAACTAAATATAGTACAATGTGATGTGCTCTATAACAATGTGTAATAACGTGTACCTATGGGTTAGATACACACTGGAATAATATGTATTTGTAGTTTGTACATAATGTAATAAGACATAATCCTAACCTTAAGCCCTAACCCTAAGGGTCTCGTGTCCTAACACATTATGTACCTACAAAGTACTAATACAAGTTATTCCATTGTGTATCTGACCCATAGGTACAAGTTATTACAGATTGTTACAGAGCACATTATATTGTACTAAATTTAGTTAGGTACAATGTATCAAGGTAGTGTAAAGTGTCAAAAACAATTACCACTAAGGAACTTTGACTTTTTTGGAGCGACCATTGGAGTAGAAATCCAATATGAGCCATACAATACAGTAGCAGGGGATTGTGGGAATACATAAACAGGGCAAGAAGCAGGGTCAAGGCCCCTGGGAGTAAATACAGATGGTCAAGAGAGCAAAAAGGTCAACTTAGGCTCTGTGGTCATAAGAGGCAAGTCTGTGGAATACATATACACTGGCTCGAAAATATAATTCAAATATGACCTTTACACATGATTGTGGCCCATACTGTGGCTACTAGAAACAGCCACTGCTACTATACTAGAGTGCTGCTTATTCTCACGGTCAGACCAGTACTAGAAATGTATTGTACATCAAAACAAGTTATGGAGGTCATGGCCTGAATTAGTGCTGGGCGATATGGAAAAAACTTGTATCACGATATGGATTATTTTATATCACGATAACGATACATATCACGATATACCACAATAAAGTCAGTTTTCAGTTATTCTTTGAAAAGTTTGACAAAAATATCATTGCTTACTTTTTTTCAACTTTATTTTGAAGCAGTGGTTTTGCTATGGATAATTTATATAGCATATATTGTCAATGTCAGGAAAAATGTGAGACTGCAGGATAAATGGGCTAAACATGATCTGACCGGAGTCAACACAAATTTAACAACAGAAATGTGTAAACTAGTGCGTAGAGAACGACTTACTCAGAGCATCATCTGCTCCTCAATATCAAGGCTCATATTACACCAAAACAAATGTAAATTGGAGCTTATTATCGCCATTTTCTCAACTTTAATGTAATGTTTAAGAAACAGTGGGCGAGCAGTTTGTATTGTACGTCTTTAGCTGCACTACGCGCTGCCCGATCCGTCTCTTACCTCCTGCACCACGCCTCTCCTCTCTTCTCTCGTGTGTTTAATCCAGATCCACGCGCTAAAAAGATCCATCACTAAAAAGCTGTTTAGTTGCCGTGCGTAAAGCAGAGTGAAACCACGCGGTGTTTAACAGGGAGAGAGAGCCCCGCGTGTACGTCCATTAGATGTCGCCGTTGCTACAGCAGGTGTGGTGGCGGACAGAGATATCGTAAAGCAGGGTGGTGTCGCAAAACCACAAGGCAGAGTTTCTTTGCGAAAAAGTTCTTTTTTATTCTTGTTTATAATCACTTAATATAAACTTAGACGATGTATAGTGACAAGACAACACTAATACATTCTTGTGGCCTATTTAATGAAATATTTGCTTTAATAATTGATTAAATTAGGTTAGAAACGATAGAAACGATAGAAGAGAAATGGCACGATAGGCACTTTTCTATCGTCCCCACGATATGCATCGTCATATCGCCCAGCACTAGCCTGAATCATTTCATCTTTCAGCTCATCAGTGCCCTGCCACAGGTTCCAATCAGCGGCGAGCATTGTCTCTGTCTTGTCTGTGAAGGGCCCTCTGCATAAGCCTTGTATAGAGCGTATTCAGATGGAGCCCCTCTCCAGTAGGCCACAGACAACAGCTATTGAAATGAGCTGAAACCACCGCTAATTCATTCGCTTCCACATACACCAACCAAGGCCCCATTAATACACGTCTAGTTGCGTCGCACTGACAAGATTATGCAAGCACTTTGTTGTTTTGTGTCCATTAATGTTCCATCTTCAGCGTAAGCGGGTCTTTGAGTGGCTTAATCGGCTAACTTCGAGTTGAAAGAGTTCACGGAAATGACTGTTTTTTGTGAATACAGTTATTAATTATCTATAGATCTATAGAAAATAAAATAAATAGACACAAATGTAATGGGGCCATGTAGATTTTTAATATCCTTTTCTTATTGTTCATTTCTATGCAACAAATCGTATTAAGAAGGTGCCATCGTCCAATGTCAAGTTGAATCAAATCAGCACTAAGACTAATCCTCTCCTGGAACCGCCACCTTAACATGGTGGAGGGGTTTGATCGCCCGAATGATTCTGGGAGCTCTGTTGTCAAGCTGCCCCTGGTAGGGTCTCCCATGGCAAACAGGTCAGACAAAGAGCGGTTCAGAAGCCCCTTATGAGAGACCAACAGGCCTGGTTAGAACCATGAGGCCGTCCTCCTGTGGACCCACCACCTACAGAAAGAGCCATAAGGAGCTGGTGCAATGTGATTTGGGCTGCTCCAACAGCTGCCCCCATGACCCGGCAATGGATAAGTGGAAGAAAATGGATGGATGGATACATTAAACTAAGTGTCTAACTAATGATTTTGAACTTATGTTTGACATCACTGAAATGTGGTTGATGGATTGACAACAGCTGATCATTCATAATTTAGGATGTTTAATGTTTTCCCGGACTAGCCCCGCCGCTTCTCCTGTTTATTTCTATCCTATTATCAGTATCATGCACTGTGCCACATGTTCACAGATGTTAATATAAAGAGTAGGCTTTATCCTTAAAAAAACCCCACAACAACAAAATATGCCAAGCTAACTAATAGACCTATTACACTGTGGCTGGGAGCACTTTTTTCTGGCTATTTTCAGTTCTACCCGTTTGCCCTGGGAGACCCTACCAGGGGCACGAAGCCGCCAACAACAGAGCTCCAGGATCATTCAGGCGCTCAAATCCCTCCACCACGTTAAGGTGGCGGTTCCAGGAGAGGAGTTTAATGTATTGACATTGTAAAAAAAGAGGAAAAAAGAAAAGAAAAAAGGTTACTAGAGAAATCATTAAAAATACAACACTAAAACCTAAAAAACCCACATACACTCAAAACGATCTAATCAGAGGTGATGTGACGGATGAAAAGAGTCATTAGAATGATGTTGTTTTTTTTACTTTCTGGAGGCAACGCGAGTGAAAAGTGTTCTCTATTGTTGGCAGTTGTGTGTTGATGGTTTTCTGGGCGCTTTTAACCACTCTCTCTGCAGGATATTCTTCTCAGCAGCTGAGCTACTACTGTACCACACAAGAATCCCACATGTACGAACGCTCTCAGTCTCCACAGAGGAGCGGAATAAACACCAAAAGCAGGTGTGGAGGCAGTTCGACCTTATTCAGGACTCTCACAAAGTGGAGTCTGTGCTGAGCCTTTTAATAATAAATATACAGACCTTTTGACGTTTTACTTTAGACATTTAGCCTCTGAGCTAAATCATATTCTGTTACATTTCTGCTTTTTGTTGGGTTAGAAACACATCCAATAGCCACTAAACATTATCTTATAAAAGTTAATGATGGAGAGACCACAGAAATGATGTGTCATACCTCGCCATACTTTAATATTGGGCCTGACTTCACCATTAATTTGTACAGGGTTAGAAGAACGCTCAATTCAAACAGGTCCGGTAAGCCATTGGCTAACAGAAGTACGCATTTGAAGGAACAGGCTCAGATAGCTAACAGCGTTTCTGTGGTTTGTATGGATAATGGACCCAGGCAGTGATTCTCTGTATTAGCCTCACACGCTAGAGGCAGCAAACTCTGGACAGTTCCGGTATAATGACATGCACGGCTGTCCATGGCTGTCTTTAAAGGGGGGTATTATGTAAAATCGACTTTTTCAAGCTTTATATCATGTTATTATGTCATTCCCTCATTAAACACATGCCTGGAGTGTTGCCTTGGCTCATTCACATATATTTGAGTAATCAGTAAAAACTTAGACGGCAGCCATTTTAGGTGTAGCTATGCCTCAGTCCTCCTAGGAACGCCCCCACCTCCTGGAGACGCCTCTGGACCTTTCGTCACCAGCCAAGCCACCAACCACTGCTCCTCAGCTCAGCAGAGCCCCCTCCCCGCACAGTAGTGTTGTTTAGATGCCACAGCAGTGTGCTTAAAGAGACAGAGGCCTATTTCAAGACGTTCAGTACAGCCATTTTGAGAGAGCAATTTTATTCAAGGCAGTTATTTTAATTTACTGCATATACAGACCAACAGAAGGTTACGTCATCATTGTAGTATGCTATAGACTGGTGCTATGTGATTGAAAAAAGCATAATACCCCCTCTTTAAGTCTGTGTCCACAAACAAACAAAAACACCCTTTTGATTGCTGGCAACAGAAATGTAACATGGAACTCCGACATGCTTCATCTTCCTTTTTTTGTCCAATAATAACACAAAAAGTGTGCTTTGAAGTCAAGGCTTTGTTTGTAATCTCAATTCTGATCCTACACCAATTTATTCATTCATTTATTTTAGGAACCCTTTGTTCCTGAAACCAGAGCTGGGTAGAGTTGCTACGTTCTGTATGAAATAAATAACAAAACAAGGTACTGGAAAAATGTATTTAAGTTTGAATGATTAAGCTTGGATTATTAATTTCATGTCAGTTTTCGTCATTTAAAGATTTACTGAAATAATAAGTATTGTGTCCAAACAGTAGATGTGTCCGATTCCATTACGACAGAAACTACGGTGTCTTACCTTCTGGCTTTCCTGCTGCTGGTGCCTCCTCTCCCTCTTCCTCTGCCTCCTCCTCAGACACCTGACCCGGTTCTTCTCCCTCCTGCTGGTCCTCCTGTCTCCGCCCGCCGGCACCAGCAGCGCCGACCTCACCATCTGACCCTGGACCTCCGTCACCCCGCTGCCCCCTTCTCCGACATCCTCTTCCTCGGCTCCTCCGTCATCCTCCTCCCGATCTCCTGTCGTGGTTTGAGACCTTCTTACTTCCGTCCAGAATGGATCTCGCCCTTCTACACCCGCGTCGCTTAGTGTCCTCGTGAGCCTGCCGTGCGTGGCTTCGACTCCACGGCTATGAGGACGCGCGCTACTTGAAGCTTCCGCTGCGTCGGCCATGCTACTGTGGTCACCTTCGGCGTGAGCCTCTCGGCCATCGTCCCGCTGCTCAGTTTGTGCTCCACCTTGGTGTCTCAGCACTTCACGGTACCAACCTCTATGCGTCTTTCTCCCCGGCAGCGCAGGCCTCATCAAAACGTCTGCATCACTTGAACTGATCCACAACCCCAGTCCCCTTAAAGGCAAGCCGCCATCCTCTTCCTCACTCCCATCACCCAGATCCCCAACATGGGCGCTCATGCTGACAACCGCAAACTACCTTCCATAGTATCTCCCAAACAGTGTCCCTACATTTTTACCTACTTTTTTTTTTTTTAAGGTTTCGTTTAGGTGATAAGTCTAGTAGTTTTGCGTTCGCCCCTGTGCCTGCCCACTGTCAGCCCTCCCCTGGGTCATTCCACGCTTGCTGACAATAATACAAAAGGCCGTGTAACAAAAGGTGCGCTCTGGCGAACTTCATTGTGGTCCCATGTGACCTTTTAGTGAACACAAGCACAATACAATAAGGTGAAAAGGCGAGAGCAATACCTCATCTCCGGCAATGGTCAGGGTTTTCTAGGGGAGATAAGCGCAAGGGAGGTGGTGCAGCATAGGAAGTAGTAACCATAGATAAGAGCAGATTCCAGTGTGCTTGTTTGTGGGGTTACATGAGGTAAAGGGCTTACCTGAAAATGCTAGTAAATTCGTATCTAGCCCCACTCTATGATATGTTGTTTTATTATACTATAGGCCCACTGCACTGTTAATCTATCTGTGCACCGTTTTGTGTCAACCTCCGCACATCATTATTTCGATTGTTCAGATTTTACGATTTGACTTCAGTGTTCTTGACATTATTACTGCCACCCCCTCGAATTCATTCGTCAAACATGTCTTCACACATACGACTCAAAGTATGTTACAAAATATCACAAACATTTGTCAAATACAATACCTCATTGGCAAGGTCAAACTCCACGGAAATAAAACTTCACACTTGAGATGGGTGGCCTCGTGTCGATCTGTGTGCCACGCCTATCCTATCCCCCCAGCAACGTGATAAAAACGGAACCCAAAATAAGTTCCTCTCTTGTTAAATAATTTTAAAAAAAACATACATTTATTGGAAAGTATTCATTACTAATTCATTGATATGTAAATATATGTACAACTTTATTTTTTCTTTTTTTCTTCCCATACAGGATTTCAGTCTTATTGTGTTATGGAGCTACTGTGATCAAACATGTTCCCTTGCAGATAAAATAAAAAGAGAAACATATAAGTGTAATGAGTGAAGCGCCTTCGGTTTGCATTTTATGTTGTAGTGTTTTATTGTGCGCTTTTATTTGTTATCTAACCACATAATTGGCCTCTTGTCGCTATTGTTCCGTTGTTCACAGGACTCCGTTGTTCTAGTCATTTTGCAGCTAATGGGCTTGTGCTTTTATGAACAGGGTGGAACAGGGCAGAATCATGTGACCTGATCTCTCGTGGTCATTGAATAGATAGTCAAGACAAAATGGCATATTTAATGGGAAAAGCGAATAAAAAATACAGTTGTTGTTGTTGTTGTTTTTATTGTTGTTCTGCTTTGTCTGGAGAACCATCTTACATATGTTTCAATGGCGAGACAAACCGCAGTACCTGAAGGAAGCTTGTATGAAACGGGGAAAGCATTCAAACTCCACACAGAAAGGCCAGGAACAGAACCTTTTTGCTCTGACGCTAAAACCCACCGGCTTTTATCAACAAAATATAAAGGCCTATAGTACACAATATGTTTTACTTGACTTCCCCTACGTCTGAAAACTGCTCGTGTAGTTAGAACAAATGAAAATCTTCACGCCAGACTAACGCTCGTCCCAGTGCCCGCTCATGACACAATGTGGACAGCAGATGGCAGCAGCTCCCCTCAGAGCGCTGCGCCTCCTGAGCTGTCCGTGGTGCTGAAGCTGCACGCGCTTATCCCTCCGCTCCCAGCGCTCCTCTGTTTACCTGTCCCCCCCTGCTCGGACCAAAATTCAACTGCTGTCATGCTCGCTGTTTCACTTCCCCACGAACTAAAGTAAACTCCTTTTTACTACGCGCGCGACTCTTACGGCAATCACGGGATCCCCTCAATCGCTTCCTCAAAAAAATATACAAACCCCAAAAACTCTTCCTGAAATGTTCAAAGAGTGGGGTCAGAGAGCAGAGGGAAACGCTCGCCGGGTCCTCCTCGTCTGTCTGCGGCGAAGAAGTGAGCGCCCGAGCAAGAAAACTCCCGTGCGCTCTGACGTATCCACAGCGGCTCCTATAAATGCGTTCACGTCGCCGCCGCGCGCAGATGATTCGCAGTACCAGCGAGTGCGCCCGGCTGTCAACACTCACACGCTCCACAATCACGCACGGCCCCCTCACACGCGCACACGCACCCACACACGGGCTACACAAGTCTGCGTCATGCGTCCTGAGAGCGACGGCACAAACTCGGTAACTCTGATGGAGCCCGGTAAGACGCGCAGCGGCGGCAGAGCTAGAGGCTGACCGACTTGATTGACTGTGGCTCTTTTTTCTTTGGGAGGAGAGCGGGGTGGAGGGCAAAAAAAAAAAAAAAAAAAAAGTTGCCATGGATTTCATCTCGAGCGGCAACGACAGCAACGCCAGCGGTGCGAGCGCGGGATGGGACGGCAATGGCACCGGCACGGGCACTGGCGCCGGGTCCGTGCCAGAAGTGAAGCTGAGTTACCAGATCATCACCTCTTTGCTTCTGGCCGCGCTTATCCTCTGCTCCATATTTGGCAACGCGTGCGTAATCGCCGCCATCGCGTTGGAGAGATCGCTCCAGAATGTCGCCAACTACTTAATCGGATCCCTGGCCGTGACAGACCTCATGGTGTCCGTCCTGGTCTTGCCCATGGCCGCTTTGTACCAAGTTCTTAACAAGTGGACTCTTGGCCAGGAGATTTGCGACTTGTTTATCTCTTTGGATGTACTTTGCTGCACTTCGTCTATCCTCCACCTGTGCGCAATAGCCCTGGACAGATACTGGGCCATAACAGACCCCATAGACTACGTTAATAAGCGCACGCCGAGACGAGCAGCGCTCCTCATCTGTGTCACCTGGCTCGTGGGCTTCTCCGTCTCCATCCCTCCCATGTTTGGATGGAGGAGCGCGGAGGACAGAGCCGACCCGGACGCGTGCAGCATCAGCCAAGACCCCGGTTACACCATCTACTCCACGTTCGGCGCCTTCTACATACCGCTCATTCTCATGCTGGTCCTGTACGGGCGGATATTCAAAGCGGCCCGATTCAGGATCAGAAAGACGGTGAAGAAAGTGGAGAAAGTACCGGAAAAGTGCTTGTCTCTGTCGCCCGCGGTATTCCACAAGAAAATCAACGGCCACTGGCGACGGGAGGACGACTCCAAAAGCAGCTCCCCGTGTGTAAACGGCGCTGTGAAGCACCAAGACGAGGGGGAGTCGCTGGAGATCATAGAAGTTATCAGTAACTCCAAAACGCACTTGCCCCTGCCCAATACGCCCCAGTCTTCGTCGTACGAGAATATAAACGAAAAGAACTCGGGCGCAAAAAGGAAGCTGGCGCTGGCGCGAGAGCGCAAGACGGTAAAGACGCTTGGGATAATCATGGGGACTTTCATCTTTTGCTGGCTGCCATTTTTCATCGTGGCCCTTGTGTTGCCTTTTTGTGCTGAGAGCTGCTACATGCCAGACTGGTTAGGAGCTGTGATAAACTGGCTGGGCTACTCCAACTCCCTCCTCAACCCAATCATTTATGCCTACTTCAACAAGGACTTTCAAAGTGCATTCAAGAAGATTCTTAGATGCAAATTCCACAGACCATAGTCGAGATAACAACAAACAGACTGCAAAAAAAAGTTTAAGAAACGAATTCAGGGACTTGTCTACAGAGCGGGCAGATATAGAAAGCTATATTGGACTATAAATAATGTACACGCTCTTGTCTATTCAGTGTTGTAGCTACAATTACTATAGCCTCACGCCATTGCAGCCATCCTTGTTATGCCATGCCAAGACTGTGACTGTGTCAAGTCATGCAGCTGACTCCATGCATTTTCATCATCAGAAGGGAAACGCGTGGGTTCCCTGACATCATACATGAGCTTTGTAGCGCACTGGAACAATAAAAGCAGTCTAAGTTTCAGAAAATAGCCTGCGGGTTGTCACTCAATGGTTTAGACTAGAGCGAAGGCGAGCTAATGAGGTGTAAGAATAGATTAGAGCCTATAAATTGGAAGAAATTACACTGGTACGTTTCATTACTGCGCTGTGCGTCATGACGGTGTTAATCCTGCACACCGGAAAGTTTTGTATCTACAGACAGTAGCCTCCAGGTAAATGGCAAATCAGACATGATATTATTATGTATTTGTTTACATAGAGGCCATGTCTAAAGGGCCTCAGGTCTGAACCTTAAATTAGTTATAAATAATATCCACAATGAAAGAGTTTCCCTTTGAGTCTGGCTTTAAACAAAATAAGTTATTTACTTCAGATTCTGAAAGTTGTATTTACAAAAGGAGGTGATACACATTTATCCATCCAAATGAGAAACAACATATGAATGAACGCATGGGTATAAAACAGACATTATAAAGGTAAAAATCCTGGAGATATTCAAACTACCCAAATATTTCATTTAAACAAGTTACAAAAAAGTGCTTTATCAACTATCATTCATGGTGAAGGACTATATTTGACATTACATAAGATGAATTCATTCTTATTTGGGTCCGTCGCCATATGATGTAAACAATAACCAGCCTGTTAGTTCATGTTGGATAAAACATGCTTTATAGTTAGAGTCACAGTGTGCAAAGGTCTTTTTTCCACAAATGTCTGCTTTTACACTACACTGATGGTCCAAACAAATTGTATTTCAGTCCTACAACACAAAAAAGTACAGTAACTTTAACCACAAGTATTCACACTACCTGTTACAAGCTGAACTCTCACTCCTCCTGAATAATGCGTGGGCTATAAAGGAAAGAAATTAACCCACTATACCCCATCTTGATTCTAAAGTATTATCTCCAACCCTTAGCTTCACACAAATAGCACCTTGGCTACAAACTGTCCAGGCTGTACTCCACCGTAAAGCATGAGCAGCACGGCATCCATTGCGATGGAAAAACACTGAATACAGCTGAGAGTGACAGAAAGTAGCAATGCCTTTTCAAATAGGCCACAATATTCAGAAAAGTTCCACCTCATTATTTTCTTTTAGACAACTGACTTCTCTTCTTAATCACGCATCCGTAATCATTCTACAGGGAACCCGATAGCTCAAACATCAGTGCTGCAGATAGACCGCAGTTCTAGGCCGACCAAATGTGATGTTATGTAACTCTAAAAGGACGGCACGCAAGGATTCGGAGGAGAAATGAACATTGTTATGGAATCTGGCGATAAGAGCTTCCAGTAAGACGGGGATAGGATGCATTAACGGCAGAGGAAGCAATTTTAGCAACATCAGGAGAGGGGAGTGTGTGTGTGTGTGTGTGTGTGTGTGTGTGTGTGTCGTGAGTCATGTTTCGAAAGTTTCTGGTGGTGGGCCTTCGGGTTCAGGTTCAATTTGACACTTCATTCATTTTAGTTAGAGATAAATGGATTTTATTTATCGCAAACATGCAGTTTAAGACATTCAAGTTGTAATATACAAACTGGTGGTACTTGGAAGAGCAAATAATTCTATGGTCTTCACCCCTTTCACTCTGGACTGTCATGTCCAATAAAGCCTGTTGCATGTTGGCGATAACCTTGCATAACCTAAGCAAGGAATACTGTCATGCGCACAGAGGTGTCCATTATCAGAAATAACTAGACGACCAGAGGAGTGAACCGTCCGACCCGCTTATACCATGTTCCCACAAACTGTAACTGTTCATTGGGGGCCTGTTTGCTTTTTTTTTTTTAAGTTCCGGGCAGGAGTTATTTCACTTTTTAAGCTGTTTTACCCGAAGCTACACTGTAAAATGTAACATTTGTTTCAACTCCAAAAACTAATTTCAAGGGCTGCCAAGAAATTTTATGTGTAACCAATAACCATTTTACAATGTAGTCGATTTGAAATTTGAGATTCACCTCTTTCGTTCAATAGGTAGCGTTCACGTGACATCACAACATTCTAAAGAGCCTATTGTTTAAAATTGAGGTGGAGGGCAACTGAATATTCCATGGCCGTAACCATAGTAACTCTCAAAATGCAGATTTCTAGTCTTAAATCATGGCTAATTTCTCTAATTCCTGTTCAAAGTCATATCTTTCAGCACATATGAACATATGTCTAATTATTTCCTCACAAAGGCGTCCAAAAGTGGAGACAATATTCAAAAACATGTGCTTGATGTTGGCGAGTAGAAAGGACTTTGAGCCATAAAATTCACATGTCAGGTTTGTGAATCCAATCACTGTCACATGATGATCAGAGCAAACATTTGGACATTTTCCTTTTGGAAATTTCTTTCAAAAACTGTTTCTCTCCCATAGAGTTGCATTGGCACCTGCCCTCCAACTGAAATAGAATTCTATAACGTGAACGCAACCTATTGTTTTCTTAGGTTGACACAACTGATTTAATTTGTAACTGACGTTTTTCACTTCAGACAACTGGAAACAGTTGTGTCAACCTAAGAATACAATTGAACGAAAGAGGTGAATCTCAAATTTCAAATCGACTACATTGTAAAATGGTTATTGGTTACACATAAAATTTCTTGGCAGCCCTTGAAATTAGTTTTTGGAGTTGAAACAAATTTTACATTTTACAGTGTAGTTCCAGCTCAATTGTTTATCGTTACTATGAAAACAGCTGCAGTGGAGTGATATAGAATGTGATTTAACTGTTGCCGGACTAGGTGTAGGGTATCACTTTTTAACCGACACCCACCTGTCAATCAGAATCGAGTATTCGCCCAGACCAGGGTATATAAACCATGATAATCTGATGGCTTAAAGGTGAGGTATGTAGGAGTTCCTTGTAAGCAATGCATAGACCTGACCTTCTGTGTCCCGAGACATGACGCAAACATGTTCAAATCACATACTGAAACTAACCTCTTATCCCCCGCCATTTTCTCCAATTCGGCTTTACCCAAAACTAAAAGCTTCTCGACTGGAGTGTACTATAGGACAGAGTAATGCGTTTTTGTTGCTTTTTTTTGCTTTTTTTGCTGCATTTTTGTTGCCTATTTGTAATTTTATTTTTTTTGCGTTTTCATTCCCATTTACGTCTCCTTTATGTCGCCATTTTGACGCTTTCCTCAAGAAGCTTTTAGATTTGGGTAAAACCAAACTGAAGAAAATGTGCTCGGTCCAGGTGGGAGCTAAGAGGTTAACTAACAACCGCAAAGTAAACGTATTCACAACTACAAAAACACCAGGTAAAAGTTGTTTGAAGGCAGAATGAGCCCGACACACTGAGGGTTGCCAGGTCCTTTGCCTAAAACCAGTTTGGAATAATTTTTCTCTCATTAAACACTGAAGGCCTAGTTAGTGCTGGTGAAGGCCTCCCAGCTCAGAGACTGAATTCTGAAGGTGGACAGGCCCAGTATTTAAAATGAAACATTTCAATAAAAGGCTCCAAAAAAACAAACAAACTTGTACATGTTTTTAGTGACAGGGGAAACCGGAGCTCTGAACACGGACGCAGAAACCTGGCGCAAAACATGGAGGAAGCGGTAATAATGAATGAAAAGAGTAGCAGACGGCCGAGGGCATATCCGTCATGCCACGCCGACTCAAATCCACTTAGCACCGATGCAAAGATAAACGTTCGAAGGGGGAAAAAACGGGGCTACGCGGCACATCGCTGGTGAGTGGGAGAGTTGGCAGGTCGTCATAGCAACACGTCCCGGGTCCTGCAGGGTCAGACAGGGGGGCAGAGAGGGCGCACGGTGGCACTGCTATAATCAGAAGTGGCATAGATGGAATACTGATGGATTGTGGTGCCGGATAAGGACAGCTTTCTTTACACTATTTATCCAGAACATTTTAGAAGACGTCATAACCGATCATTTAACATGTTTTTTTTTAGTTTTAGAACAGGCTGTGAAAGAAGTGAGTGAATGTGGACAAATCAACGTAATATGTTATTATAGAATTACAGTAAGCATGTTAATTTACCTCATATCTCGGGAAGTAAATTTGATGAAATAATAGGCCTTTATGTTTTTAGCTCTAGGACGCCTAAGCCTGTTTAAAGTGAGGGGAAAGTCGGTAAGCTATTGTATATACTATGTGGCATTGTAGAGTGTGATATAAATCATATTTTATGAAGCAGTGTTCACATGATACAATACGTGAAAAACATGGACATTTAAAGGCTCTATATCTGATTTGTTTTGTTTATAAACAATGAAAGCGGGAGCTCATACATTGATTGATGTGGTGCTGACTCATTCCAAACTTTACTATCCCATTTCTGACCTCACTATTCATCACAGGGATGTTTTTAGAAGCATGTTTCATATAACTTTCAGGAAGCAACACTGTCACTTTAATAAAACAACAACTAGCTGTAATATCATGAGATGAAAAAAGGCACACAGCAAATGTTCCACTGTTAATTTGACACTGTTTGGGTACAGGCTTATGAATGTACTCTCTTCAGAGTCGTTCTTTAGGTCAGACACCATGAGTGATAGTAACAAGACACTAAATTCAGCGTGCTCTATACAGCGTGCTCTCCTTTGTGTGTGGAGTTTGCATGTCTCTCTCCCTGTGTCTGGATGGGTTTCCTCAGGATGCCCCGGCGGCATCGAAGGATGGGTCAAATGCAGTGGACACATTTCCCTACGGGGACAATAAAGTATACGTTAACCTTAACTTCAGTCTGTCACCGATCGACTTCTGCTGGAAGTTTAAAATATATATTTTGTATAATTTTCTTGAAAAAGAATCACTTGTAGCTGGTGTAGGGTTCATGATTGTCCCAGTCATGTTTGCAGCAGGACTGATGTGGAATGGTCCATGTTACTGTAGAAGCATGAGGTTCATTTCTTTTACAGCATCTTAATAATTGTAACTCTATTCTTCAGAGTAAAGCTAGATCTACTGTCCACATGTCACGGTTCACCATGACTCAGACGAACCAGGACACACGGCCCTACACCAGCTACAATATTATTATTATTATTTGTATGTTTATGCATCAATCATTTGATTTGTTTTAATGCTTTTGTTTTCACTCTAGTTATTAATATACATTTTAGTTTTCTTTCTTTCTTTCTTTCTTTCTTTCTTTCTTTCTTTCTTTCTTTCTTTCTTTCTTTCTTTCTTTCTTCTTTATTTTGAACATGTGAGCAACACAACGCACCTTTACAAGATTTTAGACATAAAGGCTGTTACAAATCAAAAAGACAAAAGCAAACTTGTCAGTTCTCTTGAAAAAGCCAAATGTACAAATGCATTTGGCTTTGGTTTAAGTATTCAATTCAATTCTTACTTCCAGCAGAAGTATAAAGTTCTGTCTAATGCTGTATTTTCACAGTGTGGCCTCAGCCTTTTTATTGAAAATGAAGAGCACACTGTTAATAGTGTCGTGTTACATCACTCACGGTGTCTGACCTGAAGAGCAACTCTGAAGAGAGTCGATTCATAGTAACACTGGCAGGTTGGAAACATATGCATATCAAACAGTGTCAGTGAACATGTGCATTATCACAAGATGTGACAAATGTCTGCTTTTACATTACTCTGCAGGAGAAGACACATTTTATTCCCCAACCAGTTCTGTCAGTTCAATTCGTACTTCAGCAGAAGGAGAATTGAGAGAGCAGAAAGAGAAATTCCCTGGACAGCCAGCAACAACAACAACAACAACAACAACAACAACAACAACAACAACAACAACATAAGAACACATAAGAAAGATAAATGATATTTGAGCATTTACAGTTGAACAAGAGGGTTAATAGGTTGTTGCGTTTCTATAGGCTATATATTCACAGAAAGCCTGGACTGTAGAAATGACAGTGCCTTACATTTCCAGCAGCGCTGAAATGGGACACAGTGCTCAAAGGGAAGTGAAAAGCAGTGCTCGAGATAGTCACAACACTCTTTTCCAGTGCGCCGCGTCCCCCATACCATTTCTCTCCAGGGAACTGTTCAACGATAGTCAGTCCAAGCAGCAAGGCTCCCTCGCTTTTTTTTTTTAGCCCAGTCCTTTGCCAAAAGCGACATAAAGTCACACACAAACTGTTCAAAGTAAAGTGCAGGGAGAGAGAATGAGACGGGAGGAGTGAGTGATAAAAGTGCAATATCGCTCCGTGCCAGGCTTCCACCACCACCACACGGCGCATCAGCCCGGGACATCAATGAGATCGCAGCGCTTTTGGGAAAATTAATCTTCTACCGGTGACCCTGCGGTTCAACAGTGTAGAGGGAGAGAGAGAGAGAGAGGGAGGGAGAGAATGGACGGATGGAGCCCTATTGTAACACAAACTCAAGTCAAAACATCATTTCATTTGAGTTCCCACGGATTAGATTACAGAGAGTGACCTTCGCCGGGCCGATTGCTGTAAACATTAATCTCAATCGGATAAAAGTATAAGAGGGAGAGAGAGAGAGAAAGGCAGGAGGCAGTGAGGGTGAAATGAAGTAACACCGGTGGGGTTTACACGTTTTATTACGTTATTACAGCGCTGACCATCACTGGCTCCGCTATTTGTACTGTATATATGGGGAAAGGGACACTCGAGCTTTAATTATGAAAGTGTTATGTTATATTTGTAGAGTGTCATGGAGGTCTGTCTGTTTTGGAGCAGTGTTTGACAGCAGCAGCAGCAGCAGCGGTGGAGGAAGTACTCTCATAAACCCATCCCCGTGAAGAGTCGAGATGTTAAAATGCACACTCCCTGTGGCATGGTCATAAACAGATACAGAAGCAAATACCAAATACCAAACATATGCTCTTAATGTCTATAGATCGAGCCTTTAATTCATGGTTATATATCGACAATAACCAAAGCAGGAAATATGATTAGTATTTTCTTGGCAATGACATGGAAAGGAAGCAGCAGAAGGCATTGATACTTCTATCCTGTTACCGTGATAATACTCCCCAAAAAGTTAAGCGCGAGCGGATTTTTTTATCATGTGCTAAGACTACGCGGGGCATTGTGTACTTTCAAAGGCACATGCAGAAAATAGCTCTGCAAATTTAGCTTGATATCAAAAGGAGAGGCCTCTGTGATATTTTAATAAATGATATGAGCAGGCTAAAAGTGGAACTGCTCGCTATTTTGAACTCAGAGAAAATGATATCCAACCAAAAGGTATTGGGACAGAAGCAGTGAATATGAGAAAATCGTCTAAAAAATGTCTAAAAAAGGATCTCCATTCTTTTTTTTTTTCCTTTTTCTAAATTATTATTAATAATTCTGCTAAAACAACAATGATGCAATGGTGCACACCCACATATACATACAGGCAGGAATGCACAGATTCAAACTGGTTATAGCTGGTTGTAAGAAGCAACAAAAGGCGCAATGTTTGTTATTCTTATTCACTTAAGCAACATAATATGTAAGATCTGTGTGTGAATTTTCAACGCACCTTTATAATATTTAAGCCTTCAACTGGTTGTTATGAATTATGTGATGAATTAAACTTTAGGATTCAGAAACATAGCACAACTTTGAACAGTTTTAATCCAACAGTTAATGGTGTACAATTGTGTAATAAACTGGAGATGGAGTTGAAACGAAGTCCAAACATCAACCTGTTCAAATATAAATACAAACAAAAGACTTTTGAAATATACAGAGAAGAAGAAATGCGTTGCCACTAGGGGAGCAGTAGGATCAATTATGTGTATTTTTTCTTCAATCAATCAAGGAAGAGTGTTGCTGCTTGGAACGGTCATTCATTCTATGTCATTCTATTGCTCAAATTGACAAATTGAGAATTAGGGTTTAGGCAACTTATGGATCTGTTGAGAGGAAT
Organism: Neogobius melanostomus; assembly: GCA_007210695.1. Lineage (NCBI taxonomy): Eukaryota > Metazoa > Chordata > Actinopteri > Gobiiformes > Gobiidae > Neogobius > Neogobius melanostomus. The sequence goes on along the minus strand of VHKM01000006.1, from coordinate 1,629,746 downwards.
CCTCCCAACGGGCTCAAAACCTTGTCTTTTAATGCACCACTCAGCATAGGAACATCATCTACAAAATCAGCTGTTAGGGCAGCTGGGTGGGGGTTTGTTGATGGGGAGTTACTGCCCTCTTCAACTGGCCCGCTCTACACCCTGGCTTTTTAATGCACCACACTATGCAGGGCTTACATCATACTTCACATATAACTCAATTAAATAAATATAAATAATAATAATAATAATAATTAAAGCCGCAAGCGGCATTTAGAGGCCCTCGAGGGTCTCGTTTGGCCGGTTGACGCCGGTGGCCGCACGCCGCCCCAATAACCGGGAGGCGCTGCCGCGCCCTACCTGCCGCACTAGGTGGAGATTATAAAAGAGCAAAGAGAAGAAATGGCGCCTTCGGCGCTAGATCACTCGATTTTTCCCAAAATGGCTGACCTCCTGTTGGTTGCTTAGCAACCACGTAATGTACTTTTTGTTCGGACAGTCGTGACGCATGCGTGTACCAATTTTGGCTTAGCTACGCCAAAGTTGACATCGGGTCGTTGCCATGGCAACACGGTGGGAAAAGGGGCGTGGCCTCAATGACATTTTTTTCGGGGTCACGTGACGGATGTTTGTGCCAAATTTCTTTTGTCTACGACAAAGTTAATTTTTTTTCCTCATTCATTTTATTTGGTGGTCTGCAGGGGGCGCTATCGCGCCCATTTTCAAATTTCCTATATCACAACATCTGGGGTCGACGACTCTACCAACGATTCAAGTTACGCTCAAATCGGTTTCAGTTTGTGCGAGTTATGACTCTTTGAACGCGGCAGCGAGCCCTGAAAACGGACGCCGAATTCATGGCGTTGCCATGACAACACCGTTAATCCTATTAGAAAGTTTTTAATAACTTTTAATGTCCCACTTGTGTAGATGATCTGGAGCGAACGGGGAGTCGCTGCGTTCAACTCCCTAGGACGAGTTCGTTCAAATGCGAGTGCACGAAATGGCGCCTTCGGCGACAGATTACTCAATTTTTCCCAAAATGGCCGACCTCCTGTTGGTTGCCTAGCAACCATGTAATGTACTTTTTTGTTCAGACAGTCATGACGCACGCGTGTACTAATTTTGGTTTGGCTGCGCCAAAGTTGACATCGGGTCGTTGCCATGGCAACACGGTGGGGAAAGGGGCGTGGCCTCAATACGTTTTTTGTTCGGGGTCACGTGACAGATGTCTGTGCCAAATTTCGTTTGTCTACGACTAAGTTCAATTTTTTTCCTCATTCATTTTTATTTGGTGCTCTGCAGGGGGCGCTATCGCGCCCATTTTCAAATTTCCTATATCACAACATCCGGGGTCGACGACTCGACCAACGATTCAAGTTTCGCTGAAATCGGCCACAGTATGTGCGAGTTACGACTCTTTGAACGCGGCGGCGAGCGCTGAAAACGGACGCCAAATTCATGGCGTTGCCATGACAACACCGTTAATCCTATTAGAAAGTTTTTAATAACTTTTGATGTCCCACTTGTGTAGATGATCTGGAGCGAACGGGGAGTCGCTGCGTTCAACGCCCTAGGAGGAGTTCGTTCAAATGCGAGCGCACGAAATGGCGCCTTCGGCGACAGATCGCTTTTCTGGCCAATATGGCCGCCCTCCTGATGGTTGCCTAGCAACCGCGTAATATGTTTTTTTGTTTGGCTTTACGTGACCAATGACTGTGCCGAATTTTTTCGTCTATGACGAAGTAAAATTTTCGGGGATTTGGGGATTTTGGGGGGTCTGGCCATAGGGCGCAATGTTAACGCTGTTTTTCCAGGGGCGCTGACGCGCCATTTTTTTGATTGTTTACATTTTGGAGATGTGAAGGTTTTTTTTTTCACCTAATTGAATTTTGGGCAAAAATTCAGGACTTTTCGTCGGTGGGAAGTTGCCGAAACTGGCTTTTTAGGGGGAGAAGAAAAAAAATAATAATAATTAAAGCCGCAAGCGGCATTTAGAGGCCCTCGAGGGTCTCGTTTGGCCGGTTGACGCCGGTGGCCGCACGCCGCCCCAATAACCGGGAGGCGCTACCGCGCCCTACCTGCCACACTAGGTCGAGATTATAAAAGAGCAAAGGCAAGAAATGGCGCCTTCGGCGCCAGATCACTGGATTTTTCCCAAAATGGCCGACCTCCTGTTGGTTGCCTAGCAACCATGTAATGTACTTTTTTATTCGGACAGTCATGACGCACGCGTGTACCAATTTTGGTTTGGCTGCGCCAAAGTTGACACCGGGTGGTTGCCATGGCAACACGATAGGAAAAGAGGCGTGGCCATGATTGACTTTTTTTATCGGGATCACGTGACGCACGTCTGTGCCAAATTTCTTTTGTCTACGACAAAGTTTGATCTTATTCTTCATTCATTTTTATTTGGTGCTCTGCAGGGGGCGCTATCGCGCCCATTTTCAAATGTCCTAAATCACAACATCCGGAGTTGACGACTCGACCAACGATTCAAGTTACGCTCAAATCGGCTTCAGTTTGTGCGAGTTATGAGTCTTTAAACACGGCGGCGAGTCCTGAAAACGGACGCCGAATTCATGGCGTTGCCATGACAACACCGTTAATCCTATTAGAAAGTTTTTAATAACTTTTGATGTCCCACTTGTGTAGATGATCTGGAGCGAACGGGGAGTCGCTGCGTTCAACGCCCTAGGACGAGTTCGTTCAAATGGGAGAGCATGAAATGGCGCCTTCGGCGCCAGATTACTACATTTTTCCCAAAATGGCCGACCTCCTGTTGGTTGCCTAGCAACCATGTAATGTACTTTTTTGTTCGGACTGTCATGACGCACGCGTGTACCAATTTTGGTTTGGCTGCGCCAAAGTTGACATCGGGTCGTTGCCATGGCAACACGGTTGGGAAAGGGGCGTGGCCTCAATGACTTTTTTGTTCGGGTTCACGTGACGGATGTCTGTGCCAAATTTCTTTTGTCTACGACAAAGTTAAAAAATTTTCCTCATTCATTTTTATTTGGTGCTCTGCAGGGGGCGCTATCGCGCCCATTTTCAATTTCCTATATCACAACATCCGGGGTCGACGACTCGACCAACGATTCAAGTTTCGCTCAAATCGGCCACAGTATGTGGGAGTTATGACTGTTTGAACGCGGCGGCGAGCGCTAAAAATGGACGCCGAATTCATGGCGTTGCCATGACAACACCGTTAATCCTATTAGAAAGTTTTTAATAACTTTTGATGTCCCACTTGTGTAGATGATCTGGAGCGAACGGGGAGTCGCTGCGATCAACGGCCTAGGACGAGTTCGTTCAAATGCGAGGGCACGAAATGGCGCCTTCGGCGCCAGATCGCTCTTCTGGCCAATATGGCCGCCCTCCTGATGGTTGCCTAGCAACCGCATAATATCTTTTTTGTTTGGCTTCACGTGACCAATCACTGTGCCGAATTTTGTTCGTCTACGACGAACTAAAATTTTGGGGGATTTCGGGATTTTGAGGGGTCTGGCCATAGGGCGCAATGTTAACGTGGTTTTTCCAGGGGCGCTGACGCGCCATTTTTTTGAATTTTTACATTTTGGAGATGTGAAGTTTTTTTTTTCACCTAATTGAATTTTGGGCAAAAATTCAGGACTTTTCATCAGTGGGAAGTTGCCGAAACTGGCTTTTTAGGGGGAGAGGAAAAATAATAATAATAATAAGAAAAACCCGTACAATAACAATATAGCGCCGCCTTCGGCGGCGCATATTTATATATTCGGAAAGGTCTCACGTCCAGTAATCCAACCGTGGGGTTCATTGTCAAATACGAGCGCGTTGCGCTCGTATTTTACCTCTTCTTTCTCAATATTTCCCAATGGATTTTTTTTTTCGTATTTTTGTGCGAGCAGAAGCAAATATGCCGCTTTCGCGGCAAAGACCTATATTATCGGATAGGCCTCGATGCCCTGAGTCACTGTATTAGTGTTTTGAGTGCTGGTGAGTGGCCATGGTCGATGACGAGCGCGTTGCGCTCGTCATCGACTGCTTTCTTGTCCATGTTGCGCCTTGCCTGTGGTTTTCACCTTTTTTTCTTCGAGCAGCAACAAATGTGCCGCTTTCGCGGCACACGCTTATATCACCGGACAGGTCGGGGTGCCGGGAGTGTCGTTATTACTGTGTAATGCATGGGGAGCGCTCCGCGCTCTGTTTCTTGAGCGCTCCGCGCTCTTTTTGGGACGTGCGCTATGCGCACGTCTTTCGTCAGTGCGCTCCGCGCACTGCCTTTACAATAACAACAGGCCCGGACCCTGTCAGGCTCTCGGGCCTAATAATAATTAAAGCCGCAAGCGGCATTTAAAGGCCCTCGAGGGTTTCGTTTGGCCGGTTGACGCCGGTGGCCGCACGCCGCCCCAATAACCGGGAGGCGCTGCCGCGCCCTACCTGCCACGCTAGGCCGGGATTATAAAAGAGCAAAGGCAAGAAATGGCGCCTTCGTCGCCAGATCACTAGATTTTTCCCAAAATGGCCGAGTTCCTGTTGGTTGCCTAGCAACCATGTAATGTACTTTTTTGTTCAGACAGTCATGACGCACGCGTGCACCAATTTTTATTTGGCTGCGCCAAAGTTGACATCGGTCCGTTTTTCCTCATTCATTTTTATTTGGTGCTCTACAGGGGGCGCTATCGCGCCCATTTTCAAATTTCCTATATCACAACATCCAGAGTCGACGACTCGACCAACGATTCAAGTTACGCTCAAATCGGCCACAGTTTGTGCGGGTTACAACTCTTTGAACGCGGCGGCAAGCATTGAAAACGGATGCCGAATTCATGGCGTTGCCATGACAACACCGTAAATCCTATTAGAAAGTTTTTAATAACTTTTAATGTCCCACTTGTGTAGATGATCTGGAGCGAACGGGGAGTCGCTGCGTTCAACGCCCTAGGACGAGTTCGTTCAAATGCGAGTGCACGAAATGGCGCCTTCGGCGCCAGATCACTCGATGTTTCCCAAAATGGCCGCCCTCCTGTTGGTTGCCTAGCAACCATGCCATGTACTTTTTTGTTCGGACTGTCATGACGCACGCGTGTACCAATTTTGGTTTGGCTGCGCCAAAGTTGACATCGGGTCATTGCCATGGCAACGCGGTGGGAAAAGGGGCGTGGCCCCAATGACTTTTTTGTTCGGGGTCACGTGACGGATGTCTGTGCCAAATTTCTTTTGTCTACGACAAAGTTAAATTTTTTCCCTATTCATTTTTATTTGGTGCTCTGTAGGGGGCGCTATCGCGCCCATTTTCAAATTTCCTACATCACAACATCCGGAGTCGACGACTCGACCAACGATTCAAGTTTCGCTCAAATCGGCCACAGTATGTGCGAGTTATGACTCTTTGAACGCGGCGGCGAGCGCTGAAAATGGACGCCGAATTCATGGCGTTGCCATGACAACACCGTTAATCCTATTAGAAAGTTTTTAATAACTTTTGATGTCCCACTTGTGTAGATGATCTGGAGCGAACGGGGAGTCGCTGCGTTCAACGCCCTAGGACGAGTTCGTTCAAATGCGAGGCCACGAAATGGCGCCTTCGGCGCCAGATCGCTCTTCTGGCCAAGATGGCCGCCCTCCTGATGGTTGCCTAGCAACCGCGTAATATGTTTTTTTGTTTGGCTTTACGTGACCAATCACTGTGCCGAATTTTGTTCGTCTACGACGAACTAAAATTTTCGGGCATCTCCATAGGCGCAATGTAATCTTGATTTTCCAGGGGCGCTGACGCGCCATTTTTTTAAATTTTTGAATGAAACTTATTGACACTGTGTATCGCCGTGATTTTGAATTTTGGGCAAAAAATGGGGAGTTTTCGTCGACGACTCGTCGAGTTATTCCAAAAAAACACGGATAGAAGAAAAATAATAATAATTAAAGCCGCAAGCGGCATTTAGAGGCCCTCGAGGGTCTCGTTTGGCCGGTTGACGCCGGTGGCCGCACGCCGCCCCAATAACCGGGAGGCGCTACCGCGCCCTACCTGCCACACTAGGTCGAGATTATAAAAGAGCAAAGGCAAGAAATGGCGCCTTCGGCGCCAGATCACTGGATTTTTCCCAAAATGGCCGACCTCCTGTTGGTTGCCTAGCAACCATGTAATGTACTTTTTTATTCGGACAGTCATGACGCACGCGTGTACCAATTTTGGTTTGGCTGCGCCAAAGTTGACACCGGGTGGTTGCCATGGCAACACGATAGGAAAAGAGGCGTGGCCATGATTGACTTTTTTTATCGGGATCACGTGACGCACGTCTGTGCCAAATTTCTTTTGTCTACGACAAAGTTTGATCTTATTCTTCATTCATTTTTATTTGGTGCTCTGCAGGGGCGCTATCGCGCCCATTTTCAAATGTCCTAAATCACAACATCCGGAGTTGACGACTCGACCAACGATTCAAGTTACGCTCAAATCGGCTTCAGTTTGTGCGAGTTATGAGTCTTTAAACACGGCGGCGAGTCCTGAAAACGGACGCCGAATTCATGGCGTTGCCATGACAACACCGTTAATCCTATTAGAAAGTTTTTAATAACTTTTGATGTCCCACTTGTGTAGATGATCTGGAGCGAACGGGGAGTCGCTGCGTTCAACGCCCTAGGACGAGTTCGTTCAAATGGGAGAGCATGAAATGGCGCCTTCGGCGCCAGATTACTACATTTTTCCCAAAATGGCCGACCTCCTGTTGGTTGCCTAGCAACCATGTAATGTACTTTTTTGTTCGGACTGTCATGACGCACGCGTGTACCAATTTGGTTTGGCTGCGCCAAAGTTGACATCGGGTCGTTGCCATGGCAACACGGTTGGGAAAGGGGCGTGGCCTCAATGACTTTTTTGTTCGGGTTCACGTGACGGATGTCTGTGCCAAATTTCTTTTGTCTACGACAAAGTTAAAAAATTTTCCTCATTCATTTTTATTTGGTGCTCTGCAGGGGGCGCTATCGCGCCCATTTTCAAATTTCCTATATCACAACATCCGGGGTCGACGACTCGACCAACGATTCAAGTTTCGCTCAAATCGGCCACAGTATGTGGGAGTTATGACTGTTTGAACGCGGCGGCGAGCGCTAAAAATGGACGCCGAATTCATGGCGTTGCCATGACAACACCGTTAATCCTATTAGAAAGTTTTTAATAACTTTTGATGTCCCACTTGTGTAGATGATCTGGAGCGAACGGGGAGTCGCTGCGATCAACGGCCTAGGACGAGTTCGTTCAAATGCGAGGGCACGAAATGGCGCCTTCGGCGCCAGATCGCTCTTCTGGCCAATATGGCCGCCCTCCTGATGGTTGCCTAGCAACCGCATAATATCTTTTTTTGTTTGGCTTCACGTGACCAATCACTGTGCCGAATTTTGTTCGTCTACGACGAACTAAAATTTTCGGGGATTTCGGGATTTTGAGGGGTCTGGCCATAGGGCGCAATGTTAACGTGGTTTTTCCAGGGGGCGCTGACGCGCCATTTTTTTGAATTTTTACATTTTGGAGATGTGAAGTTTTTTTTTTTCACCTAATTGAATTTTGGGCAAAAATTCAGGACTTTTCATCAGTGGGAAGTTGCCGAAACTGGCTTTTTAGGGGGAGAGGAAAATAATAATAATTAAAGCCGCAAGCGGCATTTAGAGGCCCTCGAGGGTCTCGTTTGGCCGGTTGACGCCGGTGGCCGCACGCCGCCCCAATAACCGGGAGGCGCTGCCGCGCCCTACCTGGTTATAATGTTATAAAAGAGCAAAGGCAAGAAATGGCGCCTTCGGCGCCAGGTCACTTGATTTTTCCCAAAATGGCCGACCTCCTGTTGGTTGCCTAGCAACCATGTAATGTACTTTTTTGTTCGGACAGTCATGACGCACGCGTGTACCAATTTTGGTTTGGCTGCGCCAAAGTTGACATCGGGTCGTTGCCATGGCAACACGGTGGGAAAAGGGGCGTGGCCTCAATGACTTTTTTTGTTCGGGGTCACATGACGGATGTCTGTGCCAAATTTCGTTTGTCTACGACAAAGTTCCTTTTTTTTCCTCATTCATTTTTATTTGGTGCAATGCAGGGGGCGCTATCGTGCCCATTTTCAAATTTCCTATATCACAACATCTGGGGTCGAGGACTCGACCAACGATTCAAGTTTCGCTCAAATCGGCCACAGTATGTGCGAGTTACGACTCTTTGAACGCGGCGGCGAGCGCTGAAATGGACGCCGAATTCATGGTGTTGCCATGACAACACCGTTAATCCTATTAGAAAGTTTTTAATAACTTTTGATGTCCCACTTGTGTAGATGATCTGGAGCCAACGGGGAGTCGCTGCGTTCAACGCCCTAGGACGAGTTCGTTCAAATGGGAGAGCATGAAATGGCGCCTTTGGCGCCAGATTACTACATTTTTCCCAAAATGGCCGCCCTCCTGTTGGTTGCCTAGCAACCACGTAATGTACTTTTTTGTTCGGACTGTCATGATGCACGCGTGTACCAATTTTGGTTTGGCTGCGCCAAAGTTGACATCGGGTCGTTGCCATGGCAACACGGTGAGAAAAGGGGCGTGGCCTCAATGACTTTTTTGTTCGGGGTCACGTGACGGATGTCTGTGCCAAATTTCTTTTGTCTACGACAAACTTAAATTTTTTTCCCTATTAATTTTTATTTGGTGCTCTGCAGGGGGCGCTATTGCGCCCATTTTCAAATTTCAGATATCAAAACATCCGGGGTCAACGACTCGACCAACGATTCAAGTTTCGCTCAAATCGGCCACAGTATGTGCGAGTTACGACTCTTTGAACGCGGCGGCGAGCGCTGAAAATGGACGCCGAATTCATGGCGTCGCCATGACAACACCGTTAATCCTATTAGAAAGTTTTTAATAACTTTTGATGCCACACTTGTATAGATGATCTGGAGCGAACGGGGAGTCGCTGCGTTCAACGCCCTAGGACGAGTTCGTTCAAATGCGAGGGCAAGAAATGGCGCCTTCGGCGCCAGATCGCTCTTCTGGCCAATATGGCCGCCCTCCTGACGGTTGCCTAGCAACCGCATAATACCTTTTTTTGTTTGGCTTCACGTGACCAATCACTGTGCCGAATTTTGTTCGTCTACGACGAACTAAAATTTTTGGGGATTTCGGGATTTTGAGGGGTCTGGCCATAGGGCGCAATGTTAACGTGTTTTTTCCAGGGGGCGCTGACGCGCCATTTTTTTTAATTTTTACATTTTGGAGATGTGAAGTTTTTTTTTTTCACCTAATTGAATTTTGGGCAAAAATTCAGGACTTTTCATCAGTGGGAAGTTGCCGAAACTGGCTTTTTAGGGGGAGAGGAAAAATAATAATAATTAAAGCCGCAAGCGGCATTTAGAGGCCCTCGAGGGTCTCGTTTGGCCGGTTGACGCCGGTGGCCGCACGCCGCCCCAATAACCGGGAGGCGCTACCGCGCCCTACCTGCCACACTAGGTCGAGATTATAAAAGAGCAAAGGCAAGAAATGGCGCCTTCGGCGCCAGATCACTGGATTTTTCCCAAAATGGCCGACCTCCTGTTGGTTGCCTAGCAACCATGTAATGTACTTTTTTATTCGGACAGTCATGACGCACGTGTGTACCAATTTTGGTTTGGCTGCGCCAAAGTTGACACCGGGTGGTTGCCATGGCAACACGATAGGAAAAGAGGCGTGGCCATGATTGACTTTTTTTATCGGGATCACGTGACGCACGTCTGTGCCAAATTTCTTTTGTCTACGACAAGTTTGATCTTATTCTTCATTCATTTTTATTTGGTGCTCTGCAGGGGGCGCTATCGCGCCCATTTTCAAATGTCCTAAATCACAACATCCGGAGTTGACGACTCGACCAACGATTGAAGTTACGCTCAAATCGGCTTCAGTTTGTGCGAGTTATGAGTCTTTAAACACGGCGGCGAGTCCTGAAAACGGACGCCGAATTCATGGCGTTGCCATGACAACACCGTTAATCCTATTAGAAAGTTTTTAATAACTTTTAATGTCCCACTTGTGTAGATGATCTGGAGCGAACGGGGAGTCGCTGCGTTCAACGCCCTAGGACGAGTTCGTTCAAATGGGAGAGCATGAAATGGCGCCTTCGGCGCCAGATTACTACATTTTTCCCAAAATGGCCGACCTCCTGTTGGTTGCCTAGCAACCATGTAATGTACTTTTTGTTCGGACTGTCATGACGCACGCGTGTACCAATTTTGGTTTGGCTGCGCCAAAGTTGACATCGGGTCGTTGCCATGGCAACACGGTTGGGAAAGGGGCGTGGCCTCAATGACTTTTTTGTTCGGGTTCACGTGACGGATGTCTGTGCCAAATTTCTTTTGTCTACGACAAAGTTAAAAAATTTTCCTCATTCATTTTTATTTGGTGCTCTGCAGGGGGCGCTATCGCGCCCATTTTCAAATTTCCTATATCACAACATCCGGGGTCGACGACTCGACCAACGATTCAAGTTTCGCTCAAATCGGCCACAGTATGTGGGAGTTATGACTGTTTGAACGCGGCGGCGAGCGCTAAAAATGGACGCCGAATTCATGGCGTTGCCATGACAACACCGTTAATCCTATTAGAAAGTTTTTAATAACTTTTGATGTCCCACTTGTGTAGATGATCTGGAGCGAACGGGGAGTCGCTGCGATCAACGGCCTAGGACGAGTTCGTTCAAATGCGAGGGCACGAAATGGCGCCTTCGGCGCCAGATCGCTCTTCTGGCCAATATGGCCGCCCTCCTGATGGTTGCCTAGCAACCGCATAATATCTTTTTTTGTTTGGCTTCACGTGACCAATCACTGTGCCGAATTTTGTTCGTCTACGACGAACTAAAATTTTCGGGGATTTCGGGATTTTGAGGGGTCTGGCCATAGGGCGCAATGTTAACGTGGTTTTTCCAGGGGGCGCTGACGCGCCATTTTTTTGAATTTTTACATTTTGGAGATGTGAAGTTTTTTTTTTCACCTAATTGAATTTTGGGCAAAAATTCAGGACTTTTCATCAGTGGGAAGTTGCCGAAACTGGCTTTTTAGGGGGAGAGGAAAAATAATAATAATAATAAGAAAAACCCGTACAATAACAATATAGCGCCGCCTTCGGCGGCGCATATTTATATATTCGGAAAGGTCTCACGTCCAGTAATCCAACCGTGGGGTTCATTGTCAAATACGAGCGCGTTGCGCTCGTATTTTACCTCTTCTTTCTCAATATTTCCCAATGGATTTTTTTTTTCGTATTTTTGTGCGAGCAGAAGCAAATATGCCGCTTTCGCGGCAAAGACCTATATTATCGGATAGGCCTCGATGCCCTGAGTCACTGTATTAGTGTTTTGAGTGCTGGTGAGTGGCCATGGTCGATGACGAGCGCGTTGCGCTCGTCATCGACTGCTTTCTTGTCCATGTTGCGCCTTGCCTGTGGTTTTCACCTTTTTTTCTTCGAGCAGCAACAAATGTGCCGCTTTCGCGGCACACGCTTATATCACCGGACAGGTCGGGGTGCCGGGAGTGTCGTTATTACTGTGTAATGCATGGGGAGCGCTCCGCGCTCTGTTTCTTGAGCGCTCCGCGCTCTTTTTGGGACGTGCGCTACGCGCACGTCTTTCGTCAGTGCGCTCCGCGCACTGCCTGTACAATAACAACAGGCCCGGACCCTGTCAGGCTCTCGGGCCTAATAATAAGAAAAACCCGTACAATAACAATATAGCGCCGCCTTCGGCGGCGCATATTTATATATTCGGAAAGGTCTCACGTCCAGTAATCCAACCGTGGGGTTTATAATCAAGTACGAGCGCGTTGCGCTCGTCTTTTACCTGTTCTTTTTCAATATTTCCCAATGGGTTTTTTTTTTTGGTATTTTTGTGCGAGCAGAAGCAAATATGCCGCTTTCGCGGCAAAGACCTATGTTATCGGATAGGCCTCGATGCCCTGAGTCACTCTAGCAGTGTTTTGAGTGCTGGTGAGTGGCCATGGTCGATGACGAGCGCGTTGCGCTCGTCATCGACTGCTTTCTTGTCCATGTTGCGCCTTGCCTGTGGTTTTCACCTTTTTTTATTCGAGCAGCAACAAATGTGCCGCTTTCGCGGCACACGCTTATATCACCGGACAAGTCGGGGTGCCGGGAGTGTCGTTATTACTGTGTAATGCATGGGGAGCGCTCCGCGCTCTGTTTCTTGAGCGCTCCGCGCTCTTTTAGGGACGTGCGCTACGCGCACGTCTTTCGTCAGTGCGCTCCGCGCACTGCTTGTAGAATAACAACAGGCCCGGACCCTGTCAGGCTCTCGGGCCTAATAATAAGAATAAGAAAAACCCATACAATAACAATATAGCGCCGCCGAAGGCGGCGCATATTTATATATTCGGAAAGGTCTCACGTCCAGTAATCCACCCGTTAGGTTCATTGTCAAATACGAGCGCGTTGCGCTCGGCTTTTACCTCTTCTTTCTCAATATTTTCCAATGGATTTTTTTTCCGTATATTTGTGCGAGCAGAAGCAAATATGCCGCTTTCGCGGCAAAGACCTATATTATCGGATAGGCCTCGATGCCCTGAGTCACTGTAACAGTGTTTTGAGTGCTGGTGAGTGGCCATGGTCGATGACGAGCGCGTTGCGCTCGTCATCGACTGCTTTCTTGTCCATGTTGCGCCTTGCCTGTGGTTTTCACCTTTTTTCTTCGAGCAGCAACAAATGTGCCGCTTTCGCGGCACACGCTTATATCACCGGACAGGTCGGGGTGCCGGGAGTGTCGTTATTACTGTGTAATGCATGGGGAGCGCTCCGCGCTCTGTTTCTTGAGCGCTCCGCGCTCTTTTTGGGACGTGCGCTACGCGCACGTCTTTCGTCAGTGCGCTCCGCGCACTGCTTGTACAATAACAACAGGCCCGGACCCTGTCAGGCTCTCGGGCCTAATTAAAGCCGCAAGCGGCATTTAGAGGCCCTCGAGGGTCTCGTTTGGCCGGTTGACGCCGGTGGCCGCACGCCGCCCCAATAACCGGGAGGCGCTGCCGCGCCCTACCTGCCACACTAGGCCGGGATTATAAAAGAGCAAAGGCAAGAAATGGCGCCTTCGGCGCCAGATCACTCGATTTTTCCCAAAATGGCCGACCTCCTGTTGGTTGCCTAGCAACTATGTAATGTACTTTTTTGTTCAGACTGTCATGACGCACGCGTGTACCAACTTTGGTGTGGCTGCGCCAAAGTTGGCATCGGTTCGTTGCCATGGCAACACGGTGGGAAAAGGGGCGTGGCCTCAATTACTTTTTTGTTCGGGGTCACGTGACGGATGTCTGTGCCAAATTTCTTTTGTCTACGACAAAGTTCAATTATTTTCCTCATTCATTTTTTGTTGGTGCTCTGCAGGGGCGCTATCGCGCCCATTTTCAAATTTCATATATCAAAACATCCGGGGTCGAGAACTTGACCAACGATTCAAGTTTCGCTCAAATCGGCCACAGTATGTGCGAGTTATGACTCTTTGAAAGCGGCGGCGAGCGCTGAAAATGGACGCCGAATTCATGGCGTTGCCATGACAACACCGTTAATCCTATTAGAAAGTTTTTAATAACTTTTGATGTCCCACTTGTGTAGATGATCTGGAGCGAAGGGGGAGTCGCTGCGTTCAACCCCCTAGGAGGAGTTCGTTCAAATGCGAGGGCACGAAATGGCGCCTTCGGCGCCAGATCGCTCTTCTGGCCAATATGGCCGCCCTCCTGATGGTTGCCTAGCAACCGCATAATATCTTTTTTTGTTCACGTGACCAATCACTGCGCCGAATTTTGTTCGTCTACGACAAACTAAAGTTTTCGGGCATCTCCATAGGCGCAATGTAATCTTGATTTTCCAGGGGGCGCTGACGCGCCATTTTTTTGATTTTTTATATTTTCTAAATGTGAAGAATTTTGTTTTCACGTGTTAGAATTTTGTGCAAAAAATCAGGACTTTTCGTCAGTGGGAAAGTGGACTTTGGGGGGGAGAAGAAAAATAATAAGAAGAAGAAAAACCCGTACAATAACAATATAGCGCCGCCTTAGGCGGCGCATATTTATATAATCGGAAAGGTCTCACGTCCAGTAATCCAACCGTGGGGTTCATTATCAAATACGAGCGCGTTGCGCTCGTCATTTACCTCTTCTTTCTCAATATATCCCAATGGGTTTTTTTTTCCGTATTTTTGTGCGAGCAGAAGCAAATATGCCGCTTTCGCGGCAAAGACCTATATTATCGGATAGGCCTCGATGCCCTGAGTCACTCTAACAGTGTTTTGAGTGCTGGTGAGAGGCCATGGTCGATGACGAGCGCGTTGCGCTCGTCATCGACTGCTTTCTTGTCCATGTTGCGCCTTGCCTGTGGTTTTCACCTTTTTTGATTCGAGCAGCAACAAATGTGCCGCTTTCGCGGCACACGCTTATATCACCGGACAGGTCGGTGTGCCGGGAGTGTCGTTATTACTGTGTAATGCATGGGGAGCGCTCCGCGCTCTGTTTCTTGAGCGCTCCGCGCTCTTTTTGGGACGTGCGCTACGCGCACGTCTTTCGTCAGTGCGCTCCGCGCACTGTCTGTACAATAACAACAGGCCCGGACCCTGTCAGGCTCTCGGGCCTAATAAGAAAAACCCGTACAATAACAATATAGCGCCGCCTTCGGCGGCGCATATTTATATATTCGGAAAGGTCTCACGTCCAGTAATCCAACCGTGGGGTTTATAATCAAGTACGAGCGCGTTGCGCTCGTCTTTACCTGTTCTTTTTCAATATTTCCCAATGGTTTTTTTTTTTGGTATTTTTGTGCGAGCAGAAGCAAATATGCCGCTTTCGCGGCAAAGACCTATGTTATCGGATAGGCCTCGATGCCCTGAGTCACTCTAGCAGTGTTTTGAGTGCTGGTGAGTGGCCATGGTCGATGACGAGCGCGTTGCGCTCGTCATCGACTGCTTTCTTGTCCATGTTGCGCCTTGCCTGTGGTTTTCACCTTTTTTTCTTCGAGCAGCAACAAATGTGCCGCTTTCGCGGCACACGCTTACATCACCGGACAGGTCGTGGTGCCGGGAGTGTCGTTATTACTGTGTAATGCATGGGGAGCGCTCCGCGCTCTGTTTCTTGAGCGCTCCGCGCTCTTTTTGGGACGTGCGCTACGCGCACGTCTTTCGTCAGTGCGCTCCGCGCACTGTCTGTACAATAACAACAGGCCGGACCCTGTCAGGCTCTCGGGCCTAATAAGAAAAACCCGTACAATAACAATATAGCGCCGCCTTCGGCGGCGCATATTTATATATTCGGAAAGGTCTCACGTCCAGTAATCCAACCGTGGGGTTTATAATCAAGTACGAGCGCGTTGCGCTCGTCTTTTACCTGTTCTTTTCAATATTTCCCAATGGTTTTTTTTTTTGGTATTTTTGTGCGAGCAGAAGCAAATATGCCGCTTTCGCGGCAAAGACCTATGTTATCGGATAGGCCTCGATGCCCTGAGTCACTCTAGCAGTGTTTTGAGTGCTGGTGAGTGGCCATGGTCGATGACGAGCGCGTTGCGCTCGTCATCGACTGCTTTCTTGTCCATGTTGCGCCTTGCCTGTGGTTTTCACCTTTTTTTCTTCGAGCAGCAACAAATGTGCCGCTTTCGCGGCACACGCTTACATCACCGGACAGGTCGTGGTGCCGGGAGTGTCGTTATTACTGTGTAATGCATGGGGAGCGCTCCGCGCTCTGTTTCTTGAGCGCTCCGCGCTCTTTTTGGGACGTGCGCTACGCGCACGTCTTTCGTCAGTGCGCTCCGCGCACTGCTTGTACAATAACAACAGGCCCGGACCCTGTCAGGCTCTCGGGCCTAATAATGATAATTAAACCCAAATTAAAATTATATTGAGGATGGTAATGACAACTGGGAAGTAGCAAGATCTCTGAGTATGTATTAATGTACCTTTATAACATAAAAGGCAAGGCAAGTTTATTTGTAGAGCACAATTCATACACAAGGCAATTCAAAGTGCTTCACAGTTGCAGAAAATTACAAGAAAACAGATAAAATCAATCAATAAAACATCAACATCAAGTTATTCAATTACAGTAAAAGGCAAGAGTGCAGATAAAATACTTTCAGTTTTCATATGCACGGGTAAAAAGAGCTGTTTTCAGCCTGGAACTCTTGGTAATGTTTGGCACGGGTAACAATCTGAAAGAAATATATTAATGATCAAATTTTTTTACTTGCTTTGTACTAGACATCATACATGAAACAAGATCGTTGTTGTAGTTGTGCTTCATTTCAATTAATTATATAATCAGTTCAAATATTGTTTTGCAAGTTTGTCTGTGTTAATGTAGCTGCTTGAAATGTATCAAATTCTCTTTGGATGATGTCTTGTTGATGTTTTGTTCTTTCTGTACCATTGTGAAATGTACTTTATTGCACTGAATTTGGGGGTAGGCGCTCATAAGCTTTTGCTTCAGCCCACTCCTTTTGAGCAGAATGTATACTGCTCAAACAAACAAATAAACAAAAATGATATTTTTGAAAAAAAATACCACAACTATTGCTCATTTGTATTCCTAAACTGCCTCATTTCCATAAAAAATAAAAATGCATGTTTTCTTATTTTTATCTGTATTCTACCGGAAAAGTAATATTTCCAACTTCATTATTTCTCCTGATTCGCCTCCAGTAATGTACGCTCTGGTCACCCGAAGAGTCTCTCTGGACATTATGTTGGCAAATAATAAATATCTGAACTGGCACCAGTAGATTTTTCTTGTTCCCCATTCAATGCATTTTGAAACTCATTAAATACTACAGTTCACAGACAGAATGCCTATCATGTATATTTGGACCTTTTACTGTTCCCCTAATGCTAATCATTCTGAATAGATAATTGCATATGAATATTTGATTAGAGGCAATTAGGTCTTCTGTAGGACATGTCGCATTCAAAATGATTACAGCATTACTGAGCTTTAACATGGCTTCCCAGGGAATAATTATTGGGAGGTAGAGGAGGTTCAGAAGCGTGTTTTCCTCCATCATTAACGCTCTCTTTAGAGCTAAATGAGCCACATCTGTGACTCTGTGACTGCTCAGGTCAGCCGTACCTCTCGAGGGTTACATGCAAATCAGGAAGAATGTGCATATGGCAGTTTTGAGATCACGTCCAGGGCCGTTTCTAGCCTTAGAGGGGCCCCTGTGTGAAATTCAGTTTGCATAACCACACTGGAGTGATACTTAAGGCGAGACACGGCAGGTGAAAGTATTTTTTAACTAGTTTCCTCCCTTTACATCTTAGTTTTCATTTCAGAATATAAAAATAGCAAAACTTGGCAAAGCACTATGCAACGAGTTGGCCCCTTTAGTAGCTCCTATGGACTGCAAACTTTCTAGTCTTGGATTTAACAAGATTTTTTCATTTCATTTTCATTCACTTTTTCACTTATGATTGAAAAAGCCTGTACAAACGTATTCAGAAAAGCTTGTTCAAAAACCAAACAAGATCCAAAATCCCCTCTGAAAAAAGTATTTGTTACTATGTCAATAAAATAAAAAAAACATTTCAATCTGGGTCTGTCCATCATTCAGATTTTGTTGCTGAAAATATAGGCAATTTTTAAGCACAAAATGCCTTAAATTTTGTGCTATTAGTTGTGGTGCCGTCACAACTCAGTAAGAGTGCATTCCCTCCCTTTAACGTATGGCAGAGAAAGGGTAAATGGATTTAGAGGTGATTGACTGACTGCAACAGACAGGAAAATACTGGTTACGTTTACACTTTGACTTCATTGGTCAAGATTTTTATTTTATTTGAATCACCTTGAGTTTACACTTTTGAACATTTTTCCAATTCTTCAAATACAATTGATTGTGGATGTCTGAGGAGCGTAGAAATCGTTTCGTGCTGGCCGATCTCTTCTCTGTGGGCGGGGTTTACGTTTGCGAAAAGTTGAAGCAGAGGTTAGTTTGACTTAACTTTGAACTTCATACTTTTGACTGTTGCATTTGACATATTGAAAAATAATATGTTTAAGAGTTAAAGGGTGTATTTAAAATGTTTACTCAAACGCTCACAAATTCAAAGTGTCAAATTCACAGACATTTAAAATTCACACACAGATCTTACATATTATGTTGCTTAAGTGAATAAGAATAACAAACATTGTGCCTTTTGTTGCTTTTTACAACCAGCTATAACCAGTTTGAATCCGTGCAATCCTGCCTGTATGTATATGTGCGTTGTGTAGTGTGATGGCCTCGTTGTTGTCTCCGTTGTCACTGGTGTCACCATTGCATCATTGTTGTTTTAACAGAATTATTAATAATGATTGAGAAAAAGGGGGAAAAAAGACAAGAAAATTGTTAAAATCGAAAGTTGATTACATCTGGTCTGGGCTATTGTTATTTTTTGGCGTCGGTGAGGCCATCTAATTTTTAAATTTTTTAAAAAATATATAAGAATGGGGTAGGAGTT
Source organism: Neogobius melanostomus (assembly GCA_007210695.1). NCBI lineage: Eukaryota > Metazoa > Chordata > Actinopteri > Gobiiformes > Gobiidae > Neogobius > Neogobius melanostomus. The sequence goes on along the minus strand of VHKM01000006.1, from coordinate 1,611,319 downwards.
TATACGAATTTTTTTCTCTTCATCCTACTCCTGTTCTTCTTCTCATGGAATGGATCATTGTTTTGTTTGCTGGATTGTTGTTGTGGTGTTTTATGTTGCATTACCATAAAAAAAGAATAAATAAAATGAAAATCTGCAGAATTGTAATAGCCATATCAGTGCTTGTCATAGTGACTGTATAATGTACGGGCTTCATGAAACACAGAGAATTCCCTCACTCTCTCCATGCATCATTCTGACCATTGTAACGCCATTAGCGGCACCTGTGTATTTCCTCAAATGTTTTGTTTTGGTAATTTGCCGTGGGCTGAGTCAGAAACATGCTTATTTGTGTATCTGTTCGTTTCTACAGTGGGCCTGCATCATGCAATATTAATATGACCGAAGGAGATAATCCAACAGAATGAAATAGAAGCATATTATACAGGCAGTGAATATCCCCGCCATACAGAGAGGAGAATAAACTTGCTGTATAATGATATAGCTCACTCACAATCTGTTAATACCAACAGTTACTCCATTTATAATATCAAACTAACCGCTTTTATAATGAGACGTGGCTGAAAATAGTTACAAACCAAATCAGAATATTATAATACATTTTTGTGTCAATCTGCATTCCTACTCTCACCCATGGACATTGAGACAAGTTTTGACAGGGACAGGGTGAGGAGTTCTGGGGTGTAGAGTTGCTGCTCCTCCACGTCAAGAGGAGCTACTGAGGTGGTTCGGGCATCTGTTATGGATGCCTCACAGGGGAGGTGTTTCAGTCTTGTCCCACCGGGAGGACGGACCACGTCTTTGGGCTGTCCTTGTGGATCGGGATGTCTGGGCATAGAGGTGTGCTGGGTAATCGGGAGAGTCGGGACGTTTCCCGGTGGGCCGCCTGGTCGCGGTGCTTTTGGGACGTCAGAATAAAATAATGAATGAATAACAGACTCACAGTTGTGCTATTCCAGGCCTTAAAGGCTTTAACTGGGCTGCAGCAGGAGCCTGGGCTGCACAAGAATAATTGTCATGTAAATCATTCAAAATCAGAAATAATTTTTGCATCAAACTTTTCATTCTTGTGGCAGGGAGATACCATTTGGCGTTGAACTAACTCAGAGGGGTGTTTAAGTGGAACCGCTTTAGTTCATGCTGGTGCAGTCCAATCCAGCGGAGACAATGTCCGCTCGAGTAAAGAGGGAAAAGGCAGGTGGAAGGTAATAATATATATTTGTATCTACATAACTTGGTGCTGACTGTGGAGTTGTATCAGGCTCAGACTGTGTGTGCAGCGGCCTATGTAAAAAGAGAAATTATAACTGTCATAGTGGTATTTGAACTATAGCTACCTCTGTTATTTGAGACCAGCGCACTACAACTGAGCTATAATTCCATACGAAAATGGGCCGGTCTAAATCTCTAAATTCCCGGGCCGAAATGAGGTCCCAGCATAGCTCTGTCTGGGCATCCCTGCTCAGGTAAAACAGAAGCAAATGGAATGGACTTATATTACAATTTACCAAACCAAACTGGGGGCATGTTCATCATCTTTAAGACCAAAGGCAGGGTACAAACTAGCTTATCTTAAAAGTAAAGGCTATACTTAAAGGAACAGGCCACCGTTTTTACATACTGAGATAATGTTCTTACCTGAGCTTAGACGAGTTGATGCGTACCTGTCTGGTCTTTGTGCGTGCGCTCAGTCACGCAAAAAAAGACCAAAGATGTTGTTAGCATTTAGCATCTTCACTCCTAAAGAATTTTGAAGATATTACTGTGCGGACGTCGAAGTGCTCCTAAGGTGTTATTACGCCTTAAAATATAGTGCACGAAGGAAGAGAAAAGGATAAATAAATAATAATAATAAATAAATCAATCAATAAAAATGTATAAAAGGGGTAAAGGAAAGAGAAAGAGGAATAGCGGAGAGACCGGAATATGTTTATATGTATGTATGTTTATTTATGGGTATGTGTATATGTATACGTATGTGTGTTTGTTCTGTTCTGCTCTTCAAATCATCCAATTATTGGTCCCCCTCACTTGGATTTTATCTATTTAAAATTATTATCATTAATATTATTATTATTGTTGGGTGGATTATTATTATTATTTTTTTGTTTTGTTTTGTTTACCCTCTGTTTTTGTTTACTATTATTATTTGTATTTTAATTTTTTTGCTTATTTTCTTTTCCTTAAACGCCAGCCTCTGTCACCCACCATGGCAATTCCCATAACCAATATTATTGAAATGCACGCGCACACGCACACACACACACACACACACACACACACACACACACACACACACACACACACACACACACGCACACACACACACACACACACACACACACACACACACACACACACACGCACATACACGCACACACACACTCATCTACCCTCTCTCTCGCTTTCCCTAATGGAAAAACACAGCCTAATATCTATGTAAAAGCAAATTCGTGTCCATTCTTGTTGTCTTGGTCTCCCCACCCATTAATGTATGCACGTCCCCTTCCTTCAACTGTCGTCTTGTTTTACCCTGTTTAACAGAGCCGTTAGCTCTGTTGGTTTTGTATGTTTTGTTTGTGTAAAATAAAATATAGTGCACCTTTTTATCCGCTTAGAAAATCGACATGTTTAATTTTGTGTAACTATACGTGGATCGTGTAACTACTCACATAACCGTATCTAAATAGGGGGAAATGTGGAAGAGCTTGGTCGCTTCTAACTTCACCTCCATTTGGCCCCATAGTGGAGAGGAGGAGAAGCTAAATGCTGACAACAGGTTTGATCTTTTTGCATGACTGAGCGCACGCGTGAAGACCAGGCAGTTACGCATCAACTCATCTAAGCTCAGGTAAGAACATATCTCAGTATGGAAAAACGATGGCCTGTTCCTTTAAGAGTGTCCAAGGATCAGATATGAGCCTTGCAGGCCTGATTTGGCCCTCGAGCCAGTGTCTGCTCTAGTATGCTCTGCAATGATATGCTTCTAACGCATACTGCAAATAGTTCTAGGCTACTGTTAGTAACTTTATGGAAATCGTTCATCCCTTATTTCTCATGGCATTTCATATTTGCCTCCTATGACCCACTTGAATAAAACACTATCCCACAAAGGAGCTCAGGCGGTCTTATCCTCTTCGCTGGGGGCTGCTCCCATCAAAGTGAACAATATTACAGCTCGTCATGTGAAAATAGACTGGGGCGAGTGTTAACCGCCCTCTCAATCAAACACCTTACCTGACATTTCTCTTAGGCTGGCATTTCAAAGGTGCCTGAATGCTGCTGGCACACATCATTATCGGAGGTGGGCAGAGTGGCTACAACCTGCCAAAATCATGGGCCACTCTTTTAAAATAGCAATCCACAAGTAGCTTTTCTTTTACAGAAGGCATACTGAGAGGTTCTTTTTTTTTTTTTTAACCTCTGTCATCAGACGGGCTTTAGAGACAATGATTTTAAAGAAGGCTTTGATCAGTTTAAATGAACATGCCAGTTTTTTTCCCACCTTTGATGCTTTTGTGCTTTTTAAGTTTGGATGACCAATGCCTTCCTGGAGGGAGGCGGTTACTGCTCTCAAGTTTCCGATCGCTCATCTGACACAACGCCGCTTTGATTTTGCACTACATGAGAGACGGCGTGATCACAAAGAATGAGTTATGTGCTAAGGAGATCTGAGGTATGGATGGAGGGGAGGGAGGAGGTGCTGGAGGAGCAGGACTGGGTAACTTTCAAGGTATGTTTTTGGTATCAGTGCCTTAACAGTATCGGTTTATGATACCTGGGCAGATCGATTTGTCAGTACCGACCCATACTCGTGTGGTTATTGATACCCGCAAATGCACACTGTTGTTGTGTCCATGGGCAAAACACTTCGCCCTCCTTGCCTCCAGTGTCTGCGTACATTGGTGTATGAATGAGAGTGTGAATGGGTGACTGGTTCTTTACTGTAAAGCGCTTTGGGCCTGATAAAGGTAGAAAAGCGCTATATAAGTTGAGTCCATTTACCATTTTACTGGCTATTAATTATGAAATTAAAGGCAAGTCATTAAAGATAAAATAAATCAAATTAAAGAATATACGCTGTAGGGTTACATTTGTTTTTTCCACAGAGGGGGGTATTTGGTAATAATGTCAAACACATCTTTATCACTATGTTACACTTTGTTACAGTTTAAAACACTTCAAGGAATCTCACCGTCAGCGCCTCCGAGCTCCCCTCCCCTTGCTCCCCTTTGCTGTGCAGCCGTTTCAATAAAGAGAAAAAAGGAATTGCCCGCAGCGCTCATTTGGCTGTAGTGAAGAATGCGAAGAAAACTCTTTATCATTGCTCTGTTTGGAGAAGTGAGTGATTAAAGAAAAAGAAAACCTACAGATTTATACTCCACGTTGAACAGGTGGTGCTTCCGCAGGGGATGAGGGAAAGAAGATTGGCACCACCGAGTCTGGGGATGGAATAAATAATGGACTACTGCGGCACTTAGAGTAAACGTTCATGCTTGCGCAGTGCATTAGAAAGTGACGTATTTCATCATATGCCTTCTGAATCCTTCCGGGTTAGTCAGAGTCTGCTCATGGATCTCGGTTTGAGGTGTTATCTTGTCGGCCAGCCGGGTCCGGGTGGATTCAGGGCTGGATGCCACGTTTGCCACTGACTCACATGCCCTGAGGATGTGCAAGTGCACGACACTCATGTTAGACCTATGCATGAGGGACTCCCTGTGGGGGAGGGGGTCTGTCAGTCTTTCTGCACTGCCGTTATTCCCCAAAAGAAAGGGACTGCACTACAGGATTTCAAGACCAACCATGAGTTTGTTCTTCCAAAGTGACTTTTTTCCCCCCACTTTTAATGTTATAATGTTGTTCCCTCCTCAAAAACACACCTGGATTTTTTTATTTTCAGTCATGTGTTTGAGTAGCCCTACACATTCAGTCTAGTTTGTTAAAATGACTGTTTTCAAGTTGATCATAATTTGAGCTTAAAGGCTTATCCTCCATCAGCACAGTCCTCACTCGTAAAACAGTGTTTTTCTTTCCAAAACAATATTTCAGATTATAAAATATTAACACTGAAGTGCTCGAAAAAAATTTTCATAAGGCAAAATTATGCAGGTCATTGCAAATTCTGAAATGATCTTAATAAACTCAATATGGCAGATTCAGAGTACTTCATTTCATTACTTCAGTTACAATATTACTTCCCAAAAAGGCCAAATTTCAATGTTAAAGTACTGAAGTAAATTTGCTGCAGAAAATACTTCAGGGCTCAAACTTGAAAGTACAAATAATTTTAAATGTGTTACGTGTACACTGCAGTGGGAGGAAAAAAAGAGTACACTGTGTGGAATTTTTTACATTTCTGCTTAAATTTGTTTTAAAATGTGGTCTGATCTTCATCAAAATCATAAAATCATAAGAATGATTAAACAGTGTCTGCTTAAACTCATACCACCCAATTACATTTACATTTGATCATATTTTTACTGGTCATATGTAAACATTCACAGGACAGGGAGGAATAAGTAAGTACACCCCCTGAATCTCGCTGAACTGCAACAGTTTTGTAAAGAGGAATGGTCCAAGATTCATCCTGATCGTTGTGAGCGTCTAATCTGCAACTACAGAAAACACAGTTATTGCTGCAAAAAAAGGATCATCCAGCTATGTAATACAAGGGATCACTTACTTATTCCATGCTGTTGTGAATGTCTCAGGTTTTTCTGAAAAATATCTAATTAAACTTGTGAATTATTTTTCCATTGATGAGGAGAGCAGGTTGTCAAAGCAGCCCCGCACACCATGATTCTCTGCTTATTGTGAATGTAAACGACAGGGGACAGGAAGTACAGCACCGATCTCATTGTCCAGGAAGAAATCACGTGGGGACACTGTGCATAAATGTATAGCTCATTGTGACTTGAAATTGTGCCCGAGTTACAGCAACACAAGGACAAAACCATCTCCTTTGATCGTCATTGGCATTGACAGAACATCTGCACAGTGCCACCTACTGTTCTGGAGTGTGCATCGTCTGGCTTTTAAACAGGACAAAACGTGCTGCAAATTTATATTACTTGTAAATGTTTCCATTAACTAAACAAAAAAAACAGAAATGAGGAGAAGATTTGTCTTTTGGGGGCGTGGCCAATGTTTCAACTGTGAAGTTTTTGTTAAGTTTGATCAGTTTTGTAGGTCTTAGCTTTCAAATGATGCGTTACTGGAGAAAATGTGCCCAGTTAAAGGGGGGGTATTATGTAAAATCGACTTTTTCAAGCTTTATATCATGTTATTATGTCATTCCCTCATTAAACACATGCCTGGAGTGTTGCCTTGGCTCATTCACATATTTTTGAGTAATCAGTAAAAACTTAGACGGCAGCCATTTTAGGTGTAGCTATGCCTCAGTCCTCCTAGGAACGCCCCCACCTCCTGGAGACGCCTCTGGACCTTTAGTCACCAGCCAAGCCACCAACCACTGCTCCTCAGCTCAGCAGAGCCCCCTCCCCGCACAGTAGTGTTGTTTAGATGCCACAGCAGTGTGCTGAAGGGGGCGTGTCGGAAAGCTTCTTAAAGAGACAGAGGCCTATTTCAAGACGTTCAGTACAGCCATTTTGAGAGAGAAATTTTATTCAAGGCAGTTATTTTAATTTACTGCATATACAGACCAACAGAAGGTTACGTCATCATTGTAGTATGCTATAGACTGGTGCTATGTGATTGAAAAAAGCATAATACTCCCTCTTTAAAAGTGTGTGTGTGTGGGGGGGTGGGAGGTTAATGCAATAAGACATTTGAAGAGGAAGAGATGCCAACTTCAAGTCAAGGGTCTAAGCTTTCATTTACTGTGCGTGTGACTCTTGTGGGATGTTGTGTTGATGAGCAGTGGACTCGACCCAAAATAAAGTGTGACAAACAGCCCCGGTCTCCCCCGCTTTAGTAATTCACTGACCACTTCTGACTATTCCTATCCAGTCCTGCACGACACGCGTCTCCATTTTCCATCATGACAGCCACTCAGCGCCCGCTGTTACACCAGCAGAATTAAGCGCGCCGCCCGCCCGTTCCGTCGGACCCCTCTGCCCCGTGGCGTCCCCGCATTAGTGTGGGAAGACAGACAGAGAGACGAGGCGAGCGCGGCGAGATCCTGGGAGAGGAAACATCTTTTGGCGTATTGCATCATTCCCGCTGGCTGTCGGCAAACAAAACGCGCTGCCAAGAATAAGATCTGTTGCCTTTAAAATGAACTCTTAAAAAATACCAACCGCCTCGGTGTCCGTTTCATCCGCTGCCAAGTCTGACGCTACGTTTTCTCAGCCTCCCCGTTGCGCATCCCGGATGTACGTTCGCGGGACATAAATATAATAAGTCATTTTATAGCTTGAGGGACAGAGGCTTTTGAATCGCGCTCTTATGGTGTGACTTGACTCCCTGCGTTGGCCGCGGCTCATTTTGGCAGCTGCGCGTCCACAGCCTGGCCACGTTGTGTCTTTAGTAATGTCTTGTTAATTCTCCCTGTTATTTTACGCACTAGAATCACTTTGCAAATTCTCCACGTCTTGAATTACCAACATGACAGGGATTCTTGCACAGTCTGTGATTCATTCGGAGCACCAGAGCTGTCCGTTCGGATATGATGACCGTGACGAAACACATCTGCTTCTAGTTATCTTTTATCAGCAGGCTGAATAAATACCAATCTAGCTGGGAGGAGTTTCGGGTATAACAAAGTATGGCCCCCCTTCTTCTAGACTGATAAACACTGCCTGACCAGAACATTAACTCGACACTAAAAAAGGTCACACTGTGTCTAATATTTGGTTGGACCACCTGTAGCTTTTGATTGACTTGTTTCAGCAAGCTTCTGCAACGTCAAACGATCCAGTGTTGCATTCATTTTTCACCAAGAGCTTGTATTGATGATGGGAGAATGTGAGCCACTGTTAAAGTGCATATGACAGGTTTTAAAACGCATGACTTATTCAGAAGGAGAACATCAGTTGCAAGTTCATCAGTTGCATAATTATCGTTTTATTTCAGTGAAGCAGCAATTTTAATGAAGAAATGTTGGGCAGAAAAGTTATTATTATTTGAATAAAGTTCCATATCAGTTTGACTCATTTCCCATTGACTTAAAATGGTCGGCACGGCAACAGTTTACATCTATGTCACTTCCTGTCGGTGTGCAATAAGGAAGTGAAACTATAAACGTCACAAAAAATGGCCAAACTATAGAGAACTGGGGACAATCTTTAGCAAAATCTGAAATATAAATGTGTTCACTATGTTTTAGCAAAAATTGTGAAATGTCTTCAACTTCAAAGCAACCTTGTACAGATTGCAGCTTGAGAACATTTGTGTATTTATTCTGTTTTTTTACTGCGCCTTCCCATTTGGAGTTCTGTCTCATAGGCAAGAAGGTCCCCCAGATTTATGTAACTCCAAAACAAGCATGTCCGGTTGACTCATATTACATACATGCAATGATGTTCTACAATGTGTATGGTTAAAGGAAGCACTTTATGAAAAAAATAAACAAAATAAATCTTTAGGTTTAATACTCTATTTAATGAGACTTGTGTAGATTGACATTTCCCAACTGATCAACCAGTGTATTCTTACTTCAAGGCAATAAGTAAGAATAAAGCTCACACCAGACTTTGTGGACTGGTGTGAGCGCAACCACCTGTGCTTGAACATCAGTACGACAAAGGAGATGGGGATCAACCTCAGGAGGAAGTCACTACCGCACACACCGCACACACCGCTGAACATCCAAGGGAGGACATTGAGGAGGTGGACAGTTTCAAGTACCTGGGTGTTCACCTCAACAATAAACTGGACTGGTCCCACAACACCAACGCCCTGTACAAGAAGGGCCAAAGTCGCTTCCACCTTCTGAGGAGACTCAGTTCCTTCGGAGTGAGCAGGCCACTGCTCAGGACCTTATATGACTCTGTGGTAGCCTCTGCTATCCACTACACTGCCGTGTGCTGGGCCCCGGCCAGGACAGAGCGGGACAAGAAGAGACTGAACGAGCTGGTCAGGAGGGCCAGCTCCGTCCTGGGCTGCCCCCTGGTCTCTGTGGAGGAGGTGAGGGACAGGAGGCTATAGCTCACCTCCATCATGGACAACACCTCCCACCTACTGCACGGGACTGTAGAGGAGCTGAGCAGCTCTTTCAGTGGAAGACTGAGACATCCCCAGTGCAAGAAGGAGCGCTACCGCAAGTCCTTCATCCCCATTTATGTCAGACTGTACACCACTACTGTAAAGTAACATGTGCAATAAACCCTTTGCAAAACTACACTCAACAAAAATATAAACGCAACACCTTTGTTTCTGCTCCCATTTTTCATGAGATGGACTTAAAGATCTAAAATTCATTCCAGATACACAATATTACCATTTCTCTCAAACATTGTTCACAAATCAGTCCAAATGTGTGATAGTGAGCACTTCTGCTTTGCTGAGATAATCCATCCCACCTCACAGGTGTGCCACATCAAGATGCTGATCTGACATCATGATTAGTGCACAGGTGTACCTTATACTGCCCACAATAAAAGGCCACCCTGAAATGTGCAGTTTTGTCTCACAGCAAAATGCCACAGATGCCACAAGCATTGAGGGAGCGTGCACTTGGCATGCTGACAGCAGGAATGTCAACCAGATCTGTTGCTCGTGCATTGAATGTTCATTTCTCCACCATAAGCCGTCTCCAAAGGCGTTTCAGAGAATATGGCAGTACATCCAACCGGCCTCACAACCGCAGACCACGTGTAACCACACCAGCCCAGGACCTCCACATCCAGCAGGTTCACCTCCAAGATCGTCTGAGACCAGCCACTCAGCTGCTGAAACAATTGGTTTGCATAACCAAACAATTTCTGCACAAACTGTCAGAAACCGTCTCAGGGAAGCTCAACTGCATGCTCGTCGTCCTCATCGGGGTCTTGACCTGACTCCAGCTCGTCGCCGTAACAGACTTGAGTGGGCAAATGCTCACATTCGATGGCGTCTGGCACGTTGGAGAGGTGTTCTCTGCACGGATGAATCTCGGTTTACATTGTTCAGGGCAGATGGCAGACAGCGTGTGTGGCGTCGTGTGGGTGAGCTCTTTGCTGATGTCAATGTTGTGGACTGCGTGGCCCATGGTGGTGGTGGGGTTATGGTATGGGCAGGCATCTGTTATGGACGAAGAACACAGGTGCATTTTATTGATGGCATTTTGAATGCACAGAGATACCGTGATGAGATCCTGAGGCCCATTGTTGTGCCATACATCCATGAACATCACCTCATGTTTCAGCAAGATAATGCACGGCCCCATGTTGCAAGGATCTGTACACAATTCTTGGAAGCTGAAAATGTCCCAGTTCTTGCATGGCCAGCATACTCACCGGACATGTCACCCATTGAGCATGTTTGGGATGTGCTTGACCGGCGAATACGACAGCGTGTACCAGTTCCCACTAATATCCAGCAACTTTGCACAGCCATTGAAGAGGAGTGGACCAACATTCCACAGGCCACAATTGACAATCTGATAAACTCTATGCGAAGAAGATGTGTTGCACTGCATGAGGCAAATGGTGGTCACACCAGATACTGACTGGTTCTGAGTCCCCAGACCCCCAATAAAGCAAAAAACTGCACATTTCAGGGTGGCCTTTTATTGTGGGCAGTATAAGGTACACCTGTGCACTAATCATGATGTCAGATCAGCATCTTGATGTGGCACACCTGTGAGGTGGGATGGATTATCTCAGCAAAGCAGAAGTGCTCACTATCACACATTTGGACTGATTTGTGAACAATGTTTGAGAGAAATGGTAATATTGTGTATCTGGAATGAATTTTAGATCTTTAAGTCCATCTCATGAAAAATGGGAGCAGAAACAAAGGTGTTGCGTTTATATTTTTGTTGAGTGTACGTGCAATGATATCTGTAGCTACGTCACTTTATCTGCATCACTTTATCAACCACCTGCACTGCTAATACAGACATTTTTATTATAGTCTTATTACTGTTTATACTTCTTACCCCCTTAAAGTATTTGGTAGTCATTGTATATAGGATACCTCTACTTCCTATTTACTATTTCATTGTTTGCACAATGTCTATTCTGGACACTGGAGTGTTTCTGTGAGCTGAATGTAACAAGTGCATTTCTCCATTGTGAGATCAATAAAGGCTACAGTATCTTATCATTTCTTATCTTATCGTTGTTGTTTTTTTGTTCCATTGTCAATTTCATTTCTAGACTATTCCAAACCTACTTAGATTCAAGGTTCATTCCGTTTCGAGCAGCTCTTATCTGTAATTTATTCTACCTGACAATTGCAAACATACTCAGCTCAGACCTGACGTGTTTACAGAAACGGAAGCAGCCGTTGTGTGACGCTTTCAGACACAAATCGAGCTGTCATTGTCATGTAAAGAGCCTTGTTTACCACTGACACCCTGGTTTCTGAACACACTTGCTTACAACTAAGGAGTAATCCAATACGGCTGGTTCACAGAGGGAGCGGTGAATGGAAACATCACCCAAACAAGGCACAGAGTCAAGAGGCTTATCAAGCAAAGGAGCATGCGGTTTGGTTTTGTAATCCCGCGTTGGATAATACATGGGACTGTATTACAAGGGTCATTATTGGATCATTTCGTTGTGAGCTGTCTCGATGGGGAGCTTACGGGGATGGGGAAAATGCATGTAAGCAAAAGCCATTAGTTACCACTTCAAAACCGGACTTTTTTAGACTTTATACAAATATTATTATTCATTTGGAACAGCACATTTATTGTTATGTACGCTCATTTGTATCGCAGTACACAGATAGAAGTGAGGATTTAAAGGGACTATACATAAGTTTAACCACAAATAAATGTATACAAATGTAAAATTTCTTCCTCATACATGCTCCAGCAATGCCCTGGTGAGTAGAATGAGCCCTGGCCTTTTCACCGCGATTGCCTCTATATGTCTGTAAAGTCACTTAAATAGTTTATGCTCGGGTCGAACAAGCAAACAGCGTAATGCGTAATGCGCGTGCACGCTCAGCTGTAGCGTTAGCTGTAGCGTCAGCTGTATCGCCTCTATACTGACGCTGCAGCGCGAGTGGTAACTTCGGAGGGATGGATTTAGCGGAGAATAAGAGGAGACCGGCTTCAAGCACCATCGAAACTCCAGCCCAGACCCCAAATAACGAAAAGAAACGAAGAGTTTATTCGAGTGTGACCAAAAAGGCGAAAGTCGAGTCTGATCAGCGTAGGCAAAGAACTGGAGTAAACATCGGAAAAGAGAATCTCTCAAAAGACCCGCAGCTTATTTTTGCTTGAAAGGTAAGAAAAGATGACTAAATACATGGGGGAAAAGGGGTGATGCTTTCAAAACAACGGTGTCCGACAAAACATTTGAGTAGTAACAGTGGTAATGGGGCTGTATTTACAATGGCAAAAGTAATGTCGCTAATGTTAGCTTTTCTTGGCCGCAAAATAAGCCTGACTGTTCACGGATTTATAAGCAGTGAAACGACTACAAAAAGTGGACATGTTCCATTTACAATATAGTTTACGAGTTGTATTACTTGGCTTCTTCACTCGATTCACTTTGCTGCATTTGCTCAAGTATTTTATCTAGGAAAACATTCACTCAAACTGATTTGGTCTAAATATCTTACAAAACAGTAACGTTTCTTACCTCAGTTTAAGTCATGCCTGCAAATCTGTAAATTGACGGGACTGTTATTTCTGGTGCTCGTAAAGCCTGAGCGCCTCATGCACGAGCTTATCATGGAGGCTGCAGTTACGCGTTTGGCCTGAGGGGGCAATTGCGAGCACAAAACTTCCAAACTCCACAGAGCCCCTTTAAGGCAACCTTCATTTTAGCTGCAAATGGTGGACCGACATTATACCGACATCAATTTTATTTATAAAGCACATTTAAAAACAACCTCAGTTGACCAAGTACAGGTACAGTAATATGTACAAGATAGACAATACTTTACACAGGTAATATAAACGGCACAAACTATGTCGGATCTACATTGAACTGAAGGCCAAAGCAAAATTTCCATAATAGTTCATCTTTTTAATAATAGTACTGTAATACTGGCGGCACGGTAGTGTTAGCGCTCGTTCTTCACAGCTAGAAGGGTTCGATTCCCACCTGTACGGGACCTTTCTGTGTGGAGTTTGCATGTTCTCCCTGTGTCTGCGTAGGTTTCCTCCGGTGCCGGTTTGAGCCCTACCACTAAAAACATGTACAATAGGCCAGGATGATGTGTGTGCGTGAATAAATGATGGCGGTCAGAGGGACCGTTGGCGCAGATGTGTGCAGTCGCGACAGCGTTACTGTCAGTCTCCCCCAGAGGAAACTGAACACCACTGAGTGTGGAGTGAATGTACAATTGTCTCATCTAAAGTGCTTTGTGACCATGTCTGTGAAAGGCGCTATATAAATACAGTTCTTCTTCTTCTTCTTCTTCTTCAAATAGTAAAAAAAAGTGCAATCAAAGTAATGTGGAAAGAAGTTATAGTGAATTACAGTATCAGTATAAAGAAAAAAAAATCCAATATATGTCTCTGCCACATGCCCTGTGGCATGTGGAACAATATAATACGGATACACCAAGACTGAATCTGTAACAAATTAAAATCGAGCAGATGGACAAAAGAAGCATTTATATATAAAATATATATATACTCATTATCTTTCTTTTCGCAGTATGTTGCCACACTTTCAAAGAGAATGTCAAATGGGGTTAGTTGAATGTTACAACAGCCGTTCCAGACCATTAAGTGATTTGGGCTTGGCTCTATAATAGACCTATATCTTCAGAAAGTCCGGCGTAAGGCTCATTAGACTTAAGGCTGCGGGCTAAGTCAAAGTCAAGCTCTCATCTGATTAGAGACAAAAAAGAGCTACATCTGCACACATGTGCTCTCTGGAGCATACAGTTTGTGAAGGAGAGTACAGTTTATTTACAGCTGTGCCCACAGACTCTGTGGTGCCAATTTTCAATGAATGTGTCACAAAGAAGGGCCCCAGGGGTCAGTGCCTATAGACAATCAAAGTGTGCCGAACATGTGCAGTACAGCTGATAAAAACACACTTTATGTAGCGCTGAAGAAGAGAAGAAGCACTTTTTTTCTTCTTTTGATATTATGAGGAAAGACTCGATAAACAAAATTTCAATAAGGCATCGTGTCTGGCATCAAGATACAAGCACTTATTTCATTACGGGTTATTAAATCCTGGGAACCTGATCATTATGTCACTGGCACATTTGTTTATTTATCAGTAGCCTACTTTATGACTTTATGGAAACATATAACCTAATGTTTGCAGTTTATATTTAATATTTGATTTGAATACTTTATTTCGAGCCACACAACACAAGCACAAAAGTAAAAAAAAATAATAATTACATTCTAGCTTGAATAGGAGTGGGAAGAAGACAAGCTTATTTACTCTCACCCCCTAGTCATATACTTAATAATGTGGTTGCTACAATAACATAGTTTAGTCCCTGGTGTCTTACTAAACAACTAAGTTGGTTACATATTTACAACAAATGCAACAATGCATTACATTAAGTCAACATTTACAACAATGTGTTACATTAAGTCAATATTCACAGTATGATGAGTTAATAAACTGTAACATATTATAAAGTATGTTACACTTTATAACAAGTGTATAATTTTTGTTTCCTATACCTTATTTATTACCATGTTAGTGTTACTGTTATTCATCATCATCATCATCACAACCCATATAGCATTACTTTGTATTAAAGGGCTTGAATGATACATAACATAATCCACATTTATTCAAAGTATAGTAATAACAGACTGATTGATGCTCATGATAACAAGATTAATCTTAATGATGTTTGTTAAAAGGAATCGAGGTTCTTTTTTTTTCTTTCCTGTGTCTGGATCTGCTGCCAGAGGGGAGAAGCCCCCGAGCAACTGGACCATGGTTTGCTAAGTGTCCTATGCTGTGCATTAAAAGAGACAAGATATAGGAGTGTGCTGCCAGAAGATGCTTTCCTCGAGCCGCCGGCCCCCGCCTGTCTGCCCTGTACTACGGGTTATGTTGAATGCAGAAATACATGGTAATGTACATGTTATAGCTTCTAAGAATTTAATTCCTTTTTATTACCATCAGCACCAATACCAATATCGTTGTCTGAATCGATTTAGTTTGTTTCTAAGAATAAGATATAGATTTGATATATTAATAACACAACAGCAATAACAACGGCAATACCAGTTACCCCACATAATCAATTCTTATACTAATATAAGCAAGCACATTCACACTAGCTGCCTCTGGGCCGGACCACAGTGACATCGAAGGTGGGAAAGGTCAGACCAGGTGAAATGACCCCTCTTCTTATAGAGCGTGGTCTAATCCTATTGGCTACATGGGGTGCGTTAAGCCATCCCACTACAATATCAATGTGTGTGTGTAACAGCACAGAGGAAAACCTGTCCGCCTGTGCGATGATAACATGACAATAAAGTTACAAGTCTCCAAACAGCCAACTTTCTTTATTTGAAGAAAGAAAGAGGTCTGGGGATTTATTTAATGTGAGGATGCTTCCGGAATGTTCGCGTACTATTATGTAACTATATCCAAGAAATACAGATCAGAGAACGTTCTAGTAGAAGAAGAAATAACTAAGACGGGAGTATTCAGTCCTGCTTGATTGACCCAAAATACACATAAAAGTCTCCACACAAAAACAAGGTCACACGCTCTATTTGGTTGTCGCGGCTTTAGATTTGATAATAAGCTCAAAAGAGCCAGCATTAAAATCTTGTATTGATGATGGGCCTGGCAGTGTACTGTACTGTATTTTTATATGTCATTCGAAACAATCTTCAGGAAAGTGGAAGAAACTCCTGACCAATTTTGCCAAGTAAGTAAGTACACGACTCCAAACAAGTTAAGCGTTGTCCGACAAGTCGCCAATACCCCCCTCCCTACAACCCTCCCACACAAACACTGAAAATGTGCAGAGGACTTGATAAAAAACCCTGGACTCCCAGCTCCCCGGCCATGCCTCTCGTGATGTGTTTTGTCGTGTTGACTAATGTTGGTGGACAGCAGGCGCGTCCCCCGACGGCAAAGTCCCTCCATTAGTCTCTGTCACTGCCAGGCTGCGGCATGGGCCTATCTCGGCGATAAGAGCCGGCGCGCACTCCATCATACGGCCCCAGCCAAAGCGCTCGAAAGGGGGCCAATTAGATCCACGCGGCGCTAACATCAGCCTGGGGGCCTTATCGTCTGATCCTCTGACCACAGCATTTAACGCGCGGGAGTGTAGGACATACAGCGTGTGCATCAAGACGCCGCGGTCAGTCATCCGAGCCAATTTAGTGTAAACAGAAAGTCCCTTAGATGGAGCGTGGCATTTAGCCGGGGTCAAAGAGGAGGATCGATACAACAAAGAGCCTAATGTATATGGCAGTGTGAGTCAGATGTAGTCATAAAGATAGATACATTGTAGAGTCTTCTTGGAAAATATGATAAAAACTGATACAGATACAGGATGTAGCTTATGAGAGGCAGTCCTGGCGTGCACTTAGGGATTCCTGCATCCCTTTATCTGTAGACCCTTTCAGACTAAGGTAAACATTGGAGAAACTGTGCCACATGTTAAAGGGGGGGTATTATTTAAAATCGACTTTTTCAAGCTTTATATCACGTTATTATGTCATTCCCTCATTAAACACATGCCTGGAGTGTTGCCTTGGCTCATTCACATATTTTTGAGTAATCAGTAAAAACTTAGACGGCAGCCATTTTAGGTGTAGCTATGCCTCAGTCCTCCTAGGAACGCCCCCACCTCCTGGAGACGCCTCTGGACCTTTCGTCACCAGCCAAGCCACCAACCACTGCTCCTCAGCTCAGCAGAGCCCCCTCCCCGCACAGTAGTGTTGTTTAGATGCCACAGCAGTGTGCTGAAGGGGGCGTGTCGGAAAGCTTCTTAAAGAGACAGAGGCCTATTTCAAGACGTTCAGTGCAGCCATTTTGAGAGAGCAATTTTATTCAAGGCAGTTATTTTAATTTACTGCATATACAGACACACAGAAGGTTACGTCATCATTGTAGTATGCTATAGACTGGTGCTATGTGATTGAAAAAAGCATAATACCCCTCTTTAAGCTTAACAGAGCGTGAAGGCATACATACGTAAATGTCATGACAAATCAAGAAGTTTTGACGAGCCAAACTGCGGCATATTCCAGGTCATGTGTTGCTAGATCACAATAGCAACTAAACGGTCAGAAAATGAAAAGATAAACAAACAGAGCAGCAAAACGGACACTGCTAAAGCACGACGAGACGCTCACGAAACTATTAGAATTAGAAACTGTTAGATAACTTTAGATCCTGGTGAAAGGAAAGCCTTCGATCTCTCAATCAAGACATGTCCAGCTACAGTATATCGTTTGTTTGTTTTTATCTTTTAAAGAGGGGATATTATGCCTTTTGCAAGTATTTGGTAATAATAATCACAAACAAAGATCTATCACTTGGTTGGTTAGCTAATGCAATATTGATCTGAAACAAAAAAATCCAGAGGTTTCACTGAAAAAAGAATGAAAAATTGTTGGTGTGGCTCATGTGGGTATACTGAAGCTCACTGCGCAATGAAAGGATTAAGCTCAGCAAGAGATATAGCGGTCATTCCCATGGCTCTCCCAGTCAGTTTCCCCTGACACCACTATGATTAATGCTGGAATGGAAATCAAGCCTTCCTTGATGGGTGCAATATCAAAAATCTACCAAGTTTTCCTCTCTAATCTCTCTGTAACATCCGATCACCTCTGTGCTGCCTGGTCCGAAGATCTCAATGTAGAAATCAACAGGGGCAGTCTATTCTGAAGAGTATTCGTTCCTCGCCAATTTGCGCTAGACATTGCTCCAGTGTAAAGTGGTGCGTAGGGTACACTGGTCTATAGGAGCAGGCTGGAAGAAGGAGTAGAAGAAGGGGGCCAGCGCCATCTACAGAAAATGGCATGTTAGCTACAACTTACAACGATAATAAAGGTTAACAGCCTACCGGGCTTTGACAGCTTTACTGGCAAGCGTGGAGCAATAATCCTATAAAGCCGCAGCACATACCAGCAGCCTACAAACAATGGTGTGTTAGCCCAACATAGCCACACAACATAAATTAACTCACAAATGCATAACACTACACATACACATCACCGGAGCTTGATGCTTTTCATGGAGATTCTGAGCTTAGCAGCCAGGTAACCAGTGCTACCCATCCTTGCTTCTTCCGGACACTCGGGTGACGCCAGGTGAGAGAGGTCAACGCACACAAAAGACCCCCCTTTAATGGGACCTGGCCTACACTGAATGGATATGTATGGGTGTGTTAAGCCACCCCACTACACTATTACTTTTGTTGCTTGTTTGTGTTTTGTTTTACATGAAAATATAAAAAAGAGATCGAGATGTGAGGAGTGCATTTCCTGGTCATGTAGGGTTATAGAGTTAGGGGTTGATAAAGAATAGCCACTAGATTAAAAGATTACTCAAAGATGCACAAATGGGTCTAATAACAGCTCTAGGTATGTTTTTGATGAGAGAACAACACTGTAACATGATACAAAGCTCTAAAAGGTTGACTTTGCATCATATCCCCCTTTTAAGGTCTATAGCAGCATAACATACTGTATGGTATTTGGTTTCCCCAAGGAAATTACATTCAGTATATCAGGAGCACTGGCCAATTTCGAACCAGTACACTGTTGGACTCAGGGGCATGTGTCAAAAGCTATGTGAAGGTATTCCATGGTCAACATTATGTAACCAACATGGTTAGCTCATGGCCCGCTGCAGTTACAGCCATCATCCTCGTCCTTTCATTCCCATTCTTTCCCACTCTCGCCTTGAAACGAAAGGAGCCATTTCGCTTTGTGATTTCACTTTAATTTTCAGAGCCCTGTCACATATAGCCCACAGCACATATCACCTCAAACTGTAAATGCAGCACAGAGAGAAAAATCACGAGCTGAAGCCATGTCATTTTTTCTCCCATTTCCCATCTTTGCACCTATGAGTAGTTTTCTCACACGTCGTACACCTCATCGTTCCCTGAACAATCTGTGATTCCTTCTGCTTTGTCATCCTTGTATAGGCCTCGCTCCAATCCGCAACATTTTTCTCCACTCAGAATGCAACGAAAATTACAATATTTGACATAATACTGTAGTATTGCCGGTATGGTGGCTGAACTATACATGTTATAGTTGTTACCTGCTTCCTCATACTAGACGGTGAGCCTCAGCAATAAAATATAGGTAGGGTCAACTATTTCAGATGTGTTGCTGTTTAAAAAAAAAGAGCAAAGAGATACGACAATAAAAATCAAATCGCAGACTGATCCCTATTTGCTCAAATACAGACACGTTTCCCCATTCACTGCTTCTGCTGGTCAGACTCTTCAAGCTTTGGGGTTGTATTTGACCAGGCCATGTCTTTGGAGACACACTCAAAACAGCTCGTTCGAAATTGCTTTTATCACCTTAGGAACATCTCTAAAATTCGCAAAATGTTGTCAAAAAAGGACCTGTTATGATAGTTCATGCTTTCGTATCAACACGTATTGACTATTATTTTTACCTGTCCGTTAAGTCTGCTCTGAACAAACTGCAAATTGTTCAAAATTCTGCTGCTAGACTTTTAACAGGTGCCCCTCGAAGGTCTCAAATCACTCCAGTCTTGTCGGCTCTCCATTGTGAATTTCAGGATTGTCTTTAAGATTTTAGTGCTGACTTTCAGAGCCTTAAATGGTCAGGCCCCACAGTACATCCAGGACCTTTTGAGCCCGTACTCCTCTGGCCTCCTCTCCTCTTCGGTCCTCTGGCCAGAACCTGCTTGTAGTCTGTAGGACTCATTATGAGACCCGAGGGGACCTGTCTTTTCAGTCTATTGCCCCCAGGCTGTGGAACGCTCTGCCCCTGTCCCCATGTTTATTGAAAGGAACAGGCCCCCGTTTTTCCGAACCGAGATATGTTCTTACCTGAGCTTATACAAGTTTGCACTTTGTGATTTTATCCGTGAAAAGCACTTTAGAAATACACTTTACTTACTTTGGGAGAGTGGCAGGGATTTAAGCAATCGTAGTGACTTTCAGAAGAAGCAGATGGCTTTAGCTACCTCATTTTTTTCTTCAGTCCCCTTACCGAATTGTGGGCCCCAGTGAATGTACGTGGTTTGCTTATAAGCTACATAGAAACAAGCCTGTCCATGGACCTCAGAAGATGCTTTCATAGCGCTCCCAATATTTCAAGAAGCGTGTGAGTGCAATCACAAGGAACGCGCTAGCAAAATATTCTCATTTTACAGCCCTGGGATGCTAATTGACCACGAAACCGCTGCGCTCTACCAAAATGTCATTTTAAAACAGAATTTTGTACCGTATATATCGATTATACCTGCAGCTCGTATTAATTATGGAGACCTATGAAGAAGATGGAGTTTGCCGACTTGAAAGTTCCACAGCCGTGAACTCTTTGCCTCGCAGTAAGAGAACGCTATGAGAACCGGCAGTAAACAGTACAGTGATGCTGACAGTGCAGGGGCGTGGATATTTATGTGACAATGGTACGCTGATCACTTAGATTTCACAAAGCGGCATGTCTGACAGCAGCTGGGAAAGGAAGGAGGCCTTTATGGGGGTATGAGAGGGAGCCGGCAGCCATTGTCAGCGCACACATGTGAAACAGACAAGTGTGGCTTATGTAAGGGAAAGACATGCTTTATTTAACCCAGAAGAGAGATACAGAAATGCGGGAAAAAAAGCCAGAACCAACCGATAATGATAACAGCATGGCATCATTTTATAATTTATAACAGGGCAAGCTCAAAAACATAGTGAAATTCAATGATCTACTGTTACAATGTCCTCCAATAATAGATTTTCACACCAGATTACATTTGTGGTGTGTGTGTGTGTGTGTGTGTGTGTGTGTGTGTGTGTGTGTGTGTGTGTGTGTGTGTGTGTGTGTGTGTGTGTGTGTGTGTGTGTTATCAAAATCATGGAGACTTGGCTTGTTCTTCAGTGTATTCTGGAGATTTTGAAGACACTGTAACCAATGCTGAAATTGCATCAACTCAAGACACATTCAATTCATTAACATACAGTATAACTAACAATTTTCAGTCTTCTTTGCTCACACTTGAGAAGGACAATATGAGTAGAAGGCACTATAGTTTCCCTCAAACCTTAAACATATCTAGTGGAAAAAGAAAGAAAAAAAAAAAAAAAAAATATATATATATATATATATATATATATATATATACAGGGTGCGATTTGCTGGGGGAATGGGGGGATTTTGGTGTTCTTGTCCCAGTCTCTGTTTCTTTAATCCCTATCCCTACTTCTGGCGTATTATTGTATAAAATGTAGGGGTAATAGAATTGTAAAATTGGCTGTGTTCAAGGTCCGTGCACCTTCTGGTCAGTTGATTTCATTTTATATGAGACGCGGGTGAGCTCTGCTTTAGCGGCTTTGATGCGCACAGAGAGCGAGGGTCTGGGGAGTCAGAAACACTTTCACCTTTCGCTGTTTCTTGGACTTTTTAAGTGTATAAGGCTACTGCATGTATCATTTCTGATGAATCAATCTTATGCACAGGGAACTGTGTTATGTCCTTATTGACTTTATGATCAGTTAAATCTATTTTGCACACATACAAAAATGAGCTTAAAATGAACGGGACTGGCGTGTAGCCTAATTATCCCCTCACACTCTCTCTCTCCCTGTTCAGAGCGCTGAGAGGGGCAGAAAAGTTGTGCACAGACGCACACTCATGACACCGGAAAAGCAAGTCGGAACCCGCAAAACACATTTATTGTCCCCACAATCCAAGAATGGAACCATTGATGCTGTATTAGGTAAGGAAGTCATTGAGGGGTTAAATATTTAAAGAGGGGGTATTATGCTTTTTCAATCACATAGCACCAGTCTATAGCATACTACAATGATGACGTAACCTTCTGTTGGTCTGTATATGCAGTAAATTAAAATAACTGCCTTGAATAAAATTGCTCTCTCAAAATGGCTGTACTGAACGTCTTGAAATATGCCTCTGTCTCTTTAAGAAGCTTTCCGACACGCCCCCTTCAGCACACTGCTGTGGCATTTAAACAACAACACTGTGCGGGGAGGGGGCTCTGCTGAGCTGAGGAGCAGTGGTTGGTGGCTTGGCTGGTGACAAAAGGTCCAGAGGCGTCTCCAGGAGGTGGGGGCGTTCCTAGGAGGACTGAGGCATAGCTACACCTAAAATGGCTGCCGTCTAAGTTTTTACTGATTACTCAAAAATATGTGAATGAGCCAAGGCAACACTCCAGGCATGTGTTTAATGAGGGAATGACATAATAACATGATATAAAGCTCGAAAAAGTCGATTTTACATAATACCCCCCTTTAATCACTTTATTGCTGTTGAACTTGAAACCCAGTGTTGTTAGATGTGTTCTATTCTGCAAAATGATTTCAGTGCTTTCATGTTTTAAGAACATGTCCTGCATGCTTTGGCGGGACTCAGTAGGGCCCTGACCATGGACAGAGGGGCCCGGACTCTGCATCTGACTCGCTGAGCGGAGCTCATTGCATCTTGTCTTAACAGCTCTGGAGGGGGTGAATCTGCCTTGTACATAGACGTCCGAGCTAGGGGGCGACCCCTCCAGAGCGTGTGTGTTGCTCAGGGAGTTGGGCCGTTTTGGAAAACTCTTGATCAAACTTTGAGTGACCAGGGTAGTGTGACCAGGGCCACAGGTGTCTTTCTTTTTTGAGGGACAGAGCTGGAAATGTTACGGAATGCACAATGAACGTGCGCGGCTGGTACTTCTCAGAACCGGTGTTCTGTCGAAATCGCTTCCCTTGTCGAAATGTATGGCGTAAAGGTTCCTCATCCTGTTTGTCAAGCGGTCGCTATTGTAAAACACACAGGATTTCACACATGGCTGGGGGTGTTCTGTCGAAATCGCTTCCCTTGTCTTAACATAGATCTACTTCATTCACATGGGTCGAAGAAAACTCGCGATTTTCTTAATGAAATGTATAGTAGATGTTTGTTTCCAGCCATTTCCCAGCCCGCTAGAGTGACAAGTACAAGTGCGACGTTAATTGATAACATTTTTTCGAATGATATGAATAATACTCTATACAACGGTTTACTGGCTTGCGACATAACTGATCCGTTTGACCGCGGTCCTGCTGTGATTTTTGTGTGAGATCAGCTGCACAGGTCCAAACTCTTCTAAACTCCAAACTTCAGAAATAGAGACTTAATCTGCCTTTGGTCTCTGCTGTGAATATGAATCAAAGGGAGTTTCAGAAATACAGGCCATTGGCTGATATAAGCGATTTTGGGGCGTTTTTATTTGTTTTACTATATTAATTTAATCCTATATTTATACAGGTTTGTCCTTTGAGACCATAGTTTGAGATGATATGATGTCTAATTAGTCAGAGAGAACTGTTTCAAACACATCAACCATATGGGCTCATAGGCTGCAGTTACATCGGCATCTTTTACTCTTTTTTGTAAAAATAATTAAATAAATGTTTTGAAAGCATAAAGAAAAAAGACATATAGCTTCAACCAGCACATATGAACAAGCTTAACTTGAGTAAAATAGAGCCTGAATAAGAGCCGTAAAGCCATCTGGAAATGTTTTAATCGCGTTTCATCGTCGACTGTTTTTACTTTGTACTATACATTTTTGATGAAGTACTTTTGTACTTTTACTTAAGTAAACTAGTTGCAGCTGTACTTTTACTTTTACCGTAGTAATTTTTTACCCGAGTATCTGTACTTTTACTTAAGTACGGAAATTGAGTACTTTCGACACCTCTGCCCAAATGTTGGGAAATAGCCGCCACAACTGGCTCAGGATGTAAACAAAAAGCTAACGCGCTCCAACTCTGCTTCAGCATAACAGAAAAGTGAAACTGCGCACATGTGGAAATCAGCTGTTCAAAAGAGTCATGTTGTAAACACGTTTCATTCTCTGTTCATCAAACATCTGACAAATCATTAAGCAGCAGCAGAACTTTTGAGAACATAAAACTTAACATAAAGCCTAGTTTGTGGCCTAATAATATATAGTAAAATAATTATGATAATTATGGTCATTATAAAGTAGTAAAGTTGACATTGTTTTGTATTATTCAATGTAGGCCTATTTATTTTACTGCAAAACAATCTTAAAGCATTTTTCATTTTTAGAAACAGTGAATGTTTACAAGTTCAAGTATTAAAAAGCTTTTCAAAGACAACAACTAAAAATATCCGTTTCTTTCCTGTCATTCGGTCGATAATCGTGAATAATCATAAAATCGCAATATTTTCTCTCACAATATTTTCTCTCACAATATTTTCTCTCACAATATTTTCTCTCACAATAATCGTGACTCAAAAAATGTAAATCGTGACACCCCCACCTGCAATATCTAAAAATCTTATAAGACAAATAAAAGCGTGCAGTGTATTAGACAAAACTTCAATTAAACCTTGTGTGTTTTATGTCCACCACTCGGCACATAGCTGATTAGTCGGCGTCGTGCTTTAAATGGGACGCTGCAGTGCATACGTAGACTGTATATACAGTAGGTGAAGGTAAGATGACAAGAGAGAGTGTCAACTTTGGTCATGCCATTTTGTCAAGCTCGTAGTGCCTTTGTCGTGCACGCTCTTTCGTTTCAGTGGGTTATTAGTGAAATGTTAGCATAATTAAAAGTGCATTTGCTGTTTGCCATAAACGAAACACACAGTGCAGCAGCGGCTTTGACGCAATGGGCCGGAGGAATGAATGCGGTCAGGGATAAGAAGGAAACACAAGTGAAGCGGTCACTGACTATGAATGTGCCAAGTGAGCGGTGCAGAGAAAAGGGTCACAGCCACATTTAATGAGAAATGGCAAAAGCGTCACAGCTGGTTAACGTTTGAAGAAGAAACACGGTGCGACGCTCAAGGCGAGACAGCTTCATTTGGGAAAGGGGGGGACGCCAACCAAACACAACGTCACTGCTGCTGGAAAATCGAGACAGAGAGGATGGGAGGAACATACAATAAAGAAAGACAACTGCTGTATTCAAATTATAGTTATATCAAATTAGTCGGATCATTTCAATCACTTAAAGTAGACACATAATGCATGATTGAGGCTTATTTTGGGTAACTCAGCAATAATATTTCATGCTTTATAATCATGTCTATGTAAAGAAAAGACAGCAAGGATTTGAGGTAGGCCTGGAGTGTCCTCTGAAGGGAACAGCGGGAATGACACACTATAAAACCGTGAAAACAGGATTTCACTTTTAGCCAATGGGATGCTAACAGAACCCTGGCTCTGTGATGAACACACTCTGCATGCATAATGGACTAGAAATGAACTATGAGCTTTAAAGAGGGGGTATTATGCTTTTTGCAGGTTTTGGTAATCATTTCAAACATGTTTATCACTATCTTGCACTTTGTTGGTTAGAAAATGCAATATAATATGTAATGATCAACAGCTGAAACAAAATAGCCAGTACTTTCACTTTTTGGTTTTCACGAGTTATCTCCCTAAGCCCCTCCCAGCTCATCCTCTTGCTCCCCTTCGCTTTGCAGCTGAGGAGAAAAAAAGGAGAAAATAGCGTGGAGATAAGAGAGGGAAGGAAAGCATGTGCTGGATTCTTAGGCCCTCAGATTGTTGTAACATGGTAAAAGGTATATATTTTGCATAATACCCCCTTTAAAATGCAGGGGACAGTTTTGCGTTTCAACTACGATGCAACAAAATCCAGGAAATATCGAAATGCAAAAGTTGATTTTGCATGATTTTTCATCTTTCCAGCATTTAAATGTAACTAATTATGTTTGATTACCTCAGTGTGACAAGTAGCATCAACTGTTTTGAGCCTTATAGACACAACTAATCATAATATAAACACAGTCTTTTTCATACTTTCATACTTTTCACAAGACTCGTTGCCACGGAAAATTAAAAGAAACATGAATGACTCAAATAGTAGTATGTGTTTAACATGTTAAAAGGATCTAAAACATGGATTTTGCATAACTTCCCTCCTTCAGATAATGAATATATGGTTAAAATATAAAAGCCTTTATTGATGTAGAAAATGTTGATGAATATTTGATCAGTGATCAAACATTTGGTGGTTGGGAGTGTCACGGTTGAGGTGGAGTGAGGAAAATAAAACCCAAAATGCAGGACTGCAACAAAACTGGTGATGTTTAATGAATGACAAAATAACAAAATTCAGAGATGACAAAAACCTCAAACAAACCGGGGCTGACGTAGGTAGACTATGGCCATTTCTCAATCCCCAGTATGCGTACTCTGTACTTGTGAACTCCGGGGTACGGACTTGCGGGTGCAGACTCGGAGAACGGACTTGAGGAGTTCACAAGTGTGGACTCGGCTATTTCAGCGTTTGGAACGAGTGAACTCGATGACATCACAGGCAGTAGCTCATGAACATGGGGCTGTGCGCCTTTATAACATTAAACAACCTCATGAAATTAAAAGTGTGAGACACTGCAGGCGAAGTGGATATGTTTTTAAAGACATCAATTACAAACTTTTGCTGTAAAAAAAAATAACATTTTACATTTTCGTCAATTTAATTTCTTATTTATATTATAGCCTACATAGATAAGGCGTTATGTGTAAAGTAATAAAACATATCTGATGTGCAAACTGAAACGAAACAATAATAAATAAATAAAATAGGTCAAATATTATTTATTAATTTGTTTGGGGGTTGCAAATTATTCTGAAAAAACAAAACAAAAACAAAAAATGTAAACTTTAAAATATGAAACTGTTGGAAGTTCCCACATAAAGATTTGTCTGCAGTGCCCCCTTAATAATACGATGTAAAAATAAAATCCATTTGTCCTCAATAACCTGTTCATGACGATACGACTTAATATTGCTGATCATTATGAGAAAATGAAAGCATGACCAAAGTTGTTTCAACACATTTGCTCAGAAAACCATCTTGAGCTGGAGACACTTCTAAAGACTCTTAAACCACATCTCCGCATTTATTTACATGTGCACGATCAGCTGTTGATCAGCTGGAGCGCGGCACGGTGCGTGAGGAGGAGGGGCCGCTGCAGGCGGAGGCCGGCTCGCGGTGATCCACGTGCTCAAAGCGAAACGGATTGTGGGAAATATAGCTGGCGGAGAACGCACAAGTCTCCTCTGATGCATCCTCGGTAAAACGGGCGGAGCAAGTTCTCATCCGGGGATTTCCAGCGAACTTGCTGAGAAGCGAACTTTGAATTGGAACAGGACTTGGGCCGCGCGTGATGACGTTTCACGAGTCCACGAGCACACAAGTCCGCACAAGTCCACAGATTGAGAAACGGCCAATGACACGACAAAGGACAAGGGAAACACAGGGGTGTAAATACATGAGGAAACGGGGCACAGGTGAAACATCAGGGCGGGGCAGGCAAGTAACGAGGGAAGTCAAACAGAAAAATCACAAAGACCAAAAAGACATGTCAAAATAAAACACCAAGGACAGATACAAACACAAAGCAAACCAAAACAGGGTAACAAAAGGCCGAATCGTGACAGGGAGTGTAGTTAAAATATGCTGATTTACAGGTTGATTGAAATGGACTTAAACAGCATTTTCCTTGGGGTCCAGTTCAACAGGCCTGCAGCTTTCATCATTCACTGGGGCTTCCATATTTCCTTTGTCACAGACTAATGCAAAAAGGCTAACTTGAACGCCAACCAAAAGATTTGAAATCCCCGCAAGACATTTTTTATTCCTGACAAAGCGGTAAATGCCCATGTGATGCAAGGCACATATAGAACATATGCTGGGGATATCGCATGCAGTTAGGCTAAGAATGAATTATGCAGAGAAATCCACAACTTTATGATTAAGCACGGCACACAATGCACTGAATGCTTTGCTTTGATACAAATGGTCCACATTGTATAGACATGATCACACCTTACATGACCCTGGTGCAATGGTCAGGGTGAGTGCAAAAGAAGAGAGAGGAGAGAACCAGGGTAAGAATAAATAAAATATACAAAGCCACAATGTTTCTACTTGCTCATTTCATATTCAAACATGCTTTGGCTTCAGGACGTAATGTTTCTTGTTCTTTTCTTCGTGTCAGAGGATCCCCGGGGCTGTTATGAGACCATGGATGATGAGAGGCTCATTCTGGTAGAGGAACACCTCCACATATGATGCCTGCACGTCCAAAAAGAGAAAGCGAGATCAATGCTTTCTGGTTACTTCTGTACCATCAGATATACAAGCCACAGGTGCCGTACTCTTCGCAAAGCAGTCATGTGTGTGGCCTGGTTTTAAGAGCTCCACTGCTGCGTTTCTGACGTTAATGGAACCTGAATGGAGGAGCGATGTCTGATGTGCTGCACATACTGTACATGCTGTGGAGATGTCGAGTTGACCCTAGTGCATAGCAGGGCAAACGTAGCCTATATGCGCTGACACAAACGGACCAAACATCTCAAATTACGTAACATTGCACTCGGACGTATAGCGCTACTGTTTAACTATATTGTGTGACACTATATGCCAAATTTGTTCATACTATTTTGAGCTAGGTACCTACAGGTGAAACTCGGAAAATTTAAATATTGTGAAAAAGTTCATTTATTTCTGTAATAAAATTTAAAATGTGAAATTAATATATGATATAGACTCATGACATGTTTAGTGACATATGTCAAGCCTTTGTTTGTTTTAATTTGGATGATTTTGGCTTGGAGCTTGGGGTTTTTACAAGCTGTACACCAAAATCATCCAAATTAAAACAAACAAAGGCTTGACATACGTCACTTTGCATGCCATGAGTCTATATCATATATTAGTTTCACATTTTAATTACAGAAATAAATGAACTTTTCCACGATATTCTAATTTTCCGAGTTTCACCTACAATCTCTAGCCAAATTCTATTAAAAAGGGGGCATGTGGGCAGCTCAGAGAAAGTTTCTCCTTTCCCCTAAAAGCTCCTGAAGCTTTCCTCACCTCTCCATCTCTTGCAAAAATTAATCCTTACCATACTTTCACTGCAGCCACACGCAGTCCATGGGATTTTTTTTTTTAAACAGCTGCGCAGCAAAGGGGAACAAGTGGAGGGAGGGAGGAGGGGCTTAGGGTATACACATTAGGGCAGGGGTCACCAACGTGGTGCCCGCGGGCACCCAGGTGCCCTTAGGGGCATGCCCAGTAGCCCTTGAGACTTTTTCTAAGGTGTAAAACACTTCATTTTCTTGAATCTGATTCTTAAAAATACAATTATTTCTGTTCTTGTGACTCAGTACGACTTTAAAATAAAGCTATTGATATAATATGGGGTCAATATCTTATAAGTTAACAGTATACGTTTAAGTCTTTAGGATTTGTTTTTAACTGGTAGCTCTCGAACAACTCAATGCTCTTGAAGTAGCCCTCGGCTGAAAAAAGGTTGGTGACCCCTGCATTAGGGAGTAAAACTTCAGTATATGTTGGTCTAGCTGCTTTAGATCAATATTGCATTTTCTAACCGACAAAGGGTGTTTCTAAATGACACTAACAGACTTTTGTTGTTTCCATATCATAATTAGCCATTTTAGTCACACAGTCACAACAAAATCAACATTTCCCGCACAAACATTTACAAGGATGCACTGCCCCCGCAGGAGCAGATGCTAGTATTTCTGACACAGCACTTTCAGATTCTTCTGGAGACCGAACCAATCCAAATAATGGCTTCAGACTTGGTATAATCCAAGTTTCTGCCCGGAGGTGCGTGAATAAACAACGTGCCTTCCACATGAACTCTCGGTGAGCCACAGTTAATGTTCTGAACCCAAAGAGCACTCACTTTGGAGGAAAGGAGTACGTAAGGGGAGAGAGAGTGAGACGCACTAAAACAAAAGTGTACAGTAACAAGGAGAGGTGGGTAGAGAAGCAGAAATGAAGAGATGTTGATACTGTGTGACTACTCCAAGGAGATTCTTTAAAAGGTTACTCGAGTAAATTAACTGATACAGCGGCTTTGGGGATGACTGCCAGACACTAAACATGCACTGTGGACCATTTAGCAACCTCAAGAAATGATTGCAATTGCAGGTGGCTCACTTCCTTGACCCATGCTGGAGGAAAATGTGCTTAAAGTTGACTGGAGGAAAGACCTTAGAAAAGCTTTTTTTTTTTGACCTGTTGCTCTGCATAATATGTCCAGCCAGTGCTCTTGACTCACTCACCTTGAAGAGTAAAGTTGATCAAATCAGACAGTCAAAGTCACACTGTGGCTGCTGGCGTGGCATTTTCGCCATAATTGCATTTGGCAATATCCCGTGGTAATAACTGCAAAATGACCACCAGCCAATTTCACTGTGGCACTGGAGTGTGGAGAGGAGTGTAACTCAGAGCGGCTGACATACCGTGGGATTCCGCTCGGTCATCAGCACTAATGCAGGGGCGAGGGGCCGGGGGGGACGTGCTCATTTACTGCCCTGCCTCTGACGCGCATTCGTTAATCATGGAATTCAAGAAAGTCCCGTGGAGAACTGAAGTGGCTGAGTGAATTCTGAAGAAAATACATTTAAGCGAGGGGTTGGGGAGGGCTAATGGAGGATGAATAATGAAATATGCATGATCATGGGAATCCATATTTTAAAGGAATAGTGGGACGATGCTGGTGAGTGAGGTTTTATTCAGTTTAATCACGAGAGCTGAAACAATATGGATTCAAATATTGTAGACTGAGTTCTATACTTTTTTAACTAAAACAAATGGGGAACTCTTACCAGTTTCCTGTTTCAACGGGCACTCCCTAGGGTCTTGTTCTTTCACCATTGCTGTTTATATTGTATATTAGCATGAGCTGGAGTAGTCATGAACACAGAATCAGCTTATAATATGCAGACAAGATGGTCGTTGTAATTGTAAACTTGCTTCACAAAAATGACAGTCAGCATAGCCCAATTGTTGAAGACTTTGTCTAATTGTCTGAGTAAGTAAGTGAGTGCTTTATGTTAGGGAAAATAACAATGATGATCGAGAGGATTGATGAAGAATAGGCAGCAGTCAGGATGTCTTATGCAGGAGAAGTTTATTTGCCATCGTTACGGGACCCGGAGAAATGAACTCAAGACATTGCGCTAGTCCTAACATTCAAGTCTGTCTATGCTTCCACAGAAGAGATGTAAATATCATCTAAGAGCGTCATCCTAATACGCAAGCAAAACATTCAGTGACTGATAGTGGGCGCCTGAGCCCATAATCAGGGCTATAACAGAGATAGTACGACTGTACAGCTTGACCCAGTATGATAAATAGCGATTTAATGTTATCCTCTAACACTTTATTTGTCATTGTACAAGCGTACAACGAAATAGTGTTCAGGTGTTAGTCCTGAGGCGCTGCCACTGTTCACTGTCCACCTGACCTGGCTGGCTGCCTTCAGTGCTCCTCTGATCCTCTGAAACGGTGCATCGCCTCCTGGGTTTGTCCCAGTTTCAGAGCGTGGTGTCCTGCACTGCGCAGCTCCCTCCTCTCCACAACAGTCTTTCACCATCTTCTGGGAAGAGCTTAGCATTTAATCTGTTTTATTCTCCAGTGAACGTCCATTAGCCAGAACAATAGAAGGCATGTGTGGCTTAGCTGTGAGTCTCGCTGTGAGTCTCACCTCCTTGTTTGTCCCTTCAGTGTTACACTTGTTTCATCAAGGTCTGTACTGTCTAAGGAAACTCACATTTTTTCATGTAGATAAAACCATAATGACACTTTTCAATCGAATAACAAACCTAACTTTCTCCTTGGTGGCATAGCTCCTCTGTTGTCACGGAGCATCCTAATACGTAGACCCTGAGCACTATTTGCATTAGAAATTTTGCTTGCTTCCTTCCGGGCTTCGGTTTAATGCCTAGATGCCATAGTAACCGCTTTAAGCAAGGCTTTGTTCCTGCTGTCATTTCTCTGATGAATAAGACGGAATTTAATCTTCCTTGAGCCTGCTTTTTATTATAATGGTCTAATGGTTTTAAACATTTGGATGACATCTTTAGCAAAGGCGCATCCTGTTAGTATCTTAGTTAGTTAGACTTACAAGCTTAATTCTTAAACATTTCTTTATTTCATTCTTTGCATATAGTGTTGTGTTTTATAAATGTTTGACTACTTTTCTCAGAATTGCAATACAAATTTACCTAGGGGTATGAATAACCTTCCCCTTCTCGCGCTCCCCTTTTCCAATGGCTGTTTCAATGAAGAGAAAAAAAACAAAGAGATAAAATAGTCCGTACAGTATGTGGGCCTGGAGTGAAATTACAGCGAGTGTTTTTACTCTGTGATTAAAGGATTAAGCTTAGCAAGAGATGGAGAGGTAAACACAGCCTTTCCTGGACATAGGACCGAAAATCCAGAATGTTTTTGCTGAGAAAACAACAGTGTAACATGATAAAGAATAAATAAATAAATACACACTCAACCCGCTGCATGTGTTGAGTGTGTGTGAAGTTGGAGGGGAACACGTCAGTGGGGCTGTGCTCTTTCTCCTGTGACTCCCGTCTTTCTATTTCCGATCATCTCCACATCTCCCTTTGTGCACAGCCCCAGATGTGCTGTGTCTCCTCTCAAAAGCCCTTTCCCTCTTATTGGACACAATACACAGTTGTTTGCCGTACGGGATAACAAAGATTGTCGTCATGGAAACGGCTCCCCTCCACGCTCGCCGAGTGGCTTTCTCCGAGTTCTAAAAGGAGCAATTATCTGATGACATCAAAGACGGACGAGCGCATGAGACAAACACAGAAGGGAACCGGGCCCGGGCCATTTAACGCACAGGTGGAGAGGAGCATGTTCTACACATACGCACATGCACCTGCCTCACGTGACCTGGATCATGCATTATTCATGTTCAGAGGGAAACAGACAGGAATCAACAATACAGCAGCACTTCTGATAACAATTTTTTAGAGGAGGCGTGTCCTGCAAAATCAACTTTTTTGTTAAAAACATTACGTCGGATGTAAATACTTGACTGCAGGAAACGTCTGTGTTTATTGAGGAAGGACTTTTTATCTCATTCAAAATCTTGGGGCTATTGTGATTTGTATTTCGTGTTAGCCGTTAGCTTCAAGGCAAAAACACCTACCATGATGAGCAGGAAGTTTCTTCCTGTGAATGCTCTGCTCCCGACGCGATGTTTTCAACATGATGCAAGGGACTGTCCACCAGTAACTCACGGCCTGGCATGTTATGTTGGGCTATTCATTTTTTGGGACAAGACACCCGCTACTAACTCATAGGGGAATATCGGGACAGGAAGAGCAGCGAATCCTGCGAATTCACTCGGAAGTCACGTGACACTCGGCCATTGCATTGCTGATAAAACACGAAACTGTCCTCCACATTTTCGAAGCCCATAATTCAACATCAGGTGAGTTTCTGTGCTCAAAGTAAAGGATCTGTATTTTACTTGAGTAGTTGTGTTGAGAACTTTCCACTTTTACTCCACTGCATTTGAAAGTAATGTGTTTAAAAAAATGGATGAAAAAGAATACGTAGGCTCGTTCTATTAAAATCAAAATCATTATTTTATTCCCTGAATTTACAGACTAAACACAGAGCGCTACATCTTGAAAGGCCAGGAGGGGGACGAGAGAGAGCGAGGAGCGGCCCGTGCCTGGCCTTAAATAAACCTAGGAAGTAGGCGTCTCCTTGTTGACACTTCTTCTGCATCTGCGCCATCTGACTCCTAACACACTGCCTCCCAGTGGATTCCAAGAGTAAGGACAACAATAAAGTGGGGGACTTTAAAGCAAAGATTACATCACAGTTTCATATATAATCATTAAAGCCTATTATGACAAAAACATATAAAATACTTTCTTCACTAAATTACTAAAAGGGCTCAAAAGTAACAACATTTGGCTACATGTTTTGTTCATTTTAAAAGCCTAATACACACTCCAGAACAGTAGGTGGCGCAGTGCAGATGTACTGTCAAATGCTACTGACTCACAGCAAGGAAGAGCTGAGACTCGTTCCCGTCTAGTTGTCGTACAGGAGGTGAATTCAAGTTATTTTTCCTAACGCTTGAATATTTTTTTTTACAGCAAATACTTCAGTACCTTTGCTAGAGTAGAAATGTGACCACTTTGACTATTATTGGTTTGACTATTGTTAGCAATATTTGACCAGTAGTATCTGTACTTTACCCAAGTAATGAAATCAAATCTCACAGGTGCACACTCACGCCATTGTGTCCTTGGGCAAGACATTTCTCCCACCTTGACACTGGAGGCAAGGTGGGTGAGGGATTCCTTGATGTAAAAATGCTTTATAAATGTGACCATTTATTTGTTAAATTAGCCTTTACTGTATAGTGAGTATGGGTATCCACAACAACACGGACTATTCTGTCATTGCCCTGGATTTGAAGGATACTGTAAAAGGAAGTGAAGGATTTAATTTCTTCACAAAAAATGACCTTCTTCATTCTGAAACCATTTTGTTTCTGATTGTTGGCTGGTAATGCTCCTGCTTTCCCGCTGATGGTAAACATACTAAAAGCCGGAAGAGAGACTCCAATTTCTATCATGAACGTCAGAGGTCATTAGTGGAGGGATAAAGATTGTGAAGCAAAGTCTTTTCTACTTAAACTATGTAATTTGACACGATAACAAACTCATGCTGACTCATTACCAACTGGGTGTCATTGTACAGTATATTTCTCTGTGATACATATTTAAATAATTACCATTTTTGAGGTCACATTGAATGCTCCAGACACCTCATACTTGAGCACAAAAGCATTGATTGCGTTGTCTCTGCATTCCAGATATAACAAGTGCGTAGCCATCTTGACAGACCGAAGAGCTCCTAAGTTCAGCCCACATGCCTACGGTCCAGCACTCAGCATTGATTACAGAGTGGTTCTTCAAGAGCCGTCTGAGTCTGTCTGTCCTGGGAGCTTTGAGTCTTACATACAAATGAATGTTTATGGAGCCATCTCATTAAAAGAAGAGAGAAAAGTTTAATGGTATAAATGAGTGAGCATTTTCACTGGTAGAGTTGGAAGCCAAAACATTGTAGATTAAACCTTTGGCTGACCCAAACTCTTTACAACAACTGACTCTTTTCTATTTGGCCTGTACATGGTCAACATGATGGTCTTGGTCTGAAGAGTAATCAGGCAATGGTATATGTAGTGAGTACATGAGAGACAAAATGCACAAAAGTTCCACCAGAAGAAAAATTATAAAATGAATCTGTGAACCAGCAGCCTGAGCCCAGGAATCGTTTAAACAACACGACTGTCACTTGAGCAAAAACCAAACATACCAAAAACATACAAAACTGAAGCACTCAAAGGAAATGAATGGTACGTTGTTGCATGGTCATTTGACTAAAACAATAAAGGCCTTTTACCATTCATTTTCTCTGTTCCTCAGTTGTCATATGTTGATACCTGCACTGAAGAGCACTAAAGCAAGATATTTTGAAAGAACCAGCACATCCATGTAGCACTCCTGCATGTTTTAGTTTGCTTACCTTACTTTTAGTGGAGAAAGGCCGTACCGCCTTCGCTCTGCCCGATCGTGTCAGATCTTGAAGCTGAGCATGGAAGGGCCTGGTCGGTACTTGGATGGGAGACCGTTTGGTAACACCAGGAAGCCTGGGTGAATGCAGTGTGTGAGTGGTTGGTGGTGGTCGGAGGGGCCGATGGCACAGATTGATTGCTTCGCCTCCGTCAGTCTACCCCAGGGCAGCTGTGGCTACAACAGTAGCTTACCACCACCGAGTATGGAGTGAATTAATAATGACTAAACTGTAGCGCTTTGAGAATCTTGGTAATGCAGGCTTGTAAAGCGCAATACAAGTGTAAGCCATTATTATTATTATTATTATTATTATTAATTTAGAAAAAATGCAAGTGTGCCAGTTTGTGTGTACCAGCATGATAAGCACACTTATCATAAATGATTGATGTGAATTAGAATGTCCTGAAGTGTAAGGTCACATGGTACTTAAGAGAGATAAACATGGTATGTGCATCATTGTGCATGAGAGAGCTTATTGCTTTGTTGAACCATTTTCACTCTCTGTCACTTTTGGTTGGTTGAAGTGCATGTCAATCAACTGCAGTGTGTCATGCGTTTATCAAACTCAATAAAAGGGAAACACGCTAAAAACATTTTTGGATTCTCATTCATGTGACTCGACTTGATGTTTATGCCTATATGAGGAAACTGCCAACAAAAATTGTCATCATATTTGATTTTTTTCTGCATTTCATGAGTGAGGCGTAGTTCAAGAGTGATCAGCGAGAGACAGATCCAGCTTGATGTTAGCTTTCAGCTGATATTTACTTTTGTGGCTGCAGTTTCATTGGCATTTGTTTTATGAAAGACTTTGACAAAACAGCTTGATAAAATGTTTTGACGTTGCATGTACAGTATGGGTGTATGACATTGTACGTGTGCACTTAATTTTACATAAACACCCACAGTTTATATATTTCAAACAACTTCTCTCCAGGGAAGAACAAGACTGGCCACTTTTGTAACTCAAGGAACAGAGAAGAGGGTCGCGTGACCTATTCCTGTTCACTTATGGTTTCGCACAGGTCTGGAGGTTGGGGTTCATCAGTTTGTGCTGATACTGCACACTGTGAGCAATAGTGTAGAGTCAGGACAAATAGCTGAATGATTGTATTATTGAGCTTCATCACCAGATAACAAGGACAGCACAGAGGGAGAGGACAGAGAGGGAATGTAATCAAGGATGTGGCAAAAGGGGATTCTATTGAAGAGATTGTACCACCTCCGTAAAGGAGTCACTAAACTACTGTTCTGTTTCCACAGATTACTCACAGCCTCGGAGTGTTTCAGTTTGAGGAACTGGAGTCCGGGTCAAAAGAGATTTTTTAAATGAATTGATTGATTTGGTTTAATTGGTAGGGACAGATACAAACTGTGAACAGAAGTCTGATCTGTGCATCGCAGTGCTTATAGCAGAAGCTAATATGCACATCTGTCCCCAAAGATAAATAGTTAAAAGTCATCATGAAGAAGAGAACGGATCAGCAAACCATGACATTTATAGACATAAACGCTGAAATTGAAATGCATTTAGAAAATATGATAATTAAATAAAACATTAAACATGAGTAGTGTGCAGTGCTGCTGCTGGAACATCCATGATTTTGCACGCTTTTTAAAGATGCCAAATCTTGATCCATGCATTGCAGACTGGGCTAAAGATGTTTTTCTAAAAGGCACCTTACAGTCCCCCACTTGTGGCTTCTTTGTTAAAAACACAAATGTAGAATATCTGAAGGGCTGGGATTCATGTAAAAATATCATATAACCTACTTATATTTTAGGGGGACAACATGTCCCTGCTGGGCTACTATGACCCTCTCAAGCTCTTAAAATAAAGAGAAATGTACCATTTTTGATAAATTGCAGAGTGAGTTTATTATTTGAAGTACTTTATTTCATGCATGTATTATAATCTTACTCTAGTTTCTAGGACAGTTGTCACACAACAGGGACCATGGGCTCAATCATTTGAAGTCAATTTGAATCGAGCTGAGTCTGGCACAAGAACAGGACACATTTTGAAGTCCGGCGCTGGAATTGTACCATTTTATTATAAAGACCAAGTGTACCTGGAGACTCAAGATGCCACATTCTTACGGGAGAGATTTGTTTCTGCAAATTCAATATAGTCCATATAACTTGACCAAAAGGCAAGGCAAGGTATGTTTATTTATACCGCACATTTCGTACACAAGGCATCTCAATGCGCCTGGGAAATTGTTCAGTTGTGTTCAAAGATCTGCAGTGAAACTTCACCAAAAACATTATGCTGCCCATTAACAAGCCTATCTGCTATAACAGCTGCATTGTGGATAGGAAGTCAAGAACGAAATGGCAGAATCTTTTACTGTGCACGATATACTTAGACATTTATATGTAAAAGTGCAGTGCTGGAATTTATGTGACATTAGATGATATTCAACAGACAAAGTTATCTGGTAAGCTTTGTTCAAATGGATCACTATATATATATATATATAGTATATATATATATATATATATATATTAGGGCCGGGACTTTTTCCGATTAATTGCGATTAATTAATTACATGAGGTTTAGTGCGACTAAAAATATGAATCGAAATTAATCACACTTTGCTTTTCACACTTCAGTTTCCTTTTTTCCTGCAGACGCACAATTAATGGCAATATTGCACTGGTCTGTTGGACTTGGTTGAACAAAAATAAACAATACTTTGTGGCTTAAGCTTATGTATTCAGTCATTATTCAGTGGTATACTAAAAATCCTGTTCTCAGGTCAAATATTTATATGCGATTAATTTCGATTAATTAATTACAAAGCCTCTAATTAATTAGATTTTTTTTTTAATCGAGTCCCGGCCCTAATATATATATATATATATATATATATATATATATATATATATATATGTATGTATCTTTCTGAGGGGTGTTGGAATAAGAAGTAGAAGTATGCTAATTAAAGTAGCCTGCCTTTAATCCTGCTCGCATCCTCACGCCACATTAACTATAACTCTAGCGACATGTATATATGACATTTGAGCTAAAGGTATACCCAGCCACTAGGGCTGAGGGAAAGATCAGTGAATTAACATACTAAATGTCAATATTTAATTATACATATACAGTTAATGTCCTCACTATGAACTTCATTAAAAATTGTCATCTTCATGTGAAACTGCCGTATCGTGGCAACAGCCAATCAACCCATATGCACACAAAGCATGCATAATCATGTATGTAAACACAAGACGGGGCATATACATATCTATATTGGTTTATGTTGTTATGTGTAATGAAGGTTTGGCTAACTGCTAACCTACCTGCCATCGGCTAATCCCACAGCTCTTTGAAGTGTAATCCTGGCATACACTTTTAGAGCCCTGTTGTCTTATGCATGTCGTTCTGCACACATGTAAACCAGTGCTTAGCTGTTTCTTGCAGGTCGGACCCCAGCTGTCATCCGGGCTCCTCCCCTGTGCTTCATGTTTGTATTCATGCCAACATTTGGTGTCAGGAGAGCACACGTGATTTATTACATTGAATATTGATGTGTTTGTGTAAGTGCAACTAGCAGAGATGGATGTACGTTTCTCAAGTACTGACACTTTGGGAATCATTTTGCCGAATTAAAAGCAATTCTCAACCTTCCAAGCACATTTCTAAATTCCCAGGCCATCACAGGGATGTGTTTATTAGCACATTTCACAACATTCCGAGAGCAACACTGTCATCAATAAAAATGATTTATAATTAAATACTCAGCGTACAAATGTTATTTTATTTTTTTGAAAAATGTCTGCTTTATTTTCATTCCACTAAAACAAATCAGGTACACACAGAGGCATAGTTTGCCATAAGGCAAGGCAGGCAGCTGCCTGGGGCCCCCAAGCCAGCAGGGGCCCCGAGAGGGCCAACAGATTTGACAGAAACCACCAAGAGAAGAGAATTGTAGTTGTAATGTGCAATTAGCCTTCGCATACTCCCTGAAAGGGCCCCATGAGCACATGACTGCGTAATAAGTAATAATAAGTAATAAGTTACTGTAGTCGTATATCTCTGAAGTGCCTTCTTTTAGCAGCCTTCATTGCCTGGCATGCAAATATCATCGTCGCCCCAATGTTCCCATCTTTTCCTCATCAGCCTCCCAGTTCAGACTATACTTTTAAAGGAACAGGCCACCGT
Organism: Neogobius melanostomus; assembly: GCA_007210695.1. Lineage (NCBI taxonomy): Eukaryota > Metazoa > Chordata > Actinopteri > Gobiiformes > Gobiidae > Neogobius > Neogobius melanostomus. The sequence continues at coordinate 1,571,497 of VHKM01000006.1, read as the reverse complement.
TTTTACATACTGAGATATGTTCTTACCTGAGCTTAGACGAGTTGAAACGTACCTGTCTGGTCTTTGAAAACGACCAAAGATGTTGTTAGCATTTGGCCTCTCCCAGCATATTCCTATAGCTCCAAACGGGGGTGAAGTTGGAAGCGTCCACGCTCTGCCACGTGCACAAAGACCAGACAGGTACGTATCAACTCGTCTAAGCTCAGGTAAGAACATATCTCAGTATGGAAAACAGTATGGCAACAGGACATTGGAATAAACATCACTGCCTCTTAATGGACTAAGGCTCAAGACAACGTCCACTCATCTTCAGCCTGTGCTCGTCATGGACTGCTCCAATTCAAAGCTCTACACAGGCTACATCTTTCCAAATTACGGATTTCCAAAATGTTCCATGGGGTGAACACATACAGCTTGTGACCGGTGCGGCCGGGAACAGGCTTCACTATCTCACACTTTTTGGAACTGTCCTAACACAACAGCTTACTGGACCAAAATGTTTTAAATTGGTGTCTGATGTTTGTGGAATACGGTTAGATCCTGACTCTGTGCTTGCACTTTTTGGAGTACCCAAGCAGAAAAAGGTTATCAAATTTGTCTCAGTGCTAGCTAGAAGACTGATCCTATTAAATTGGAATAGAAAAAAGAAGATCCAACCTACTTTGTTACGTGATGTGATGAAGCATGTTCAATTGGAAAATTTTTGCTTTTTTCTGGAGATTCAAAGCTCAAAAAACCCTTTAAAAATATTGTTACGTACATAAACAAAATTTGGTGTCTGTAGGCGTCTGTAAGAGTGTGAATAAAAAACGGGCTTGGAAAGTTTGCTAATGGCCAAAGATCCTCTCACTGACTTCTGCCGTTGATATCTTCTGCAAAGGAAATGAATATATTTGGATTACATTGCGTCGCTGTGCATCTTACAGGGATATCAAGCTTGTCAAGTTTCTGTGGATGAACACGATGTGGAGACAGCGGGGTGCAGTGATCCTAAAGGGTGATTTCGGTCAATTTTTCTCTTTGACATTTAAACTAAGATGTTAAACTAAGGAGAAAATATTGTGCAAGACAAACCCACTGCATTCTAAAATAAAGCGAGTTGCCACCACTGATTTCCTACAGTATAAGAGGCGTTGAACGCACCCACTCACTGTGGCTGAACGCTATACAGTACATGTTCAAAAGACTAACGCACACAACTCACATTACCTTTTCATCGCCTGAGGGAGCTATTCATTACTGTGTCCTCGTTTCTCCCACTGTAATCCCATTCACCAGTGCTCCTTCGCTTCCTCAATTCACAGGAAGAATATCACACTTTTTTATATTTCAATTACGTTACAGCGGAAGTCTTGGCTCAGGTTCTAGGGCACATTGTGTCTTCACATGCTTTTCTCAAGACCGGAGGTGTGTTAATGGTTATTGGCAATGCGCATGTAACCAAGTGACTACTGTAAGCTTGGGGGTATTTTTACATTTAACCTTTGGTGACAATGCCATATAATTAAAGATGAGATGTTAAAGGGGGGTATTATGTAAAATCGACTTTTTCAAGCTTTATATCATGTTATTATGTCATTCCCTCATTAAACACATGCCTGGAGTGTTGCCTTGGCTCATTCACATATTTTTGAGTAATCAGTAAAAACTTACACGGCAGCCATTTTAGGTTTAGCTATGCCTCAGTCCTCCTAGGAACGCCCCCACCTCCTGGAGACGCCTCTGGACCTTTTGTCACCAGCCAAGCCACCAACCACTGCTCCTCAGCTCAGCAGAGCCCCCTCCCCGCACAGTAGTGTTGTTTAGATGCCACAGCAGTGTGCTGAAGGGGGCGTGTCGGAAAGCTTCTTAAAGAGACAGAGGCCTATTTCAAGACGTTCAGTACAGCCATTTAGAGAGAGCAATTTTATTCAAGGCAGTTATTTTAATTTACTGCATATACAGACCAACAGAAGGTTACGTCATCATTGTAGTATGCTATAGACTGGTGCTATGTGATTGAAAAAAGCATAATACCCCCCCTTTAATAATAATGCCTTACACTTGTATTGCGCTTTACAAGCCTGTATTACCAAGTTTCTCGAAGCGCGAGGTCTTACGGGCTCGGGCAGAGCAAAGGCGGTAGTTCAACACTTGTTTCGTTGTCCATTTTCAAAGCCCCCACCCCTCTCGACAGAGGCATCTGCCGGACGCACGTCCTTTTGTACCGTGTGTTCATTTAATGTCCGCTGATGTCCATGAAAGTTCCCAAAGCCACTGTGGGATCAGGCTACTCTGAGAGAACCAGTCGTAGAAGAGGCGAGGTAACCAGAGCCAAGGCTTGGTTAGTCGTCCAAGTGGCCCAGTAACTGAGGCCAATTGTTTACAAGTTCCAAGTAGCACACATGCTAAAAGTGGAGACCCTCTGACAGCAGAGACCTACCGATAAACGTAACGAGGATTCACTCAAATTGTCATTCGTACAATACATAAGCTAAAGCAGAGTTTAACGTATCCTACCTGGTGATTGTTGCGCCAATTTCCAGCCAGGCCACCAACAGCTATTAAACACATTACAATCTTTCCTACAATGGACAGTTCTAGAATGTCTGACTGCCTACAAACAAAGCACTGTTGTAGGTTTCAGTTTAGTTGCTGTTGTGACATAGCAACATCCAGTATAACCCAAACGTCTCAGGCTTGGTACCACGTAGGCCCCATCTGTGTAGAGCATGCTCGTTCTTCCACAGTCTACATGGATTTTCAAGTACTCAGGCTTCCCAAAGTATCGTGAAAACATGCACAATGAACAGGCTAATTCTCCAGCAAAGTATGCCTGACCATGAGCCGTGAATCCCGCTTCAGGCCATCGAGCCATGCACCACTGAATATGTTACACAACAAAATACGTTCGCACTTCCAACAATGCCACTCAGAGCTCTCCACAGCAGGCTCTCATTAACAATGCACATGGGGCACGCTCAAGTGGTGTTCAGTGTCTTGCTCAATGGCACTTCTGCATCATCCACGAGAAGAAATGGATTTGTGCTGTCATCTTTCATTTATTAGACACCAGCTGAGCTTCATATTTTAATGTCATGGGCCTGGAGAGTGTTATTGAGGGTGTCAGCAGAAGAACCAGCATAGTCCTTTTTCATGTCATGTCTTTGAATTCACTTTGAAATGGAACAAAAGACATTGTTGTAAATTGGTGTCCTTGGATGTGTGCTCTATTTGTCAATGATGCATGATGATGTCAATAATGAGCTCTATAAGCTCTATGAATCTACACAGCTGGACATTTCTAGACTCAGACGGTCGACGTTTCAAGAATCATCCAATTTTCTTCCCTTTTAAAAAAAATGTATTTTAATTTTTTGCCTCAGTATAGTGTAAAACCAAATAAAATGTATGTTATGGAAAATGCGCTCTGGGCTCTATCTGTGCACATCCCTGAATATGTCCACTTTACTGGAGTAACCTATAACCCTAACCCTAAATCCCACAAAAACCCTAACCCTGCTACTCCTGCATGTACTGTATCAAAATAAATGTTAAATGACATCTTGCAATGTGTATCAAAATCTTCATGTTCACTTATTCTTACTTGTGCTTCCAGTCAGAGAATCCTACACTGGAAAAGGCCGACTTACTGTATCTCTGTTTTGCTCCCCAAAAAGTTTCCACTTTGTGGGGAGTAGCAGAGCCACTCTCTATGTACATTCTCCCCATTTATGAGTTTGCGCATGAAGTATTCTGGCTTTTGAAGCAGACACATCAGCGTCCTTATTTTGGCCCAATATGCACGTACGTTTCTTAACTCTGATAGGCCCTTGACTATGGTAGGCCCCTGGGCTCCAGACCCTGCTAGCTCGTTGGATAAGGTGGCTCTGACCGGAGCGCTACAGTGCGAGTGAAGCAGGTCTGGAGAGGAGTTGTGCTTGCTGTGAAAGTTGTAAGCCACTACTCAAATACGCATTTCAATTAAAGTGAGTAATGATGCAATTGTTACCAAGATGTGACCCGTATATTTAGTGAATATTGTGTCAGGCAAAGACCAAAAGCTGACTGTGGATACAGCAGGGTCCTGTAGTACAGACTGAAGATGCTAAAGAATAAGCCTCATGACAGAATGTAAACCTGCGTTTTCAAGGCATGGCTGGCATTTAGTCATTCTCTCCTTTTAGCGTGTTTTGATATCACCACCGTGGCTGGTGTAACAGATTCAGTGATGCTGCATGACACAAGCCACATCAGTTAGATGCTGAAGCTAAGATTTGCGTGTGAGAACAGCTGTGAGTACAGCTGTGTAACAGCTGATATTGAACTGAGAAATGTGGTGGCACAGGGTCTGCCTTGCACTGCAGCAGTAGACAGCAGTAGATAGTTCATATTAGTGCTGTGGTTTCCTAACTTTCCATTGCAGTGAGATAACATGACTCTGAATAGCTTTGGGCTTTGGGCTTAATAGAGACATTGTGATGTTTTACAAAAAGACATTGATTGTTGGTTTGGTGGGATGTTTTTCATTTACAGGTGATTTTAAATTTTAAAATAGTTTTATTGTACTGTGAATTTGATTTGTATAAAACATATAGAAACCATGGGACTTGGGCTTGCAGGTCAGAGACTCATGTGCATCTTTGTTGTAAGTGCACACATCTCTCTTTTCTGCATCACTTTGAGGTCGTTCATCGACTGTGCGCTGTTTGCAATTTCATTCATAATTTATATGTTTGCGCTCATACCGCACTTAAAACTACTGTATTAAGTCGGAAATAAAACACTGTCCTGAGAGAATTAGAAAGTCTGGGTGCTGCGACGTCAGTGTCATTCACTCACAGTCACTCACTCGCTCCAACTCAAGGGTGGGGGAGACAAAGAAAACTATTACACATGACAGACCCAGTCTGGGGACATAACGGGACAATCTATACTGGGACAAAGAATATTTAAATGCGACAGGGGGATTGTAGTAGAATACAGTGGCGTCTTTGAATGGACACTGTAATCAAATTGAATGAGACCAGTCTGACCCGACACCGTGGCTGATAGAGCATCATCTGCCACAGCAGAAATCTAGTTATGTAACTTTTTTTCTTATAGCCAGACCTTAGTGTTAGTTTCGTACCTGACGGTTTCAGCTACAACTGTGGCCTTCCTCAGAGGTTGTCACATGATGTTGCTGTGACATGTCTGGTCAGCTGATTTATACAGTTTTACACCTAGGACACAGTTCTGTAGAGGTCGGACTGCAGATGGCACTGGCAGCCTGCTACTACAAGCAGGAAGACAGTGCCAAAAACTGTATAAATCGGCAACGGAAAAGTGGAAGAAAATGGATGGATGGATGTTTCTTGAGTTTATGCAGAGTAAACCTCTGTAAAATGAAAAAAATAGTAAATAAAAAGGATACGCCTCTTTTCACAAGATATGGTTTGATCCGTTCACCTTTAAAAGCCGTTAAAATGAGCCAATTCGATCATTAACGTCACATCCCCACCCCCTCAACTGTTTTGGATTTTTTCTAAATTATGTAAAGAGGCCCACAATGACATCAGCATCCATGATCTAATTTTTCCAATCCAAAAGTCTTGCAAAAATCACAAAGGAAACCAAGTCGTCATTAGAGTATTTTTAAACCGCTGTTTCCTCAATGCGCTCAGGATGTTGACAGGTTCACGAGAAAACAGAACTAAAATAGATGCTTTGTTCTAAAAATGCAGGTTTTAGTTCTGACTGATGATTTATGGAGTCGTCAGTGTGGGCTGTTGTTCGTCGCTATAGAAGTCGACTTCAGGAGAACAACTCATGGATAGTTCCTTGTCTTTAGGTTTTTCCTTTTGTTGTTGACTTTAATAGCAGCTACAGTATGGTATGCACAAAACAAGAAAAGCAAAAAGTGAAGCATTTGGAAACAAAAATATCATGTGTGTAGACTTTTGTTTTGGGCCCTGTGCATGAGATCTCCACCTGAGATTGAAGTTAAATCCTGGGAATTTATTTTACGTAACTCTGGTGCTAAACTTCCTAAGTGACATTCATGCAGTGTTAATTTTGACGACTGACATATTATGATGGGGCGACGGTGGTGCAGATGGTAGAGCGGGTCATCTCATGATCAGAAGGTTGGGGGTTCGAATCCTGCCTCCTGAAGGTGCATGCTGTCGTGTCCTTGGGCAAGACACTTCACCCACCTTGCCTGCAGTGTCTGCGTACATTGATGGGTGAGTGGATCCTTGCTGTAAAGCGCTTTGAGTGCCTAATGTACTGTAGGTGGAAAAGCGCTATATAAGTTGAGACCTTTTACCATGATTTTTTTTTTTTTTTTTTTTTGGCTGATCGGAATTAGACTGACACTGGACTGAAGGACTGAAGGTGATGAATTTAAGACTAGTCTCAAAACGTACCTCTTCACATTAGCTTATGATCAGGTCAGTTAGGTGAAGTTCTAACCACAGCCTGAAGTAAAGCTGCCCTATAGGAGAAACACTGCTGTGGGAAGTACGGTACACTGAGCGCTATCCTCTTGTTCTTCTTACTGTAGACTTTATCTTATTATTATACAATATATCTTTTTATCTGAAGTCCATCCATCCATTTTCTTCTGCTTTATCCGGGGCCGGGTCATGGAGGCAGCAGTCTCAGCAGAGATGCCCAGACTTCCAGATCCACGCACACCTCCTCCAGCTGTTCTGGGGGGACCCCGAGGCGACACCAGGCCAGCTCAGAGACATAGTCCCACCAGCATGTCCTGGGGCTTCCACCTCAGCTGGCTCCTTTTGACGTGAAGGAGCAGCGACTCTACACCGAGCTCCTCCCGGGTAACTAAGCTCCTCACCCGATCTCGAAGGGTGCGCCCAGCCACCCTGCAAAGGAAACTCATTTCAGCCGCTTGTATCCGCGATCTCGTCCTTTCGGTCATTACCCAGATCTCATGACCATAGGTGAGGGTGGGAACGTAGATCGATCGGTAAATCGAGAGCTTTGCCCCCTGACTCAGCTCCCTCTTCACCACAACAGTCCGATACAGCGACCGCATCACTGCTGACGCTGCACCGATCCGTCTATCGATCTCACGCTCCATCCGTCCCTCACTCGTGAACAAGACCCCGAGATACTTGAACTCCTCCACTTGAGGCAAGGACTCTCCACCGACCTGAATATTATCTGAAGTCTGTTTAATAATTATAATTGTATTTGTATTGCACTTTACATATGAAAACACATCTCAAAGTGCTACAGTCGCTACAGATAAAAACACAAAACATATCAGCACTAAAAACACAATACATATTAAGAGAATGCCCTACAAAATAAGTGGGTCTTTAGTTTACTTTTAAAAACCTCAATAGACTGTGGCGCCCTCAGATGGTTGGGGAGGGCATTCCACAGTCGAGGCGCAGCTGTCTGTTTATTACTATTCACATAGTGTCTCCTGTCCCACTCCCTTCCCTTGCCAGGACTTTACATTGTCTTATTTACTGTTTTGTTTTATTGCCTTAATGTTTAGTGCAGCCCTGTGAGGCAACTCCTGTTGTGATATTGGGCTATACAAAACCATTGATTGATTGATTTGTTGAAACTTAGACTGAGAATAAGATCTGAGTAGACTAGAAATGAAAATAATAATAATAATAATAATTGATAACTAAAATAAAATAGAAATTACACCAGGGACTGAAACTACATTAAAAAAATGTAAATTTAACACTGTAAACACAAATTAAAGAAGATATACGTATATATTGTTGCAAACTGTATACCTCCACCTCGTCCCTTGATGAGTGTGTATGTATGTATGTATGTATGTATGTATGTATACAAGTGTATATATGCATGTGGATGTATTATGTACAAACTATGTTTTTCTTTTATATGAAACTTTTTTTTAAACTATCAATAATAAAAAATAAATAAAAAAAACAGAGACAGAGGCACGTCCCTGAATATGTCCACTTTACTATTGGAGTTTTCAGGTTCCTGTAAGTTCAGTGCCTGCAGACACAGCTGCTGAGGGACAAGTCTAAAGAGATCATTCCAACCTGACACCTAAGACATATCACACCCCTGGATGAGAAGTCATTGACTGGTGGGCTTTACATGGGCAGACCAATGGCCGCTGACTGCTCTGCTTTGTGACTACGACACTGGAGGCCGCCATTGCTCCGCTATTGCTGTAGTACCTCCATATGGCCGCTATTCCCCCATTGGATTGCATTGGACTTTAGACACGTTAAAAACAGCTTTAATGCCCGGTGCCTAATGTTTTAGAAGTGGCTAGAGCTACATATTCCTCCTGTGATTCACACAATCTCCTACTTAACGGGGGTCTGACTGTTAGCATTGGAGCTGCGCGAGCTACACGTCACGCAAGGGCCGAGTCTACAGTGAAGATCCCGCCCTTATGCCCTTATTAGGAACATGCTTCGTCAGAGCTGGGGAGGAGGAGCCTGTAAATCCGCCATGATTTCCCCCTCGAACGTGGTCATTGTGGTAAACGGGGAGGAGTGAGGAATGACGGTCTATTACGTCAGCACCCTTGTTACGTTTGACACTTGAAATAAACATGCGTTTTCTTTTTTTATCAAAAGTCCTATACAGTTGTAAACAGGGCTTGACATTAACCTTTTTTTTGTCACCGGTCTCTATAGCTAGTAATTTTCTAAAGTTACACGCTACTGACTGATTTCACTGGCCAAAAAAATGTGTATTCAAAAGTGATAATGTAATGTTTGTTAGCCTAGTTTAGTGCTTCTCAATGACTGTATTAGGCCCCCTTAGGAAGGAGAAAACATTTTTTACACACAGTAACACACCGGTCTTTCCTCGTCTCAACCGTTGTCACAGTAAAGCTAAGCGCTACATACACTTTGACATATTTCCTCACTGCACTTCATATCTCCACCTCTGTGCTGTGTGCGTCCTATACTGTAGTGGTATTCTAGTAAAAAAAAAAGGCAAATGCACCATAGTTTCGGTCATAGTTCGCGTCTACAGTACGGAGAAAATTACAGTACTTTAGGTCTGTCATAATCCCCGAGTATGAAATAAAAGACAATAACATGATTACAGTCGCGCACGCCGTTTTACACAACAACATAGATACCAAAACAATTTCAAGCGCCTGTCTGTTGTCTACTTTCCTCTTGTGACTTTAATGTCTTTTCTTCTTCCACTCGCTCTTGCCTCCGCTTCGTGCCTCTGCGCTCGCCTTGTCTTTCTATTAAAAGTCAATTAGCCTTTTGACACTGGTAACATGTAACTGTCAAGCCCAGTAACCTCGCACCTGTCCCCCAAAAGACATCACTGCTCTGCACGGGGGACAGCCAGATGGACTCTTTTTTTTCTCCTTATTGGACGCTGCCATATTTTGTAACGCTCTCATGTGTGATCGATGAATCCGCTTAGAGGCCGATTGATTTTGCGCGACAGGTGGTCATTTTGGAAACGTGATTCTGGCTTCTGGTAGCAATGGGGGTTTGTGATTCTTTGATAAGAACCCAATCTTCGTTTCAAAGAGCCATTTTTATTGATCTATTTATCTATTTTAAGAAGCCATCCTGATAATATTGCTAGAAGCACATATTAAACTGGTGACATGTAGTGAAAACTTTCTTGTCAGCGCACTAATAAATTGCTATTCCCTGCTTGTCTCATGTCCCCCATGGCACTCGGAAGTGCTCCTCTTTTCTTCAAATCTAAAATGCAGTGGTGTGCCGTCAGGGCCAGCAGGGCCTTCTCTGCTAGCCCTGGCCAAATGAGGGAAAAAAAGAGCAAAATGTTTTAATAGTATATTTAATTTCTAATTTATTTATATAATGTACAGTTGAGTCGCTTATATTGATTTTGTTGATGTGTAACTGTAATTTCCTACTCAAAAAGTGCCTTAAACACCTCTGGCGAGCTGCTCCTCCTCAGGGCCTTCTCCACAGATTCTGCAGGCCCTGTGTTGCCAGGCGGCACATATGATTGACAGCCAGCGTGACAGAATTATCAGCCAATCAGAATTCGATAAACACTGACAGTACGTCCCCCAGGACCTTCAGTATCTCAGGAAATGTAGGATTTCCAGGAAATCAGAAGTGAACTGGATAAACAGATATTCCTCTTGGAAATATCTGAATGAAGTGGATTTATTGATCACGGATTTTTGGCGCCCCTTCCTCATGAAGAGCTTCGATAGCAAACCAGCGGGACCGACAGCGGGGCGTAGACGCTTGGTTCCCCGGACAGGAGAAGAGTTTCCCCACATCAGCTGAGCTAGGACTCGGGCAGGGAACAGGTACAGGACTACGAGCGCTAAAAAAACATCTCACATAGCACCAAACTGTAAGTTTAGTATATTTTTATTACGGTGGATTTTGCGTTTGAGTTGATCTCTGGATGTTTCACTCTGTCAACAAAACATCTCCTAAAATGTCCACGTTATAACACGTTCATCTCCGCCTGTCATGTGTCGTGTGTTTCCATATGGTAGTACGAGTGTTCCCGGTGTTTGCTTTGGTTTGCGTTGTTGATACATCCTTTAGCGAACAAGTGCCACGCAAAAAGGCAGTTTTATCCATACGCCTATTGTCGATCAGTTTATATGCGTTTGACTGCGTGAACCCAGGTTGCTATTGAAGGCCCTGACTGAAACCCCACGGCCCGCCACTGGCAAAATGTGCATATGAAAATGTGGCCAGACAGGTACGACTTTCTGGTTAAAACCAAAAGCAACTGGAACACTGCCAATAATCTAAAAAGTGTTTTACTGCAAATCTGGAATCCTGTATCATCTACAGCCAACTTTAAAACAAAACATGTCTGTAATTTAAAGAGTTTACTTTACTATTGATTCGGCAGAAGATGGCGCTGTTTCTTGGTCCTCTTTGGGATTTTTAATGTTATTTGTCATGTCTTCATACTCTGGTAAACTGCCCTATTGGCCGAATTATGTGCTTTCCTGATTGGTTAAGCAGCCTGTCAATCACACCCATTGGACCTCACAGAGATAACACCGGATCCCAGACTACATGTCTTTGCACAGATGTAGTCTGGCTAGTCAGGCAACCAGAATGTACCGCTGACTTGTATCTTTTTTTTTTATCAGACTTGTATGTACAACTTTGCTCTTTTCTTTATTATTTATGCTGAGCAATATGCAGTTAAAATATAATGATTGAGTACCGCAATGTATTCCTTTGATTTTAGGAAAGTAACTGTATTCTAAATACCCTCAAAAGAAAGAGTAACTGTACCTGAATACAGTTACTCAAAATGAGTATTCTAAATACGTATTCTGAATACAAGTATTCACTTACTACACAACACTGGATATTTGTGACACAATTAAAGCAGAACTAAGTAACTCATGCCCCTAGAGGCCATAAGCGCCACTGCAGGTGTCGTAGCATGTTGTGTTTTTTTACTCATTAATTGTCCATGAGAGTAAATACTACGCTGATAGAAAAGACAAAGGGAGAGAGGGATACTGTACATCCAATTACACAATGGAGATCATTTATTTTTTCAAACAAACTTGGCTGTAAATACTGTTTAACTGGCACTAGCCTACAGTTAGCTTTGCTTGTTAGCCTCTTAGCTTCTTTTTCGTGATTCCATTTATGTGTATTGGGTCTCCGGGTCGGTGCAGGGAAAGTTGCAGGGAAAGTTGCAATCATCCCATCAACACTTGTATTACCCCCAGAGGGACTACAAAAGGATTTATTAAGAGGTTAAGAACAAGTACTTACAGTAGTACTACTTTAAAGCAGGATGACAGCTATGCCAACTTTCCCTTGTGCTGCCTCCTCTGCTGCTAACTCTTTTCTAGTGTCCGTTCACTGCACATCTGTCTAAAAATGCATACAGAAAAAATAAGATCCTGCTCTTTTCGCCAGCTATCTGTGCAATCCATCCACAACTAAGAAAAGGATCCTAAGATCCAATGCAGTCATGAACGCCACATATACTGTATTGTAAGCCTATTAACAGAGTCCCCATTTTGCCAAATACGATGCGCGGACATTGTATCAATTTCCATTACTGTATGTGTATCGAGGAAGAGTGTCACAGCAGAAACCTTAGCAGAGAGGTGTATCCCTAAAATCCAATTACTTATCATTTGGTGTGAGGCTATTACGGCTAGAGGGGTAAAGCAATTTGGAAACGAGGAGCAGCCTTGATGGAATTACTGATGTGTGTGAGAGTGCATGGGCAGATTCATACAGGGTGGGGAGTATTTATAAGTGCTGAAAAATGGATTCTGCAACATCTGTCAGGGTAGTTTGCCTGGACCCATAATGCTTTTATTCAGGAGTTTTAAGTGTATTTTTGGATACCCTTGCACACTGGTACTGTTTATTTGGTTCGGGATGGTGTACTGTCAATGAACATGTATTGGTCTTGTTCAGTGAAGCACTTTCAACTGCTTTGTGTACAAATTATGCTCTACAAATAAACTTGAACTTAGTGAGTTATTTGAGACATAGCTTACATGCACATTTGCATCCATTGTCTAGCATTCACACTCAAGCTTCATTCATCGTGCATTGTAGACAGACACTAGAGGCCACTCGGGGGACATTGCCTAAGGACATGAAAAAGTTTGCACTGGTTGGAGTTGGGATCGAACTAGAATCCCAATCCCAATCACTGGTGCAGTTCTCTGTCTCTATGAGCTTAATGTCTCTGTAGGCTGCATTGTCACTTAAATAAAGATTACATTAAACATATAAAAAGGAGAAGAAGCAGAGTGCTCATTGGAAAGCCACAGTAGCAGGGTGAATGCTAGTGAGGTAGCAAGTAAACTTACAGACCAGGTGCTCTTCAGACTAGGGTGACCAGATTTTCTGACTAAAAAACTGGGACACTATTTGCATGGTCAACCAGGGAGCCATTATTGACTGCTTTTCCTACGCTAAATGGTAAATCTGCCTGTTAATGTCTTACACCATGCAGAAATCAGCATTAACATGATAGACTTGATATTTTTTATTGGTTTCTACTTGGTAATGGACATTCGCAAAGTAACGAAAGTTGTTTGCATGGCCCAAAGACATGAATTTTCAAGCGAAGTTTGTTACTTTGTGGATCATATTGCCAAAAACCGGGACACTTGGGACAGATCCTGTGTAAAACTGGGACAAATTAATGGTTTTGGAGGAATGTGTGGGGACATGGGACAGAGGCATTTCGACTTGTGAGAGTCTTCATCAGGGTAAGTAAATAACACAGATGGGAACCCCATTTAAAATTAGGGCGGTCACATGATCATGAATACGTGACGTGGCAAAATATTTATAAAACATATTTACAAAAGTCATTTATAACTGCATGAGGCAGTGAAAGCATCAAACTCTCATAAGTAGACATTAATACCAACACATAATTGTAATGGATAAAAATAACATAATACAAAGTTCAACCTGCACAGGTAAATACACAAAACTGCCGAGGAGGTGTGTACTGACGACAAACCAAACTGAAGAAGGCACTGGACAAAATAGTGCCTGATACAGATTGGAACATAATCAATATCCAGTGTTGGGGAGAATACTTTGCAATTGTATTCAATTACAGAATACTGAATGCTTGCCTTATTTTGTAACGTATTCCGTTACTTTGTCCTATCATAGTACTGTTTTCTGAATACTTAGAATACGTTCACATTGATTTGCATTATAATCATGCAGAAAAGCGATGTATGATTAAAAACATGCAGCTTACTACACCAACTGTTATGAACTTATTTAAAATTAATTAGGAAAGTAAAAAAAACACAAACGCCCCCACAGCCCAGAATGACGTATCAGAGCTAAACTTTTCTTTGGCTGTTTTGATCTTCTCTTTCTTATTGTTATGATTATGAAACTGAAATGTAATGATTGAGTACAGTGAGGTATTCCTTTGATATTAGGAATATAAGTGTATTCTAAATACCCTCAAATTAAACTTTACCAGAATACAGTTACTCAAAATGATTCTAAAAACGTATTCTGAATACAAGTACTCAGTTACTGCCCAACACTGTCAATATCACATTTTCAAAATCACATTTTCAAAACTGGACATCGAATATTAGAAAAAACAACTCTGATACAAAAGTGAAACCGGGGCCCTGGAAGTTAGAGAAAGGGGGAAAACTTAAAACCTTGGTGGGTCATAGGTTTTAAACGGTCAATCCAAAAAGTTTCCCTGCGGAGGAGGCGCTCTAGTCTGTCTTTACATCGGTCGCTGCGTTAGCACTAGTCGTGTTAGCATATCGAGTGCGTTGCAGTTAGCCTACAGATTTATTTCTGAAATCAACAGACAGTTCAACAGAGATGGCAGCACGACCTACTGTAATATGATAAATGATGATGCTTTTAGGCTGTGATTAATCTGTCCCACAAATATTTCTACTGTTCTGGTGCAGTACTGATGTTTATGCCAACCTGCGCTCGTTCTCACTTGTTTGCCCAGGCGCATGTTGCCTCAGCTGTGACCTAGGACGTATGTCGGAAATGAGGAATTGTGCTCTGGTCTGTTGTATCCAACTTCATTGGCCAAGCACTTTGTCTGGGAAAATTGGTTCATCCGATTTTTTTCCTTCATTAAATAGGTTAATATGGTCAGTCAAATGGACTGTACAGATATGCCAGCTGGCTCGCGCTGATACCAACCCCAGCATGAGTGTGTGAGCCGCTTAAATGTAACTAAATCTACCCTCATAGGTACTTACCGAAGCAGATTCCCCCGGCCACCCGCATGATTGGTTTGATAGAGATACCAGACTCGCTCCTGCCCCACCACCCACCCCCACGTGACGGCGCAGGTTTGAAGGGAGAGTGGTGGTGGTGGTGTGGCTGGAAGTACAGGGCAGGAGGCATCATGGGAGAGGCAAGGTCTGCTCGGATCAGTGTCCTGTGACAGAGCGGCGCTGGCTGCCCACTCGGAGTCAACTCATGCACTCTCATTTCACACTTGACCAGCGGAGAGAAGGGCAGTATCAGCAGAGGGAGTTTGCAGTAGAGCGGGGGTGGGAGGAGATAGAAGGGAAGAAGGAAGGAAGGAAAAATGAAAGAAGAAAGGCAAAATAATGAAGGAAGGAAGGGAAAATAAGGAAGGAAGGATGGAAGGGAGGAAGGAAGGACGGGAAAATGAAAAGCAGGAAGGGAACATAATGAAGGAAGGAAGGGAAAAATAAGGAAGGAAGAGAAATTAAAAGCAGGAAGGGAACATGAAGGAAGGAAGGAAGGAAGGTAGGGAAAATGAACAGCAGGAAGGGAACATAATGAAGGAAGGAAGGAAGGAAGGAAGGAAGGAAGGAAAGAGGAAAGGAAAAATGAAAGAAGGAAGCAAAAAATAGGGAAGGAAGGAAGGAAGGGAGAAAATGAAAAGCAGGAAGGGAACATAATTAAGGAAGGAAGGGAAAAATAAGGAAGGAAGGGAAATTAAAAGCAGGAAGGGAACATGAGGGAAGGAAGGAAGGAAGGAAGGAAAGAGGAAAGGAAAATGAAAGAAGGAAGCAAAAGAATAGGGAAGGAAGGAAGGAAGGAAGGAAGGAAAGAAGGAAGGAAGGGGTTAAGAGGGGAAAAGAAGCAGTCTCCAGAGCTTTGATGAAGACAATACTGATTGAAAATATCTCACAGATTTCTCTTGTCTGTATTTGTATCATGCCGATACTGTAGGTCCCAGGTTCCATTCTCCCATGTCTCAATCTAGGATGGGACGTTGATGAGGGGCTCTTAAGACACTACCTCTCTTGATGGAACAATACTTTTCATTGCATGTAGTTACCGGAACATGTATTGTGTTACTCAGATCTGCTGTTGGGTTATTAGTCTGACATTTTTGCCAAAAAGTTGAACTGTCTTAGTCCGGACTTTGTTCTGGAGTCAGCGCTGTGTCTGCAGACGCTCTTTAATGGACACAATAATAGCTCCGCACAATTGTACTGCTCGGAGGGATAAGAGCGCTGCAATAGGATTGTGAGAGGAAAGAGAGGAGGGTCATGTCAGCGAAACATTTTCTGTCCAAATCATTCTACCTTTTATAAATAACGAATGGAGTCCAAGAAAATCAGCCAGATTAACGGTGTTTCTTTCACCACTCAATGAACAGTGGCTTCAGAAGGTTATGTCATGTACTTCATCCTTTATTTTAGTAGTCTGACACTGGAATCATATCAATTTATTTATTATAGGTAAAAATGCTACATTGATCTTACAACAATATAATGTTAGTAAAACTGCAAATTACAGGTTTTGAAGGTTTTCAGGCTTGCAGACTTATTTGTTTACATTGAAACTGTATCAAACTCATGAACGTAATAACCTGTTCCAGCCATTTGCACTGCTCCATTTCACTACATGGTATGTCCACACTCATATCTGCTGCTAACACTCAATGCACCTGCACATCTGTTACAGTATGTGTGTTTTATGTGTAAGTTATGTGTTATATGTTTTATGTTTCATTTTGCACGATTGAACCGGGAAAAAAATCCTAGTTTTGAACTTGTTCATAACAATGGCCAATGAAACAATTCTGAGTCTGATAAACGTTTAGGTCTATGGTCTACGGCTTATTTTATTGATTGATTGGATTTATTTGAGTGATTTTTACAACAACAATTATTACAGTGCAGAAAACAAACAAAGCAAGAAAGAAAAGAAAAAATCAAAAGGAGTAGGCCGAAGCAAGAAAGCTTATAAGTGCCTAACCCCATATTCAAGATTACATTTACATTCCGGATACAGTAATACAACATCTCATGTTACACTTTACATACAAATTCCTGAATTACTTATTTTTATTTACAATTTGTACTTTTCTTTTTCTTATTCCTCATTCCCGTTCACATAATAACCATTACCAATCATTACTTATGAGCACCAGTCACCATTCTATTAATTGACTAGTAATTTAGTTATAATAAATAGAACATAGTCAACACGACCCATTATTATTGTAATGGCTCATTATTATTGTAATTGCTAATACAAGAGCAGACATGTATTCACTTTTATAGGAGCTGTGGTACAGAAGGCGATCAGAACTATCACCAAGTGTGACTGGGGTTTGAGTGAATCATGCACTGAATGACAAAGCCATATAAAGAAAGTGAATTAATCAGAAAAGGTGTGTTTATCCCATGAGTTCTGTATTGCCTCTTAGTCTGAAAACCCTGATCTCCCCCGAGGTTTCAAGTTTGTTTATTTAGTGATGCACACTGAAGCGGATGAGCTAATTGGCCAAGAAGGCGCCCAACAGGACAGCGCAACAGGACACAAGCCGGCTCTCCGGTTGGTGGCGAATGCTTCTGCCACTTCACGTACGAAGCAACAACAACAAAAAAGCTACGGAAATGTTGTCCTCAGATGAACTCAGACTGGTAGTCAAAACACTGCATTACAAGATTTAGATTTAGATGGGTATTTACTTCTGAATAATGGATAGAGCCTGCGTGGTTTAAATGCACGGGGTTGTTTTGTGGACAATGGAGTGGATTTCGTTTCGTTTCTAGTGGGAAACTATAAATCTGAAAAGTTTCATTTAGCCTTGTTTTGGGGGTTCATAGCACAACATTTAAACTATGAATTATATTGAAACATTCTTCCACAGAACCCTTCACACAATGAGGTAGGTGCAACTTGACATCCTGCAAATGCATTTTGAGAAAATGGCCCTTGAAGTTTTCCATAGAAACTAACGGAAAATGTTGAATCGGTCCAATACTTAAAATGTGGCAGTTTGTTTGTTTCCAGGTGAAGGTTTATTTGAGGGAAAAATAAAAGATTTATCTGCAGTTCCATTCCCCTCCCCGTGCCTGAATTAAACATCTACTCAAATACTTGTAGTGGATACCGATAAGTTATGCAGACCTGGTATCAAAAAGCACACTCTCTGCATAGGAATCATAGGAGCTGAACTTAACAAGCTAAATCAACTTTCAGAGTTTTAGCTCCTCACCAAAATC
Organism: Neogobius melanostomus; assembly: GCA_007210695.1. Lineage (NCBI taxonomy): Eukaryota > Metazoa > Chordata > Actinopteri > Gobiiformes > Gobiidae > Neogobius > Neogobius melanostomus. Next base: position 1,553,571 of record VHKM01000006.1, on the reverse strand, counting down.
GTTCAGGAAGATGTCGTCTGTCACACTCGAACTAAAAAACACTCTTCTCCTTTTGCTGTCATAGTTTGGTAATTCAGACTCATTTTGATTATTTTAAAGCAGTACTAAGTAACTCATGCCCCTAGAGGCCATAAGCGCCACTGCAGGTGTCGTAGCATGTTGCGTTTTTTTACTAATTAATTGTCCATGAGAGTAAATACTACGCTGACAGAAAAGACAAAGGGAGAGAGGGATATTGTACATCCAATTACACAATGGAAATAATAATTGTTTTCATTCAAACTTGGCTGTAAATACTGTTTAAGTGGCGCTAGCCCGCAGTTAGCTTCGCCTGTTAGCCTGTTAGCTTCTTCTTCGTGATTCTATTAGTGTGTATTGGTTGCTCCGACCCAGTGGCAGAGAAGTTGCAATTGTGGTTTTCTGGCCAGAGACACCAGGGGGAGATGAAAGACCCCCAATCATCCCATTAACACTTGTATTACCCCCAGAGGGACTACGGAAAGGATTTATTAAGGTAAACAAGTTACTTAGTACTGCTTTATCCTTCAAGAATAGGGTATGTAAACATTTTTGTAAACATTCCATAAACATGACCCATTTGTGTCCCAACGGTTGACATATTATTAGCAGACCGTCTTTCCTCACTTCTTCACAACTAATACCAGCCGGGAGAGAATCCATGATGGCATGTCAGTCTCCTCCTACAGAGCATGTTCCTAAAAAAAAGGCGGGTAGCTCAGCACCAAAAGCTAAAACTTTAAATATCCACAGAACAAAAACCAGCATGATTAAAAATTGTATACTCCTCTCAGTGGTTTTGAAGGAGGGAACTTTACTTTTAGAAAGAATAAAAGTCCTTGGAGCTGTTTTGAAGTTGTTTTTGACACGTGTAAAGTCTCCATAGAATTCCATGTTAAAGCAAATCTTCAGGAGATGCCCCAAACCAATAGGGAGAGGTATCGCAACAACATCAGCACCATGTGGACCAAAAATAAGTGCTTTATGCACAAAAAAACAACAACAAATGTCAATGCTAAATGTCTAAAAGTATTTTCTAAAGTTAAAGTTAACTGATGCTACAGTTGCCCTGCACATTTACAGATGGGAATGACAGAACTAATCAAGTGAGTTGTGTGCTATGGTTCAGAATGAGGCCAACAGCATGTGACAAGAATCCAGGCGTCTCTCCCTTTACTCAACAATATATGGGGCTTTTGGGCTGAGCGTAATGACCTCGGCACATCAATATTCATACTCCACGGCATATATTAGCGGGAGAAAATAACAGAGCGCTCCTCCATGTTTGTTTTCATTACGTAAGCCTGTTCAAAATGGGAATACAATTTGGAGAGACGTGCAAAAAGACAAAGCTTCAGGAGAGATCAGGAGAGAGCCCAATAAACTATACTATAAGTTTGTATTTTTCACATTTAAGTATAGCAATTATGGTCTATGGTAAGAATATATTGACGCACACGGACTCCAAGGACAGACCTCTACCAAGGCGCAGTGTCCAAGGGAGCTAACCCGTCCTGTCCTTTTCATCCACACTTACAGTTTCTCCCCTCAGGCTGGAGACACCACGCTGCACTAATGAGGAGGAGTGTGAACAAGCATTCTGTCAGGTGGCTCCACTCTTTTATGGTCATGGGCTTTGTGTGGGAGAATCTTGGAGTAGAGTATGGGCTAAATAAGCCGAGGTATCGACACACGTATCAAGCACAGAGCTGTGTCATGAGCGCATCTTTTTAAGATAAGTCCCGTGACCAACACTTTAAACTGTGTCATTTTGTATCATATAGTGTCAGTGCACACCACACGCCGATCCCATGGCTCGACCAGCCGCCTTGAGCCGCCCAAATCTTTGGGCACTTGGCGAATTTGCCCTGATTACAAAATGATTCTTTAACGTGTAAAGCACAAGAGCCATCTCTTTTCTTCTCTTTCACAAGATATTGAAGTGCAACGCAAAAACATACATATAGCCTATGTTACTAAATACATTGACATGCACTCGTCTCGCATAGCTCTGTGAGGAGAGCACCCGGTTTGTAACTGGAGGGTCGTGAGTTCAAGTCAGGTGATGGTCTATTAGTTGTTTGACTTAACAACAAAATATGCCGAGTGCCCTATTATTGTCACAAGCACTGTTCTTTATTAAATCTTGGTCAGTGATTTTAATTTGTTTCTATTCTCATTATCCTGAGCAGTTTTCCGCTGACTAAATTATCACTCAGCTGTTAAACAAGCTCATTCATGATAATTTGGTTCACATTTCTCAACGAGAATAAATGAGTTGTTTTCATGCTCACTGCTGTAATGCTTTTTCACCACCAGATGGCACATATATAATAAAGGCTACCAACACTGTGTGATACAATGTGACACAATTATGAAAGTGACACACACTTTAAGGTATCATCTACCCATCACTAGCAGAGTCGCTGCTCCTCCACATTGAGAGAAGCCTGCCGAGGTGGTACGGGTACAAGGAGTAGAGGAAGCAGAAGAATCATGGAGGAATGAGTCATCATCAGAATCTGGATATCTTTTACTATTGCTATTCTTGAAATGAGGAGAGAGAAATTTCACAAGTAATCATCAATCAAGTCAAGTTTGGGTGACTTGTGTTATGTGAAAAGCACTATACAAATGAGGATCCATTGTTTATCCTATTAACTGAATACTTGTTTTTGTCACAATATTAAAACAAAAGTTGTCTCACAGGGCTGCACAGACTTTAGATCTTCAAGGAGAAACTGTTCGGAAATCAACAATGACACAGACATTAAACAGTTAAACAATCAAAAGGGATTTCCAAATGAATCCCCATCCTTAGACCCTCTTTCACGCCAACAAAGGGATATGGGGGTGTAGTCTGCATTTATCAACAGTCATTTTTGGCCTGTGACTGACTAAAACATTAGAATCCAATTTCAGGTTCCTCTGGAAATCTGGTACAAACATGAGTTCACAGAAAAAGGAAATTCAAACTATGAAGTCAGAGTGACCTACTTACTCCCACTCATGCCGGAACATTTTAGCGCCCCACATAAAAGATTATCATCAGACTGAGCTTAGTGTCCCCAAAGAAATGTGAAAATAATACGCCTGAACTGATGTATGTTTAAATAAGTTTATATGAAGTTAAGAGTGCGCTCAGCTCTCTCTGAGTAACTTTCGAGTTTTAACACTAAGCGCTGTCATGATTAGTTTCGCCTCTGTGGTGTTATTTGGATGTACAAGGGAAGTTTAGTGCACCATGCATGTTACGTCAATGTTTTGCCTCTTGGCCTTTTTTGTCTTTGAAAATACATTTAAATCTAATAGGGAACTGTTGTTACCTCATCAAAACCTTAACTCGGGTTGTGTGTTGTTTCCTTCATGTGTTTGAGTAATCTAGCATATTCCCTCTTCCTCTCTGCTGCGCGGACACACGGCTTATGACCAGTTTACATATTATTGGTAACAGTCAAGTCATCCATCCATAAGACAAAAGACAAAACTACAGTATATAAGCTCCAAATAAATGCTCGTAAAATGTGAGAGTGATTATGCAATTTTACCCTAAAAAAGGGTATTTCAGCGTCATACTATTTATCCAAATAGATACAGGAAGCAAAGCCTGTCTCTTGACAAAGCTATTATTGTGCTCTGACTCATAGCTCTTTTTTAGATGGGCTTCGTCCTCGTTCGTTGGCGTAGCTCACGGCGCTTCCCAAAAAATCTTGAAGCGGACAGGAAGAAATCATACAAAATAAATCCAAAGTAATGTTGGATGGTCATGTCGAGAGGCTGAAACATTTGGGATTTTGTTTAGTTTTTGAATAAGCTATAAATAAGTATATGCCTTGTTTTTTGTGGTTCACTAAGGGTTCACAAAGGGTAAGTTAAGTCTTTTTTTTCACTCTGACATTAAAACTAAGACATTGAAATGAATATTTGCTGCTAATACTCAATGTACCTGTACATCTGGAAATACACTCATGCTGAAATTGTTGTTCAAGATTCAAGATTTTTATTTGTCAAACCATGTGAATGATTTGAAATTATATTTCTCTCATCCTTGATTGTGGAGCGGGGGGTGGGGGAAGAGAGGTGGGAGGAAGGGCAGCGAGTTCAGCTTCCCGATGGCCTTGTGTATGAAACTGTTCTTAGGTCGACTGGACCTGGCCCATTGTTGTCTTTATCATAGGTTCAATTTATTTATTGACCTTTATTAAACCAGGATAGTCCCACTGAGATTAAGAATCTCTTCTTCAGGGGAGTCCTGGCTCCAGAGGGGAACCTATTGTACATGTTTTTAGTGGTAGAGGAAACCGGAGTACCCTGTGAAGCACAAGCGCTAAGATGCCGCCCAATACATTAAATCTTCTTACGCATGCCCTTATAGTCTTATAGCCTTATAGTTTAAAGTCTTTCTAGTTTATTATTCATCTTAAGTTATATGTTTTATGTTTCATGTTGCACGGTGGTCTCGGAGCGGCACCATTCGCCCTCTGCGTCGGAGCGGGTGTGGTGTGAATGCGGCTGAACTACTCTCGCTTTGATGCCTCTGTTTTGCGCAAAGACAGAACGAATACGCGCTGCACGAGGACGTTTAAATCACCAGGGTACGACTCTCTTTCCCGTCTTTCCCTTCCTGCTGCAGTGAAACTTTCCTCTTCATGAGCCGATTAAAGTGCATTTCTCCTGGCTTCGCGTATATCACCCTCACCCTAGCCTAGCCTATTTAACCACCAGGGAGTAGAGTGACTGTGCACAGCTCCCCGTAACATCGGGGAAGTGTGCACACGTGAGCACATGTTGGCACATTGACAGGTCGATGTCCGTAGTCATGGGAATAAGTTCGTTGAACAGCTGAACGTTGTTACGTGGCTGATGTTGCGATGTTTGGTGCGGACCATAGACATATTATTAATAGACCGTCAATACTCACTCCTCCCCGTTTACCACAATGACCACGTTCGAGGGGGAAATCATGGCGGATTTACAGGCTCCTCCTCCCCAGCTCTGACGAAGCATGTTCCAAAAAAGGGCGTGACGTGTAGCTCGCGCAGCTCCAATGCTAACAGTCCGAGGAGATTTCTAAAATGTATCCTACGACCTACGACGGGCATTAAAGTTGTTTTTAAGTGTCTAAAGTGCAATGGATTCCAATGGGGGACTAGCGGCTATATGGCGGTACTACAGCAATGGCGGAGCAATGGCGGCAAGGGTGGACATTCGGACACAGAGGGATTTCTTAACTTCAGAAAGTTTCACAGATAATTTGTGATATGGCCAATGCTTGTTATATCCGCTGCAGGTATTTTTAAAAGAATTTGATCAAATTTTACACCGCACAGCTAGACACGTTCCGATTTGCATAAACGCTCAAGGCACTGAAAATTAAGAGCGCCTTATGTGTTGAACCCGAAAGGTTGGCAGAGCCGCGTGACTCAGCTGCAAATGAGGATGAGCTCAGAGAACGATGGCGACAGACACAAAGGCTGAGCGCAGGTCAAGCCGGAGTTCCACTTGCTTTTAATAGTCAGGGAAAAGAAGGCAGAGCGGAATCTCTTGTAGCTCTCGCACAAAGCTGAACTCTTGGCCTCTTCCTGAAAAGTTAAACATTTGCATTTGCCTCATCTGCATATCAAGCCGGCTCTCTGTCTCGCAGCGTTTGATCCGCTTCCAATCTTTTGTCCTAAATCAAAAAGGTATAATTATGTGGTCAGCAAAAAAATGGTGGAATAAAACACCACCGAAATTCATTCAAAGTCCGCTTGATCTTGTTTGGGGAGGCACAAGTGGCTGGGCCGGCTTTTGTTACATGTTTGGCAAGCCGTGAAAGCGTACCCATCAATATACAATGTGGGCAAAATGAGAAGATTATTACAAAATGCAGTTTTCTCACACAATTCAGTGACATTTTAACACAATTTAAACGAATTACATTATTAGGTGTTGTTATAAAATGCAGCTACTGGACGCTATTCCAGCAATCAATTCCCATATAAGGATTTATTATTGAGATAGGCCTATACAAGTGTGTGTGTGCTGTTTTTTTAGTTTGTTTTTTTAGAGTTACCTGGTCATCACTTTACTAGCTGGTTATACAGGCTCGTCCCCTACAACTTAATTCACATTCACATTTTATGTTACATAAAATTATGGCACTTTATGCATAAAAAAATGGCCCAAATTGCCTCTCTTTACAGCAACGGAATCAAAATAATGTATCGAGCTAGGTTTGAATTTATGGTTTGATTTTGTTGATATACTAGTTTTGATTTGTTTCAGAGTGGATTTTTGATATCTTGTTTAGTTTTTGAATAAACTGGTTATTAGTGAATTAAAAAAAAAGTATAATTAAAATGTTGCCTTGTTTTTGGTGTTCAGCATTCAATAAATAAGGCTGGGAATTCGATGTCAAAAAACGTTCAAAATTGTCCAATTACATTTATTAGTAAAAGACTGGAAAGTTTGGAGTCTGTAGGAATGACTAAAGTGGAGATGTTGCTGAAAAGGTGTCAGGAAAATGAGACCTAAAGTTTGGAAATGTTTGCGGATTTTACCTCATTTTTTGCCGCTGCGGTCTCACAAAAAGGAAATCCGGAGAAACTACGGCGAGTGAGTCAAGAAAATATAATAAATGAAGCATCGTAAAGGGTGAGTGTGGTCTTTTTTTACTCTGACATTAAAAGTCAAATCGAGTTTTTCACCTGCCGTGTGTCTCGCCTTCAAACAATCTGGCCGCTATACTTCTTTCAGACCAGCAGATGTCACTCTTCACGCTTCAACACCTTGTCAATACAGCGTCGACACACTGAGGGGAATGTGTCACTCACTCCCTGCATAAGAGGTTAAGGAGAAAACTGAGGGGCCAGACCGGTGGCCCTAGAGCCAGGCCCAGCTTGTGTGCTCTTCCAGAATGGACGTTATGGCCAATCCGCCTCTGGTTTTCTGATTCCAGCTTTGACTGCGGTTGAGCAAGACTCGCAATGGCGTCCGTGCCTCACAGCAAGAAGGTTCCAAGTTTGATCCCTGAACTGGGGCCTTTCTGTGTGGAGTTTGCATGTTCACCCCGTGTTTGCAAATACAAGTAGGTTTCTTCCGGGTGTTCCCTAAACTAAAAACCTAGAGTCTCCTCTGGGGCTGAACTCCCCTTAAAAAGATATCCAGTGGGACTCTCCTGGTTAACTAAAGATCAGATACAAAAATAAATGGAAAAAAATCACCCTGAAAAGGTTCTCTTCAGGGCATCATTTTAAATCATACACTTTTATAGCATGTTGCTCATCCCTGCAAGACGAGCCCTCAAAAATGATGGAAATCTGAGTTGACATGACATAAAAATTATAATTTCATTTAACCCACTGAATATAGTAGTAGTCATAGTTTATTCGGTCATTTCATTCTTTAAACATTAAACAAACAGCTCAATAAATTGTTCCGTGTACAGTATGACCGAGAGGGTTGAGGCTGAAGTTAATACTTATTAGAAATATAGATTTATAAAATAACTAAAATATGAAGGTGTTGAATAAATTATGATTTGGGAAAATTATATTAAAACAATATATTTTTAAAGCACATTGTTTCACTGAGGATTTGGCCCAACTCCTAAAACACACAGAATTGTTTCAGAGTTTGCGCACTACGACTGGACAACAATAACAGAACAACCAACTTAAATATAACCACAAAGCGGCGATTATCGGCCCTCGCCGACCGCCCTGCCCAAAGCAGGGGGCACTTCGCGCCCTTTTGTCTCCCTCACTCTAAGATTATGGTATTGCTACTGCCTTTATGTTTGTTTGTTTTTAACTTTTTTCCCTAGTGAAAAGTTATAATATTTTTATGTGAAGTTATGCCTTTTTAGCTATTTAGAAATGTTAATTAAAAGTCTGTACAAATGTTTTAAAATGACAGGAAAACCGTCTCTAACACACGAACTCATAAAATGGCCGCGAAGGGCGGAGCCAAACGTCACATGACGGCTTGGGGACCAATGGAAACAACGACACGTAGTCTAAGGCATGATGGGAAAAATGTGACGTTTGCTCGGCTGCCCCGGGAGGAAAAGCAGTCAGTCTCTCTTCCATGGGGAAGGAGAACTGGTTAGGAAATGGGGAAGCAGAACTATGTGTTAGATGAATTGTTAGGGAATAAATCTTCGTAATTTAATCTCCTGAATCTTGGTCATCTTTATAACTGGTATGTGTTAATTAGCTGATCGCTTAGTGTTGACGATTGCCTCTGAACTCCTCTTCCAGTCATGGATACGCAGTGCTGTCCGGAGACGGTAACTTACAGGCAACAGGCATTAAGATGTATTTGTTATTAAAGTGTATCCGTGGACAGCACATTTAGAATAAGTATATTCTTCATTTGGTGACCCCGACATGCTGAAGGGGGCAGTTTGGAGCCGTCTTTTTTGAAAACTTTGCGACAGGAATACCAGATATGGAAGTCCATCTAGATAAAGGTAAGAGACGACTCTCAAAGTGCGTCCATTGGCATGTTTTTCCAAAATTTAGATTAATCTTTAACGAAGTTGACTGTTGAATGGTGGAAATCTGTGAATTGATGGTCTGTGTAGAATATTTCCTAGTATTTAAGTCTTTCCTGTTGTGCAGGCCTTGTGGTTAGCTGTTAGCCGCGTTAGCTCGGCGATCGCTAGCATCTCATAGTTGATAAAAAGCATTTAAAAACCGGGTGTTAAGCACATGTGTTGGGCGTAGCTTCGTGTGTGATCATTGTGATGGCTGCTTTGTGTGGTTAAAGGCTTTATTGATGATTGTTCGAGGTGCTTATCTGGTCAAAGCATGTTTGGTTAGGGTGCTAGGCTGCTAAGCTAGCTTGAGAACAATAGGCTAACATTAGCATTAGCTTTCGCTGTAAGCTCTTAGTGTTAATAGGTAGCTGGACATTAGAATTCATTCTGAGCGGAGAATTAGCCTGTGTACATTGTTTTGTCATCGCTTTGGATATTGGGTGTGGAGAATTAAAGAAGCATCGTTTGTTTTTCTCTGTTGCGGTTTATACAGTAATACCGGAGGCCGCCATTTTTGTAGTAAAAACACACCGCGGCCATTTTTGGAGTATGAGCGGCCACTAAACCAAATCCATTCCGTAAATCCATTTCGGGTTTTGAGTTACCACCATAGCGTGCCTGTTAAATCCAGTCCGAGTCCGTGTTTTTTACGGATCCAGTCCGTTTTTTGATTTTGGCTTCTTACTGGGGATAATTTCGCTCCTTCATTTTGTCCTTAGTGAATTAATCTCACATTATAAGCAAATTTTAAAGACATAGGCTATATATAAGCTGCATATTGTGTATGTTAGGAAAAATGTGAGATCGCTGGATAAATGGATTTTAACTAAACATTTGAACAATCGTGGAACACAAGTTTTGCTGCGGGGGTGTTGTGGGCTCGTACGTAAAATTCTCAGAGGCTTATTCAGAGCGTCATCGGCTCCTCAGATCAGGGCTAATATTACACTAATACAAATGTAAGTGGAGCTTATGATGTGCACTTTCTCTTTTAACGTTAATGTAACGTTAGGAAACAGTGGACAATATTTACCAGTTGGCTGCGCAGCGCGCCGCACACAGGGACCTGCTTAGCCGGAAGTGCGCAGACGAGGTGTGCAACGATAAATTAAGAGTGTTTAGGTGATGTGCGGGAGGATTTATGGTGTGACGGAGGGTATGGAGTTGGGAGCAGGCGATAATGTTGTGTGACAGGGGGCCAATGTTTCGGATTCACAGACATTGCTTAAACGTTATGAATTCCACTGAAAAGTAATTTTTGTGTCATAGGTTTCAGTAATGCAAGTCAACATTGGATTGCACTTACATTTAGAAATGTAAGAAAAAATGTAGCATTTTTAACATAGTTGCCTGGTGCCAAACCCAGGGAAAGGTGCTGAAAAATGTGTGTTCACATGAAACTAAGTGTATAAAACGATACTCTGTTTACGAAAATTGTGTAGCTTATGCAGTTATGAGGAAAATTACTTTGAAATGTATCTGCATAAGCAAAGAAATAGTTTTTGTTGGTTTTTAGTATTTTGATAATAATAGAGGCTAAGTGGTTTTAGAGCTTCTACAGGCAAATTGGTAACCCATGATTAATAATAATAATTAAAGGCTATAAAGTTAGTGAAACTCCTTGTTGTGGGCAAAAACGAGTCTCACACAAGCGGAGAAGTACTGTCTTGATTGGCAATAAGACAGATAGGATATTTAACCGCGTTTAGATCGTGGTTTTCTTCCCCGTGTTGTTGTTGTTAGTGCCTAGAAAGTGACTGTAGCTAGCTAGGCACTGATACATGTGAATCAGTGAAGCTGCGTTTAGAGGGAGAGAGAGCCCCGCGCGCTCTGGGAAAAAGCAGCTCTGCGTTTTTATTTTAATCACGGCTTGATTTTCAATCTCTTGGAGGCCAGCAGGGAGGGTGAGAAGTGTCTTGTTTTTGTCTTGTTTTTGTGTTGTTTTTGTCTTGTTTTTGCCTTGTTTTTGCCTTGTTTTTGTTTTGTCTTTTGTGTTTTATTGTGTCTTGTTTTGTCTTGTGGTGTGCTGTTGTGGATGTGACAAAATAGAATATAACATACTGTGTCTTTTATTGTGTAAAAGGTTAATCGGAGCAGATGGCTTTGGAGATCGTACGACGGTCTGATGTCACATTGCTCAGCCCTAGATTGTTGGTGAATATAAAAAGATACCGAACGGGAAAATAAAGTAAAGTTAAATTCTACAGTTAAGTGTGTCGTGGGTTCAAGGCCCAAGGATTCGGCGAAATCCTTAAAGTAAAGTTAAGAGGGTGGTGGGTTAAAGGCCCTAGGATTGGGAATCCTTAAAGATAAAGTGCGCTGGAGTTAGAGTCTCCAAAAGGGTTAGAGGCCCAAGGATCGAGATAAGGTCCTTAAATTCTAATAATTGACACTGGGTTTAAGGCCCCAAATTAAGTACAGGACTACGCGTTGGGTGTATCCCTTTAAAAGCTGAAAAGTACGTAGTAGGACTTCCCAAGGACGCGGACGCGCGGACTGAAAATAAGCGTTGAAATAGTCGTTGACAGGACTTGGGGGCTGTCTAAAACTCTGGTTGGAGGCCATAGGATCGAATAAGATCTTAAAATTCTACTAATTGGTGAAATATAAGAGTGGTTGGAGTCCCTAAGATCTAAAATCTAAGATCTTTAAATTCTACTAATTTGGTGAAGTAATGTTCGGTTTTTTGAAATTATAAAGAATTATGTTATGATATCTGCGAATATTCTACTGGTCAAATGCAAATGAGCTCTTGTATGGTCAGGTTAGATATTTGGGATTATTGTAAAATTCTGGTGTCTTGTCTTGTTGTCGTTATGTGTTTATTGTGGAGTGACGAGTGTGGAGTTTGTGTGAACAAACGAGGTTGAATGAAAATTTGTGTGTAACGGAAAAGCAGTTTGTGAGTGGCGTGGAGGCAAGAGAGAGAGATTTGGAAAGTATTGAAAAGTGTTTGGTGGATGCTGAAATGGCATTGAATGTGGTTGGCTATTTAATAAGGTGTGTGTAAGTGGAAAATGAAGGTGGTTGCAAGTGACGGAAAGTTATAAAATAAGGGAGTTCCTTGCTCAGAAGAAATCTGTGCATGTGAAAGTTTAGAGATGTTACACGGGTAAAAAAAAAAAAAAAGAGGTTGTATTTGCTCTATCTGCATTAGTGTGGATGGAGCAAAGAAAGAAAACTGAGAAATGATTAAACGGGAAGTCTTGATACATTGAGGAGTGGCCAATCGTCTCTGTATCCGGGCACCTATGTAAAGGAGGTGTGGAGGGAATAGCTCCCCCTATTAAAAAACAAACAAAAACATCCAAAATGAATAATAACGAAGTTATTTTTTAGACATTTCTGCTGAAGGCAGTGCTATGTCTCAATAGCATAAAATTGCTATTTTGAAATATCAAAATTAACTAATGTGTGATAGATGCTATTTTTGTGTGTCTGTGGTGAATAGAACATTTTGGGCCCCTGAAAGAGAGGTTACTGAAAAATTAGAATCTCTCTCTCCACTGTGGTGACATGGAATGAGAACAAAAGTGTTTATAGGTTATAATTTTGGAGGCATTGATTTGGAGTACAGACCGATATCCATTTAAAGTTTTTTGTTTATGCACCATCTTGGATGCATTACTAAAAGTTATGAAGAAGCAATATGCAAAATTTTGAATTGTTATTTTTAGGAGACCAAATAAACAGATTTAATAAATTAATGAATACATTTATGGTACATAATATGGGGTACGCCATTGACCAGAGGTGAGAGCAAGCTGAATTAAAAATAAAGAAAATTAAGTGCAACTTTTAAAGATGAAGCAACAAAATTAAATAAAGAAAAATCTAAAAAGTTTACCTAAATGTGGAGCGATTTATGGTTGTGGTGGTTTTGATGATAATTGTGGTTAAGGTGTTTTCAGACGGCGATCCAGAACCAAAATTGGACCAGCAACGTTCGAGAACGAGGCGGTTGCAACAATGCTCCTGGTGGGTGTACAGCTATGGTAGAACTATTACCAGTGAACAGACATCTCTCTTGGCATGTTGGTGCAGACAGGTGAAAAACATCTGAACTATAAGATTGTTACCTGACACCAAATTAGTGGGCTTCTTGGAAGAACCACAGAGTCTGTGAGCTGCCACCTAACCAGTGCCTATGATCTCGCAGGACGGACTCTAGCATCCATATGCACTAGAGCCCTTCAGATTACTGTTCCTGTCCTCAGATATGATGGACATGGCTGTCTTGAGTCATCCGTAAGACAGTGGTTGCTGGCGCTTGAACTGGACCCACCACAAATCTTCTCTGCATACCGCCTAATCACCTGTAAACTGCTACAAACAATTTTATTATGACAAATTAAGATTTGGTATATAGAGAAGCTTTTAAGGCTAATTTTAAGGAACGTAAATGTTCCCTTAAACCAACAAATTGCAAAAGGTAAACATGGTGTGACTGCAAATTGTTTACACCTGTATTGACAATAATATGAAATGTCTTGTTTTGATTCTCCTTTGCTCTCTCTCCTGGACAAACAGGCTAAAATTAGGCCCCATGGTCAAAGTGCTGAGTGAAACAAAAGTTTGGTAACATTTTTTGACTTTTTCAAAAGTCCTGTGCTCTTAATCTGTGTCTTCCTATTTTTTTTAGATGTTAATGCTAGACTTGTATCAATTGTTTCAACATTACAATTCATTCCACGACACAATGGTGGAGAATCATTTACACTAGCTGAAAAATATCTTTAAAATGCACCAAATATATAGTGGTCCTTAAGACCTGATGATGCTGGCTTATTTACTAATAATTAATCAATTATCTTTAAAATTACAAGTAAATTAAAAGATTAGAATAGCTCAATACAAAATTTAAATGTGAAGCCTTAGAGGGCATTGTTATGTTGGAGTAATAGAACTCTATAATTATAAACTGACTCAATGGTCTTAGACTGAAATGAAGGGGGCTGTGGCCCTTACTCTTGCTCTGCTCTCGGTGTTCAATCCGTGAGCAGACCAACAGGATACTCTTATGAGTTTTTACTGGCCGATTGATGCCTGGATCCGGCTCCTCTTAACTCATGGGACTAAAGAGGACCCTGATTTGACAAGGTTGTATGTTATATCGGAACTAAGTGTATTGATTTAGTTCTTTAAGTTTATTCACCCAGAATCTGACGTCTCTGCTGTCATTCCCGGGAGCTGCGGAGAATGCTCCTTGCCAACCTTGCCTGAATCTGGGTCGGAATTGGACTGAACAGAGTGGGTCTGATCGTTTCTGGAGTTATGGACTGGACCTAATACGATGTTGCCATGGTCCCAAAGAAACCAGACGAGTGGTCCAAACCTATCACTCGCCCTGTTGAACCACAGGGACTCAGTAAAGCCAAATAGAATCTCCATGGACTTGCCCTAACATTAATTAGTTTGTGTTGATTTTTTTCTTTGTGTTGATATGTGTATTGTGTTAGTTTTTGCAGATGCTGGAAGTATTAATCTCCAGTGAACTTTTGAGCTGGTTTGCTGTGTTTCCTGTTCAAGTATAGAGGTGTCATCTATGGAAGGTTGTTTTTTACAAGTTTACATGACAATTTGTTGGACTGAGTTTTTCTCAGTCCAAGAGGGGGGGGTGTTAATTATGGGACGATTATAATTTGGCTTATTTTGGGTATGGGAAAGAACAAACGCAAATATGGTAAATATATCTAAATACAAACAAAATTGATACATTTTATGGCAAACTACGATATAAGACATATGTTTCAGATATAGATACATTTTATAATGCTCTGTTTGCAGCATTTGTTGCAATTCTGTGATGCGCACACAGAATTGTGCAAATGTGGAAAACCAGAAGCTAAAAAGGAGTTTATTCTCTACAAATTTAGGATTAATGAAACCTGTGTGCTTATATCCCTGAATTTTTCAGATAAAATTGACAACAACATTCCAACAGATAAATCAAGTTAAATAGTTAAATTTGAGTACAGCCATATTTTATAATTAGCTGGCATAGTCGTTCTCCGGCTCACGGTGAGCGATCTGGATGAGAATTTTTTTGTGTAACCTTTTTAATGTCTGTTCTTTATGTTTCTGTTACAGAACTCGGTTTTGGTTCCTTGCCTCTGTGGGTGCAAGTAAGTGGTTGTAATTATGAGAATAGTTGACCCAAATGATTAAAAATGATTAAAGGTGCAAAACAAACACACCAAATAAAAAACACCCCAGTGATGAGTATAATTCTATAGCCCAGACGCTGAAGCTGCACGACAGAGGCAACAACAACAACCAATGACTAGCTCAAGAACATTTCATCTGTAACTGTAATTTCATGATAAATATTCAGTTTGATTGCGATATATTAAGAGACGTTGAAAGGATGATTGTGGACTATTTTTATATATGTTTTTGTTATAATAGGCTTTAAGGGTAATATGACACTGTGTTGATTGTAATCTGCTGGATGGTTGTCCTTACTCCTGGGTTCCACTGGGGGCATCTATACAAGGAGTGGGGCGACCCAGGGGGACACTGAGTTCGGGACAAGTGAAACGCCAGAAGGGGGCGGTCCCAGCCTGTACTTGAAAGGAGTACAGCGAGCCTTGAACTATGCATGGAACGACCTGGACCAGGGGGAAGGAAAAGTCGAAATGTATCATCAACATGGACTACAAACCACCCAAGTTCTGCCTGGAAAGACTAATAAGCGGAAGTTATACCTGGGAAGAGAAGATTTTGAAACCACCGAGCGGCTGGTTGAGCTGTACTTTTGTGAACTAAAAATATTATGGTTTAAATGATCTCTTAGAAGATCAGAAGGGGGTATGAAAAGTTATAATATTTTTATGTGAAGTTATGCCTTTTTAGCTATTTAGAAATGTTAATTAAAAGTCTGTACAAATGTTTTAAAATGACAGGAAAACCGTCTCTAACACACGAACTCATAAAATGGCCGCGAAGGGCGGAGCCAAACGTCACATGACGGCTTGGGGACCAATGGAAACAACGACACGTAGTCTAAGGCATGATGGGAAAAATGTGACGTTTGCTCGGCTGCCCCGGGAGGAAAAGCAGTCAGTCTCTCTTCCATGGGGAAGGAGAACTGGTTAGGAAATGGGGAAGCAGAACTATGTGTTAGATGAATTGTTAGGGAATAAATCTTCGTAATTTAATCTCCTGAATCTTGGTCATCTTTATAACTGGTATGTGTTAATTAGCTGATCGCTTAGTGTTGACGATTGCCTCTGAACTCCTCTTCCAGTCATGGATACGCAGTGCTGTCCGGAGACGGTAACTTACAGGCAACAGGCATTAAGATGTATTTGTTATTAAAGTGTATCCGTGGACAGCACATTTAGAATAAGTATATTCTTCACTAGGGTCTTAGTTTAGGATTTTTGGAATGTGCTAACGCGCCCTCTCGGTATCAGACAAAGCTTTTCTCAGAAAAAATGAGGTTTTTGTGTTTTTTGACAATGCTGAGCACTCCGCGCTCAATTTTGACATTATACATCTGCGCCGCAGAAAACCCACAAAGGTTATCCAAGTACTTTGGATAACCTAAGCTGTGGACTTAGAACCTTTGGGACTTCTCGCTTCTTCGTGCGGTCAGTGACCCAGGGCTCTCAGTCGCCCATTGACTTTTATGGGCTCTGTACAATTACAATGTTGATTTTTGCATTATATATGTATGTGCACGGGACGTGCACGACAAGAAGAAATCAGTGAGTGTTTGAGAGGAGGGAGCGCTTTGCGCTCCATTTGTCCAAATGTAACATTGTAATTGGACAGCAGTGTGCTCCGCTTTGCACACTGCTGTCCAATTACAATGTTCGTTTTCTGATACATGTGTGCAGTGTGCACAGAACGTGGAGGACAAGAGGAGTGTGTTAGTGTATGTTTGAGAGGAGGCGAGCGCTCCGCTTCGCTCTGCACACTCTATACGATTAAAAGAGCCCCTTCACCAGCCCTGATGGTGCTCGGGCCTAATAATACATTTATTTATTTAAAAGCTCCTTTCAAAACACGCAAGGACACTGTACAATGGACACATTAAAACGGGGACAACAGAATAAAACAGAGTACAACATTGAGATGGTGAGCGCATAGATGGTGATGTAGGACTGTCGGAACAGTTGACAGTCGGTGAGTTTGGATTTGTAGAGTGGCAGGGAGTCTGTGGTGCGGAGGTCGGAGGGGAGAGAGTTCCAGAGCTGGGGAGCAGAGCCGCTGAATGCTCTGTGTACCCCATGGTGACGAGTTTGGCCGGTGGGACGGAGAGTTTGAGAGTGGATGAGGAGCGGAGTGTGCGGGCAGGAGTTGCGATAGGAGTTCAGATATGTACGCAGGGGCCAGGTTGCCTTGAATGTGATGATGTGATGTGAACTTAGGACAAGAACATAGAGCCAAGGGCAGAAAGATCACTTTGTAACAGGTAGAGGAAGATGGAAGATAAGTAATGGATGTGCTGAAGGGCTCCACTCAGCTGGTTTCTCTGTGGCCTAAGCATGTGCTTGTTTTCATCTTAAGTGTGGCACGGCCCTCTGTCCTCAGCTGACTCATGCACACACACACACACACACACACACACACACACACACACACACACACACACACACACACACACACAAGCCTTGGGGTGGTTTCTTCACACGCAGTGCCCATACTGTCCCGGGTTTACCCCAAAACTCAGAGCATTTTCACCGAGCTGTTCAGAGGGGTCACCATTAATATTATTGAAATCGCACTTGGAGTGGATACAATTGGCAAATTAATTATTTATTTAGGTAGTAAAATATTATTGGCAGAAAAAGTCCCTGACGCAACGCTAACATTTTAAATTGGTAGTTGTGGACCAAACTAATTTCTAACCAGCGTTTCCTATACGCTCAAAACGTGTTGTGCGTCGGGCATTAAGTGCTCAGAGGGGCACCACCTTTTGGCCAATGTGATCGAATGGTATTGCAAAATTAAAGGGACTAGATGCAAGTTGGTCATTTTTATACTCACGACTGCCACCTCAGGTCTGACGCATAACTGCAGTGTCTATATTAAGCTCGTGCATGACGGGAATTCGGACCTGAATTAACACCTTTTTGAGTGACAGTGCAGGATTTTAGAGGCAGTTGTGGTGAACAGGTCTGGGCTCATTCTACACATTAGGACATGGCTGGAACATAGGGGGAGGAAAATACTTAATTTTAACATTTTTAAACTCCATATAGTCCCTTTAAGTTAAGACTAATGTGGAAGTCAATATTTAAAAAAAAAAAAGCCACCTTTTTTTTTGAGCAGCTAGTGTTTGTAGAAAGCAGCCACCGATATGCCACTAAACGGGCACTGGGTGGCAACTTAAAACTTCCTCGTCCCAAAACAAATATGTTTAAGTCCACAGCTTAAAGCCGCACTGCGTAACATTTTACCCAATAAAAATATTGAAATACAAGCATTTATTTTATGTCAGATATTTTCATAATTTAAAAATACCTCATAAATGCACAAACAAACAAGTGCCTTTGCTGTGAGCGGCTCAGCTCTCCTAAGACATGACTGTAACTTTACTGGGAGGGGTACGTCTCCAGCTCGTTTCCATGGAGATATGACTAAAGTCAGCAGAATTTGAAATTTAAATAGGTTTGGTTCTCATGCTAATCAATTCTTTGATTACCCACTGCATTTTCTGTGTTGAGCTGGTCATTAGGAGCATATTTTGGCAACAGTATAGCCCAAAAAGTTACGCAGTGTACCTTTAATTTAATACCATGTCTACACAAGAACTACTGCAGATGACCATGTGAAAATTAGACTTTTCCTGCCATGTTATTTACCGACACTGTGTTTCACTATATTTCTGTAGACACTTTAAATATGTAATTGTAATCTTATAAAGGACCCTAGGAATACTGCCATTAAATGGGCAGCTAATGGGGATCCTCATAAAAACAATAAAACAACATACAGTATTTGTGCCACTGTATTATTATTATTGCAATTGACAGAAAACACCCCATATTCAATGAGAGTCAACGCCCCATATTCATGAGAAGAGTCATGGAACCGATGATACAATGCATGGAAAAACGCCCGTGTTGCTCTGGGAGACTTCACATGCGGCCTGTGCATACAACAGACAATCATCACAAACTAAGTTCTGACAAAACCTTTACACCATGTAGTGTCCTTCAGCTGCCTGTTTGTAGCAGCAAGCGAAATAAGAGAGAGAGAAGGGAAAGACATGTCCGAGCTGAAGCATTGGCGTGGGTCGGATGCAGCAACAATTCAACTATTTCATCTAAACTCGGTTCATTAATATTTACAATTATTTTTGGTGTAGTTCCGAGAGTGTGTTAATTTCGATAAGCTAATACGAGCGATTGCGATGTCGTCACGTCAATTTAATGTTTTAAATTCATACTAATATTTCTATGATGGTCAAAAACTTGTGCTGTAACAGATCGGTAATTTTATAAATCAGCGTTGGAGACCTGGATGCATCAGCTGTTTCCTACTGTACCATCACAACATTGCGGAAGTAAACAACAGTGATCGTTCGTGTGCACTATCTTAGTCAGTGGCTTCTTTCTCTACTAGATTATTGGACTCAACTTTAACGAACTCGGACGGGTGTTCACCGTCAAAAGGTTAGAGAGCATGAATGTAAAGTACGATGTGAAGATGTGGAAGTTCCTCCTGATTGTAACTAAATAATTGATATCTGTGGAGAAAATCTGTGCGTTTATTCCCTTCTCAAACAGGCAACTGCTGCAGCTCAGTTAAAGCCAATTGGACATTATGTAAGAGTCCATTATTACCCAGCATGCCTTTGATCCTAATCCTTTGCAGGGATGAGTTCAAGAGCATGTTTCACAACTTTCAGGGAGCAATATAGCCATCGTAATGTAAACAACAGCAACTTGATCATTAAAGAGGGGGTATTATGCTTTTTTCAATCACATAGCACCAGTCTATAGCATACTACAATGATGACATAACCTTCTGTTGGTTTGTATATGCAGTAAATTAAAATAACTGCCTTGAATAAAATTGCTCTCTCAAAATGGCTGTACTGAACGTCTTGAAATAGGCCTCTGTCTCTTTAAGAAGCTTTCCGACACGCCCCCTTCAGCACACTGCTGTGGCATCTAAACAACACTACTGTGCGGGGAGGGGGCTCTGCTGAGCTGAGGAGCAGTGGTTGGTGGCTTGGCTGGTGACGAAAGGTCGAGAGGCGTCTCCAGGAGGTGGGGGCGTTCCTAGGAGGACTGAGGCATAGCTACACCTAGGCCACATCCGAAACCACTAAATTGTAGCCTCTAAGTACTAACACTAGCAACTAATCCTTAACCTTTCATGGGGTCAACTGTTAGATCTCTATGCAGTTAGTGAACTAGAGCTTCAGCAGCATTTGCCCAATTCGACTGTCCTTACCCAGAGGAAGGGGAAGTGACATCACCAACAGCTGTTGTTGTCTTCTTTAAAGTTCAGTGCAGGCCAAACAAAAGCGCATACCGCCACCTACTGTATATTGTCCAACAACAACATAGTGTCCAAATAAAGACATTTAAGTGGAAAAAAGAGAAACATCCAAATGATCCTTCACATTTCCCTTTATTTTATCTCAACAGCAGTTTCATAAAGCTACAGTATGCAAATTAGCCATGTGGCTTAAGTTTCTACTAAATGAAAGCAAAAGCACAAACTGCCTTCATTTAAGCGATTTACTGAGGAGGCTCTTAAACCCTGTGAATGTGCTGTGGTGACTCTAACATGTATTTTGTCACTTTTATAAAGTTTGGCTTGTGCAGAATCTTTTTTTTTTAAATTATTATTATTAAATGTGCACCTGTCAATCAACAGTGGTTGCGCATGAATCACTCGAGGGTGAGGGCGAGGGGGGTGGGGAGATTGGCGCAGTGGCTTATGGGATGGCACATAGCTCCTAATCGCCAGTAAGTTAGCATCAGAGGTCCCTATGCTAAAGTGGCTATGATAGTTAGCATACAGGCCACTTTCCCTATAACTCCTTCCTAACTGAAAGCCCAATTCGGACGCATCTTATCATGGCGGACGCTGACGCACATCCGGTTTGGCGTAAGACCTCTTACCAATTTACTGGTTTCGGATGAAGCACTAAAATATCTGCCGTCTAAGTTTTTACTGATTATTCAAAAATATGTGAATGAGCCAAGGCAACACTCCAGGCATGTGTTTAATGAGGGAATGACATAATAACATGATATAAAGCTTGAAAAAGTCGATTTTACATAATACCCCCCTTTAAATAGACAAATCTTGAATAATAATAAAATGGCACAAATGTCTGCTTCTCTGTATCCTGAAAGACAAAACAAAGTTTATCCCACTACCAGTGAAAAATCAGGTGCAGAGCCTTTAAGTCTCATATTCAAACTGCCAACCAAACTTGACCCGCAACCAAGCCTCTTTCTCCGCGGATGCAAACAGAGAGCTCCTGGGGGAAATCTCTGCCAAAGACCCATCTGCCTTCCAGACAGATATACAAACTGGTGTGTGCCAAAAGTGCTCGCTTCTGAAGAGGTGCCAGCGCGGAGGCAACGGGTCACCGTCTTGTGTCAGCCTGGGACACGCAGGGCACTTAGGACTCACAGACAGAGGATGTCAGGATCAAAATGCCGTGGAGAGTACTGGAGGGAGCACTGGCCAAATGGTATAGACTGTGAAGTGCTCTCCATTGCGATCGTAGCCTCACTCCAAATGATGTTATTCAAGTAGACGTGTTTTGGTGCCAGTTATTTAGGTACTTAGGCAAGACAAGAGAGGGGCCAGGAACTGTTAATGTTTAGTACACAGCTGTCAACAAGTATTTCCACTAAAAACAAAGTATAACCACCTTAAAGCCAGACCTGTGTGTTTATTTCACACCTTGACAGTTTCTGCAGCTTCTGCGACCTTCCACAGAAGTGTCACGGCTGTTGCTGGGATGTGTCTGCTCAGCTGATTTAAAGTTTTGTTACATACTTCCTTCTTGTAGTAGAAGGCTGACAGAGCCATTTTCAGTCCTACATCTTCAGAACTGTGTACCCGATTGGGGGAAAGTTACGGTTACAGTCTATTTTTTTTTTTTTTTTAAATTTGTTTCATTAGTTTATTTGAACAGGGACAATGCACATTAATTAACATCACTGTAAATATGCCAGTTTTAGCTCCAAAGCTAGTTTTCAACTGTAGTCCCTGGGCAAGATTTAGATTGCCAGCAGCAAAGAATATACAACAATAAACAACCTATAAAATGATAAAACAATTCATTAGTATGATCTCACACACAACCTATGTTAACATTCGTCACAAACAGTCTGGGTACGGATCTCACTGGCTTCTCTGAGCCAATGCTGGGAGTTGTTGCTAATCCCTACTTATGAGGTGGTTCTCCCTCTTGCAGTGGTCTGATATGGCGGACTTTCATTGTTCTTGTTCTGCTTGTCGTCTGGATGCTCGTATTTATGTTTTTGATGTTTCACCTGAGACGCAGGCTGTTTCCCAAACCCTAGGTACCTTGCCTTGCCTTGGTGCTGAAGGCAGTGCCTCCAAACTCACTTCCTTCCAGTCCAAGGCAAGTGTCCTGCATTGGTCCAAAAAGAGCTGCTAATGGAACACTCTTCAGAGCTAAAGGAAGTGACATCACAGGATAAAAACAGGAAGTTGTGTTTCATCCGGGGGAGAGGGAGGATCTGCTGAGGAGGGGGGTTCTGAAGCACTAAGGGGTGAAAGTGTAATTTTATTTTTACGGAGTACAGATGGGGAAAAAAAGCAGTCAAAGATGATGAAACTAATTTGAAAATACAAAATAAAACTGGAAAGGGTGACTAAAACTAAAATAAACATTTTAGATTTGAAAGTGCCTTATGTCAATTAAATTCAATGCCCAACAAACAAATCTGGTTCTTTGTTGCGCCATGAAGCAGTGACATTTGCTTGAATATTTGAATCAAATAATATACATTTCAAGTTAACAAAACAAATTATTGATTCAGTTTTTTCCAAACTGAATCGATAGTTTGATTCAGTTTGGCAAGGTAAGGTACCTAGGCTTTGGGAAACAGCTACCGTTTTGAAGAAGTCAGACAGAAGATGGTTTTATCAGCTCTTCTTCTTCTTTTCTTCTTCACGCTGAAAGACGGTGCCGAAAACTGACCAGAAGTGGCTAAGAACACATTGTCATCGCTATCAGAAGACCTAATTGGACTCCAGGTGTTTCCTTTGTTGAAACCTCTGAATAGATTCCAAAGCTTCAAACTGATGATCCTTGAATCAAAAGGTCAATGATTATCTGAGTGAGCTATACCCA
Organism: Neogobius melanostomus; assembly: GCA_007210695.1. Classification (NCBI taxonomy): domain Eukaryota; kingdom Metazoa; phylum Chordata; class Actinopteri; order Gobiiformes; family Gobiidae; genus Neogobius; species Neogobius melanostomus. Next base: position 1,530,718 of record VHKM01000006.1, on the reverse strand, counting down.
TCCACAACTCGCTTTTTTATTTATTTTATTGTCTCGCGCCAAGCATCGATCAAAACTGGAATACCCTGATTATCACATGCCGCTGTTCTGGACTATGACCCAAATTATACATGTTTTACAAAGAAATGAACGTTATGTCACAAGTTTATTTTGTTATAAACATCAAGCAGTTGCAGATGGATGACAAAAGGAGGAGAGTTGAGTAACACAGCCCATCATGCTTCTTTGACGTGAAACCTGCCAAATGAGAGTGTGACTTTGATCAGCACTTAGACAAAAGGTAAAGAAAAACCATTAGACTGCAAGATTAATCTATTTAACAGTCTTTAAGAGAAGCGTGAAATTTGGGTCTATAACATATGCTAATTTGCTCCTTTTCTCTTTGGACTCTGTTATGTAAATTATCTGAGCGAAGTATGGGTCAAATGCGAAGGGCACATTTCCCTATAGATATATAAAGTCGACAGATACTCACAAAATACAGAGAGCTTCCTATTGTGCAACAACATCAGTGAAAAGAGGGACATGCTTCGTCAGTTAGCTGTGTTTCAGTAACGTTAGTGATTGATGGCGAGAGGCGGGGGGGGACTAACTAAAAGTCTTAATCACTTAGAACGAGTCTCCGGAGGCGCACAGAGGCTGAAGCCAGGCAGCTGACAGCCGAGTGAGGAGTGTGAGTCAAAGCCACCCAACACATTATCAGCGGCATAAGTCAGGCCTGTGTGTTTGAGAGGCAGACAGGGCAGATTAAATGGAGGCCAGTCAGGGAGTGATCAATTATGCTGCCATTAGAGGCGCCTGCATTCATAGAGTTCATCTGGATGTGATTCATTATCTAAGCACAACACCCCAGTAATAACTTTAGGGCACTGGGAAGTGATTGAGCTTTTGCCTCCTCTGTTGTATGGTAACACACGTCCGACATAAATAATGATGTATCGGGCACTAATGTCCTCTTCTGTGTGCTGTAAATTACAAAACTTTTATCAGGCTTTTACAGCTACTTAAAGGGATATTTCAGGATTTTGACATAGGGCCTCATTTCCTAGTTATCCAGAGTGTTGTTGATTTCTAGAGATAATCTTTTGAATTCATGCAGTCCTTATATTTGAAGAGTTTCGTGGCGCTAGGCTAATGCAAGGCTAGCACATTTCTACGGTAATAGCTAGCCTGCATTAAAAACACTCAGACCCACTCCACAGTGCACCTGAGGAAAATTACTTATAACGCCAGACTACCAATGTAAATGTCTGTGTCGACAGAGTAATTTTAACCATTTTGCATTTAAAAGCACGAGCAGCATCAGCTTTGTGGTTGTAAGCTACAGAGCGGCGGAGTGATCTGCTAGAAAATAGTCCCTCAAAATGCCATAATTCATGTGATGTGAGTTTTGTGTCGATAGAGTAATTTTTGAAATATAACTGACTTTGCATCACTTTAATTAAGTCACAATAGAGTGTGTGTCTAGAAAATAGCCCCGTAAGGAGTTATGATGATAAAATGTAGTTACACCAAACGTCAGCAGGGGGCACACTTCACATTGAAAGTAGATAGGTATTGTAAATGCTAATTAGCTGGGAGATGAGAGTTTAGCCACAACAGAACAAGTTTTGGTGAAAGTGTAGAGGACTTTAAAGGTATATTTTTAATATCAATATAAGCTGGTTAAAAGCTCATTAAAGTCCATTGAGCAGAATAACCTCCACCTTAACTCCCTACGATTATAACAGATTCCAAATAAAGTTGATCAAAGGTATATCAATATCCTGATCTACACTTTCATCAAACTTGTTCTGATCCTGCAGTCAGACTGTCTTTCCTACACGGATTAGCATGTTTGTAGGTTGCTACGTACTAGAGCTTTACTCCGCTCACATTAAATATTTGAAAAATGCGCCTAAGGAGGCGTTTCCCGGAGGAGCCAGGGACATAAGGTAGCGGGGTGATATTGGGTTTGTGACAATGGCCGCTGGCTGCTCTGCTTTATGACCGCAACACTGGAGGCCGCCATTGCTGTAGTACTTCCATATCATCGCTAGGCCCCATTGAAAAGCATTGTACTTTAGACACGTTAAAAACAACTTTAATGCCTGGTTTCAATTTTTTTAACACTTTCTATGGCTACATATTCCTCCTGACATAACGCTGGGTTACTCACAAAAAAGAAACCAGGCTGGTTTTCGAAAAAAAATTTTTTAAATCTCCTACTTAACGGAGGTCGGACTGTTAGCATTGGAGCTGCGCGAGCTACACGTCACGCAAGGGCCGAGTCTACAGTGAAGCTCACGCCCTTATGCCCTTATTAGGAACATGCTTCGTCAGAGCTGGGGAGGAGGAGTCTGTAAATCCGCCATGATTTCCCCCTCGAACGTGGTCATTATGGTAAACGGGGAGGAGTGAGGAGGAGTTGTCTATTCTTTTTAACAGTCTATGGTTTGTGAGCATGAGGCTAGCAGACGTCCGCAATCACTGCTGACGTCATCCACCAGGGCGGAGCCACCTGATTCAAAATTCAAAACCTATGTATTTTTTATCCACAAGAGGGCGCCACACAGACGGATTTACGCTCAAAATGAAGATTTTAGCCACTATGCACTTGAATGTCAAAATAATGATGATTCTCTTTGTGAAAATACCGCGACAATTCAGCCTACAGGCAAGATAGTTGATATTACCGTCAGTTTGAACTACCTGCTTTTTAAACTACAGGAGACAGACAAAGCTCACCCTCTGCTGGTGTATCATATAACTACATTTTATAATATCTAACATAAGTACAAGTGTCATAAAGTAGTTTAATTTTTTTTTAATAATGTTGGTTCGTGTCTACAGTAAGTTTGTGGTTCACATGTGACCCATCAGTAGCACTGTGCCATGTTCAGGAGTATCTTGTTGGAGGTTACAGATCAGTACTGTCATTCACATTGAGTTGTTTTATGAGTAATTCACGCCTGACCACAGTGTAAACGAGGAAACGCTGGAGCGATTAAGAAACTAAATTTGTGCATTTTTAGATATCTGTGTGGCAAAAGAACACAGATTATTGCTCAAATCCAGCTAGACAAACAACACCTGTCAGATATAAAAGATAACTATTACCAAAGCTTCACTCAGATTAGCAAACGGGAACCAAGTATCTATAGTTTAGGATCGCTTTTCAGATGCTACTGCGTGAGAATTGAATAATCAAAGCTATGCTATTGGCGCACCCATCAAATAGCCTGAACCATGCTCGACTTCTTCTAGATTTTCAAACATCGTCAACTGGATTGAGTTAATTGAGTAGAGTATGTAACGCTCCTTCTCGCTCTTGTCGTCAGATGAAAGATGGACGACTACACAAACATATATCTCTGACCAGGAGAGTAACAAGTAAATCAATTTGCATTTGTTGTCTGTTGGAGTTTGGTAACTTTCAGACACCAGGGGTTGGGCTGACTAAAAAAAGTGTGCATAAGTAGAATCACATGGGAATATAGTCAGCAGTGTCCCAGCTGCCAGTGGCTGATTGTTTGTCACAGCTGTAGGTGGAGGAAAAACAAAGGTGGTCAAAGGCAATTTACGTCACATCACCCTGTCTGCCTGTCAGTCTGCCAGCGCCTTATGATGGCCATAGTTTTGGGGTTTGCATTTGTGGCGGGTGCGTACTTGTTGGTGTGGACAGGAGGGTTCATATACGGACGGCTGACTGACATGTTTGTCTCCTATCGCTGACCCCGCTGTAAGTTGCTTCACTCAGAGTTAACTAATCTGCGCCATGCATTGCGTTACCCACCATAGGGAGGACCTAGAGTCATACTGCACTTGACAAGTTCACATCCTGCAAAACCTGTTCTGTCAACTATTTTGCGGCGCCCATTCCCGACAATGACTGTCAGTAGCGATGGCCCCGGGAAAACCAGTCCGAGGCGAAACACCAACTTTCGTCTGTCACCGTGTCGTCATCCGCAGTCATCCAGAAATGACAGTTTATCTCAGATCAAAAGCTGCAAATCTTCTGTTGTGCCGATCCCTTTTCTGAAATCAAGTCTTAGCCTAATAATAATTATAATAATGATAAAACCGCAATCCCTGTCTGCAAAACATGTAAAAACTTGAGCTTGAAAGAATTTCAATAATGAAATGAAATGAAATTCGCTCTGTATTTGGTCCAAAAAAATTATAATTATTGCATGTTATTTCTTATGCAATTTATGCTGTTAAACCCTGCAAATGGTTTTGAATGTTGTTATTACCATTCGGGGGTCCCTGTGGTATCTTCGGATTGTTAAAGGAATAGGCCACTGTTTTTCCATATTGAGATAATGTTCTTACCTTAGCTTAAACTAGTTGATGTGTACCTGTCTGGTCTTTGTGCGTGTGCTCAGTCACGCAAATGTTGTTAGCATTTAGCCTCTCCCAGCAAAGGTATAGCTCCAAACTGGAGTGAAGTTAGAAGCTACAAAGCTGTTCCACGTTTTCCCAATTTAAATACAGTTACGTGAGCCTTCACACGATCCAAGTCTAGTTACACAAAATGAAACATGTCGATTTTCTAAGTGGATAAAAAGGGGAACTATATTGTGAGGCGTAATGACACCTGGACTGAGCGCATGCACAAAGACAAGACAGGTATGTATCAACTCGTCTAAGCTAAGGTAAGAACATATCTCAGTATGGAAAAACAGTGTTCCTGTTCCTTTAAGGTGGCCAAGTGACAAAGTCAGGGGATTCCAGACTTTGTTCATATTTACCTTTAAGACAATATAATATTTCATACATCCATTTTGTAATGTAGGCCTCAGATTCTCTGACGGATGCCTCAGGTGAGGCATCCGTCATGTCTTTGCGTCATTACATAAGCTTTTTGATACATGAACAAAAAGGAACAGAGGAAAGATAAATTCCCCATATTTCAACCCCAACTCCTCACAAAGTCAACAAATATCACAAAAACAGCATCATTTGTTAGTTCTTACAGTTCTGCAGTTACACTCGGGTATTTTCATTATTTTTTCTCAAAATGTTGTCCTTGTAAAAAAAAAAAATTAAACACTTAAGTTCCCAATTCAAAGAATTTGACAGTTTAACTCCATAAACAGGCACTTCCATGCAAATAAACTGCAGTTAAACAGGCTGTTGTGATTATAATAATCAACAGACTTGTTAAAAATGCATTTCCGAGTCATTCTAGTAAAAGAAATCGTATGCCTATTACAGCTTCAGGTAGAGTGGTGCCTAGTTATCCTTGCTCCAATGCCGTTACCTGAAAACTATAAAACTATGAACTGCTGACAGATGAAGAAAAAGTGGCTACCCCAAAAAGTGTAAATTGCTCTGTGGCACTCCTGCTACAACTTTGAAGGCCTGCAGTTACTCCAGGACCTGAAAAGGAGTTTAATCTAAGCAAAACCCACAAAGTGACATTTGAAAGCCGGCGCTATAAGACCATGTGTGATCAGGTCAATGGCATGACTCCACAGCTCCCGAGGCAGAGTGTGGCGACAGAGACTTTGTGGAATACAAATTGAGTGGGTAAAAGCTGCTTTTCCCCTGGTTCTGTGAGCGCTGCGCCCCCATCGCACCTCTTACGTAACGCTGTGGTTGTCCCTTTAAGCCTCAATTATAGAACCACCGAGAAGAGGTCAACATTTGACTTTGACACATCACACAAAAGCCATTTGTAAAGCAAACAAAGTGTGGTGTTCAGCTTACTTTAAAGCAGTGATTTTCTTATGCTTATGATAAGTACTTTTTTTACTTTTTACAAATAGAACCTTCTGTGATCAGACCTGCATCCTTGTGTCATGTTTTAACAGCTCTCTGTTGCTTGCCTCAGAAGTGTCACTGCCAGAGCGTGTCCTTTTGCACTAGGTCTAACAAAATATTCTTTTGGGAACCTGAGCAATGACACGTAAAACACAAGCGTTCATCTTCAGTTTTAAGATGCAAATCAGTGGCACCACGATGAACACGCCTGATTTACTAAGCTATGGTGCGAAACTTATTTATTTATTAAGTGCATGAAATTTTATAGCGCATTGCACCTGATTTATTATTAGCAATTGTTTATACTATAAGCGGCGTAGATATGAAATATAATTTCGCTCTGTGGTCTTTTATCGTTTATAATGCTTAGTAAATCAGGCCCTTAGAGCACAGAACAGATCCAGTGATACAGAACAGTTTTTAGTTTAGTTTAGTTTAGTTTATTAATTTATTTCAACAGGGACAATGTGCAAACACATTAATTAAAGATGCTCTGCACCAGATTTAGCTCGAGCTAGTTTCCATCTGTAGTCCCTGAGCAGGTGAGTTACAAAATGTACAATATAAAATATATTTAACCACTCAAATACAAATATTCATTCATTCATTCATTCATTCATTCATTCACCCGTTACTGCCATTCTTTGATGCCTTTGAATGAGAAGGATGTCTGCGCAAAGGCTGAGTTACGTTTAGGCCTTACTCTACAGTCATTGCGACTCGTGGATCTGGAGCTCCTGGTCATCTGCTCAGAACAGAGCTGAACAAATGTTTTCAGTGGTGGAGGTGCAGTATTATTCAACATTTTAAAAACTAATTGCATACACAATTAAATGATCAAAGTTTAACATGCTGTATTTTCCAAGGATCAGACAGTGATGGTATCTCAGTGGCTTTTTGTCCAGCACTTTAACAGCTTGATTCTATAGAGATTTTAGAGGTTTTATTGTTGTGTCTCTCATCTGTGACCAACAAGAAATACAGTCATTAATATGAGGAATTACCATTGCCTCCAAGTACATTTTTGCAGCATCATGAGTCAGTGTATTCCTAATATGTTTAAAAACAAACTGTATTTTAGTGTGTTGCCGATTTTCTTAACATGTTTTTTAAAACTAAACGATGAATCCAAAACAAGGCCTAGATATTTAAATTCCTCTGGTTTACATAAATGCTTGGGAAGGAGGACTTCAGTTTTTGAGTTTTGGTAAAATACATCGCTACGGTTTTGTGTTCCTTCAACGATGCAACAAAATCTAGGAAAAACAGATCATTGTGCTTCAGCTGTGAAATGACACAACTGAACTAGATAGCTCAAAACTTCATGAATGAAGCCAACTCTCCAGATATGTTTTGGATAAGGGGAAAAAACGAATATACTGCCTCAAGTGGTGTCAAAACGAGGGTTTCTTTGCCTGTAGCTATTGATCCAATCCATGACATGTCTCCTCTCGCTCATTTCAAACTATATTCAAAACCTAAATCCTGTGTATATTTTCAGATATACAGTATGTCACCCTAATATACCTGGGCGAGGGCTTCAGAAAGCATCGCTCTCCTCTCCTTTCTGTATTTACATGTTGAGAATAAAACATTTCCACTGTGCAAACTGATTGGTCACACTTTCCCCGACATGCATTACGCAACTGTTTTTAACCACACCGCCTCACACTGGCAGCGGGGCACCTCTGCTTTTCAATGCATTTAGATGAGGGCGGGATGAGGAGCATGCGGTTTGTTTATGGTCTGATTTACCAAAGCAGGAAACCTCAGAGTTTGAGAATAGTGTGGCTTGGAACATCCATGGTTCATTTGGGTCTCTCTGAAAAGAAACAGGCGACTCTGCGACCAGAAACAACAAAATGCCTTTTCACTTTAGCTCAGTCCGTTAGTTTCATTGTCAGTTCAACAAAATAAGATATTCAGCACATACTACAAAGAACAGTGAGGAAGAGGGAGAGTTCAGCTTCCAGAGTTCAGATGGAGACTCTACAGTCTGTGCGATGGGGTTTCCCTTTGATATGATTCTCTCTCTGCGGCAGGAAAAGCTGGTCAAACAGGTACTGTCCAGATCATTGTTGTTAAGCCATGTCTCCAACTCTGTCTATTCTGTCTTGCTGGGAACAGTGGGGCAAGAAACATGTTCAAATGCCACAAATAAAAGCGTATTTATAAGCCACATTGTGCTGAGTGATACATTCTTTGTAAACTATAGTGCTGTAATTACAAGGAGTCTCTATTGAAACTGCACATAGACCTTTGTTAAGCAGGAAATGAATCAAAAATGCAAGTATATAATACTGAAAGAAGTATCTAAAAACCTTTGGTATCACTTTATATTAAGGGGTGCTCATTAAGTATTAATCTGTTTAGGGTGAGGTTAGGGTTAGCCATGAATGTAATATTCATGGCCTATCAGCCGTTCAGTATAATAAGCAGCTTATTTATCTTTACATATTATTCATGGACTATTAATCCCTTATGCTTATTAATACCTTATTAATATAAAGGGACTAGACGGAGTTTAAAAATGTTTAATTATGTATTTTCCACCCCCTACATGCTCCAGAAATGTCCTAATCTGTAGAATGAGCCCAGACCTATTCACCACAACTGCAGCTAAAAGTCTGCACTGTCACTCAAAGAGTTGCTAATTCGGTCCGGAGTACCGACATGCACGAGCTTAATATAGAAACAGAAAAAGTTACGTGTTAGACCTGAGGTGGCAGTAGTGAGTAAAAAAATTTAAACTTTCATCTAGTCCTTTTAGCAATCACCCTTTAATATAAAGCGTTACCGTTAGGGCTGAATCGATTTTCCTAAATAGCCTGATATTGATTCAAAAAACCTTAAATCGATCCTAGGTGGTGTTCGACCACATGAACTATACACAGGGTTTCCCACTAATACATTAGTCTATGGCGGCCCGCCATAGTCTATTTTTATCCGCCACAGTCTCATCTCCCCTCTCTTTCTCTGTCTCTCACCCAACACCAACATCTGCAGCAGAGGCGCAGGTTTAACAGGACAAATAAGGAGCAGTGAACAATGTCTCACTGTTTAAGTAGCTTATTAATATTACAAAAATGAAGGCAGCTTCGCGTAGTTTAGTTTTCGCTTATAAACTAAAAGACCACATGGCTAATTTGCATAGTAAACCTCTTTACTGCGCTGCTAATGCAGCTGTCACTATAATGAATTAAACCAGAGGTCACGAAATGGCGGACCTCAGTCTGAGTCCGAACCCACGCGCCAACCCGTCCGAACCCGAAACTTGGATCCAAACTTTAGACCCGACGTGACTCCCTCAGTCCTGCAGCTGCGTCTGCGCTGTCTCACCCTCGCTCTCTCTCCCTCTCTCTCCCCCTCACGCTACGATAATCCTGCGCTACGCTGAACAGAAACTGCAGCCTCTGAGCTCGTTTTAAACTTTTAGAAACGGCTGCAGAATGATTGAAATACGGCTAAAGATTTAAAAAGACGCTAGTCATCTAATTAAATATGCACGCGCGATAGTTACGCACAAACAGCGCGGCTGTTTCTCCATCGTTTAAAACAAAAGAGCAGCGAGCAGGACCAAACCTGGACTAAACCAGGACCAAACCAGGACTTGGACTAAACAGGGCTCATTGTTGAGCTGAGCAAAGAGGAGAAACACAGCATCAGGCTGAGGTTCCGAGTCTGTATCTGAGAGCTGCAGGGGCGGAGCTGAGAGAAGAATCAAGGGCCTGTGCCCTTGGAAAAAAACTGACCCATTACATTATTTAAAAAAAAAAAAAACTGTACCCTATGTAAATTAACCAGAAATTATTCTTTTTACAGCAGCATAATAGCCAAAAATAGTTATTATTTTTTGCTTAAAATGCACCAGAATGCAGGAAAACGCATCTAAATTTTAAAAAAATCTCCCGGGGGAGGGCCCTCGGATCCCCCCAAGGTGGCGCTCTCTCCCACCACAGTCTCATTGAAATCTGTGGGAAACACTGTATACAGTATATTTGTTTCAATCGACAATAACTGCGTCCGTGTTCCACTCTTCATTTTGAGTGCTAGCTCGTCCCTCTGGCCCTCTGGAGAGCAAAGTTATAGCGTGGTAAAAAAAAAAAGAGTAAAAAATACCTCCCCCAGGATATAAAACGTTTTTTGTCCTGTATATCTTCCAAACAAAGATTTCGTGGTTTATTTCCAAAAACCTTGGCATGGACAGCTGACTGTAGGATCAGCCATGTTGTTTACTGTCAAAGACCAGCCTGATTACGCACATGGCAACAAATGTAATTCTTAATGTAAATATTCATATTTTTACTAATTTACCAACTTAGGGTTAGCTTCTACTATTTGCTGCATTAGTTCTTCTGAGAATGTCTTCCATATCCAAGTACAATTGGTGATATCCTTAACTGAATCGGAAATCAATCAAATTGAATTGTGAATCATGAATCGAATCAGGCCCTTTTGAAGTGAATGGAACTGAATCGTTTTGTAAAATCTGAATCGATACCCAGCCCTAGTTACCGTATCTTTGAAAATCATTCGTCAGGAATCGTATCCCAACACAACCCACTGAAGCGGCTATATCCTTCTCTCCTCTTGACAAGGGTAAGTGTAAAATGTGCTCTGCTGGAATGTCTGTGAACCAGAGATTGTGTAAAGAGCTTTGTTTTTCTGCGTCATTCTTTGAGGCTGCGTCATAACTCTGAGGCACAATCACCCCCACTGCTGTTTTGTTGTTGTTTTTTTACCCACTTTTTAGAACAGGACTTGGCTCTTTTCATGTGCAGATTGGGGAAAAGATCGTAAATGCAAAATGCTTTCCCGCGCAATGCAATCAATTTGTTTGCAGTGTGTTGGCTGAAAAGCTCCTTTATTTAAAAACATACACTTCGACACTTATGCTCTGTAGTGACACTTCGGTGTTTGAGATTTTGATGTAACATTTTCATAAGTTTCCATCTTTAAGTAACGTGGTTTGTTTTGAAATTTTTTATCCAAGTGACCAATTGACTAAAGTGATATGACACAACTATTTCAGGTATTGGCTAATCTACTATTCCGTGGTCTTTATCTTCTATTTTTCCCATTTTGCTTAAACTGAAGCAGTATGCTGAAACACTCATTTAATGGCAGCACTCATACTTCATACATGTCAATATTTGCAAAGTGAAACAAGACAGGGACTTCAAGATCAACAAAAAATCTACTTTTATGAGTCGTGATTGCAGTACATTCTTGAACCATTAGGAGCTGCATGCTACAATTAAACCTGACAAAGTGAACATGTGTGAGCCATTGCTCTCTCATGTCCCTGCGTATCCATGGCACCCATTCCTGTATGTTCGTCAGATCAGTGTGGGGAAATGTAATGCTGGCGTCATGCTGCGTGCGGCCACCGGGGGGTCAGCTCCAGCCACACCACAGGAACAGCAGGACACTGACCAGACTTAATTGGAGAGCCCTATAGACCGCCGGGCTCTGAGCTTTTAAAAATAGATACAATATGGAACATGCAGCGCCGTATTTCAGAAATCAATGGACTTAAAACTACAGGCACCAATTCACAATCAGCAAGGACAGGGGGACTCAAGAAACTGCGGTTGAAAGTAGGTTTCCAAACTGTTTATCATGGTTGCTTATGTCGTACGGCAATCGTTTTTTTGTGAGTCACATGACTGCCATATTGGATATTTTTTATAATGCAAATGACAAGCAACTAACTGCTCATCTATCCTGCTTTTCTCTCTCTCTTTTTTTTACTGTCGGAGAGAGGTAACAGGAATCACTGCCACCACGGGAACTGCACAAAATGTGGCAACTATTACCAAGTATTTTGCCTTAAATGCAAACTAATGATCTGCAACTGTGATTAGATTTACAGGTCTAACACTGCCATCTAAAAAGTTAATGTTTAAAACTTTTCAGTATGTATGAAAGTGCTACTGACATGAAGGCCATTTGGTTTGATTATGTAATTCCAAACTTTGAGGCTACTTTAAGTCCATGGAAAGCTGCATGTTATCCCCCAATATGGCGCAGGCTGTCCATGTGTTTCCATGGAAATCAGCTGTGATATGTCACTTTCAATGAACCAATAAGTAATCAGCAATGTTTCAGATTCATTGGATGTGTCTGAGATTGACAGCTTTTCTGTGTCTGTATTATGTGTCAAAGATGGTAAAGTTTGGATATGATCTAACTTATAAAGCACTTTGGTTTTTATAAATAAAACTAATGTTGGATGCGATTGTACAGAACAAACTCAGACATTGAAATTCACCATAGATTTTTTTTGTTCATTAACCACAAGCAACATAGAAAACTTTTTTTTTGTTGACCCAGAAAACAATTCATGAATTCGGTCCACCATACTGTAACTTATAATTAACCTCTTAACCCCACCAGAACCGATTACACTTTCTCCAGTTTGGCTTCACCCACATCTAAAGGTTCTTTGGCACCAGGGTACCACACGGTGATGGAGGAGGTGAGGATGGACTCGATGATGAGGGAGCTGATGGTTGGCTCCCATTTGAGGTCCTGGGTGATGGCGGTTACCAGAAAATGGAAGGAGTCCACGATGGAGATGGGGGTGGGAGAGTCTGTCAGGATGAGGGGGGAGTGAAGTCCACGATCATCTCCACGGTGAATTGACAATAAAATGATCTTTATATAACTTTGGCACTCCGTAAGAAATAATCATGACAATATAGGAAATCATAATTTATAATTGACTATAATCTTGTTTTTTATTTGATTGCTGAAATAAAGGTAAACTGTAATAGCTCAAACACTTTCTTCACTGTGTTTCCTCACTTAGAGATCGTCCTGAATCAAGTTATTTTCTTCACACATTCCCAGACACAGTTGAGCATTCCTCTTAAGAGCCAGAGATTCAGGTTTGCATGAATCAAAAATCTGATCAGTAACTGAATTCTGGAGATCTTCGAAGGAACCAAACAGGTGACCACACGCTGGGAGGTTATGATGCTTGGTTGGCCTGGAAACACCTCGCTCGACACACCGCTTTAGGAGCTGCAGGAAGTGTGCGTGGAAAGGAAAGTCCAGTCATCTCTGCTTAAACTGCTGCCCCTGTGCCCTGACCCTGTTTAAGCGTTACTGAAAGGATGGACATGAGCTCCGTTTCACTTTTTCAGGACATAGAGGGATACAAATGTGTAAATGAAAAGATGCTTCATGTTTGTCAGTGTCTCCAGGCCTCCATAGCTGACGGGGCAAATGCATTCAAGTCAAACCCCCACATGATGTATGATTATAGCCTTGACATGTCACACTTGAATATGATTTCTCACAGCGGCAGATAGATGCGCGTGTACATGAGACATACGACAGATGCACACTGCTGAGCGGTGCATGAGCACAGGGAAGATGGATGGAGAGTGTCAGTGAGCTGGAAGTACCTCGGACTGCCTCTCACTCACTTAAATATCGTGGATCTCGTCCGCACAGTCACAGCACAGTGGTCGTCACAATTAGCTGACAGCAACGAGGTCATAGGTTTGATTCATGGACAATGTGGGCCTGTAAGGGGGTCGTGTGTTTGTATGAAACCCATAGGTGCACAATGTTTTCACATGACTCGAGAAAATAAGCATATCATCATATTGTCATATTCAACCAAGCGCTAACGTTTTGGTGAACTACGTGAGATGGGAAATCTATCTATGAACTACTGTATATCACTATAGAAAATAAATGGTTGAGTCAATTTAAAGCAGTACTAAGTAACTCATGCCCTAGAGGCCATAAGCGCCACTGCAGGTGTCGTAGCATGTTGCGTTTTTTTACTTATTAATTGTCCGTGAAAGTAAATACTACGCTGATAGAAAAGACAAAGGGAGCGAGGGATATTGTACATCCAATTACATGATGGCGATAACTTTTTTCACTCAAACTTGGCTGTAAATACTGTTTAACCTGTTACCTGCCGTGTCCCCCTGATCAGGATATAATTAGGGTTAAGAACGGCAAATGTAATGTAAGTTGTGTTTCATTCACAAAGTTCTGTAAGGATTGACAGAGGATTTATTAAGGTAAACAAGTTACTTAGTACTGCTTTAAAGAAGTAAAGCAACTTACTGCAACTTACCAGAACGCTGCTGCTCGAGTCCTGACAAAAACCAGGAAATACGACCACATTAGTCCAGTGCTCCGGTCTCTGCACTGGCTTCCTGTCACTCAGAGAATAGAATTTAAAACAGCTCTGCTTGTGTACAAGTCTTTTCATGGTTTAGCACCAAAGTACATCTCTGACATGTTAGAGCCGTATGAACCATCTCGGGCCCTGAGAACTTCAGGGAGGGGTCTCCTGGTGGTTCCCAGAGTCAATAATAAACACGGTGAGGCTGCGTTTCAGTTTCATGCAGCTAAAATCTGGAACAGTCTTCATGAGGATGTGAGACAGGCCTCAACTCTGACAATGTTCAAATCCAGGCTGAAAACAGCTCTTTTTACCCGTGCATATGAAAACTGAAAGTATTTGATCTGCACTCTTGCCTTTTACTGTCATTGATTAACTTTGTGTTGATGTTTTATTGATTGATTTTAACTGTTTTCTTGTAATTTTTTCTGCAACTGTGAAGCACTTTGAATTGCCTCGTGTATGAATTGTGCTCTACAAATAAACTTGCCTTGCCTTGCCTTACTGCAGCACTTTTGAGTTGGTTCAATTTATAAGGTTTTAGTTGAGCTTTTAAAAAGGGCCTTTCACATTTAACAGTTTATCTCACACTGAAGCATTTTTTTATGCATTAATCGTGGAACGAGAGCACTGAGGAGAGGGACCTCGAAGTATATTTATAGGACAGAGACCAGGAAGGGTGTATGTAAGGTGTGGTCCTGCTCAATTTCATGAACTTGTATGCAGGGTCATTTTCAAAATCGTCTGTGTAAGTTCTCAGTCGTACAGGAGTACGACGATCTTCAATGGGCCTTCCCCAACTCCTCCCCATGGTCTTTATCTACGCTGCGTGCTAAGCGGGATTTCGTCCACTGACGAAGCCTTTTGGATGAGAGGCGAAACGTTTGGAGACTTCAACCACCGAGTACAGAAGATGACTCAAGTACCTTCATTGAAGACCCTGCAAGTTATGAAATGCGTCGTCAAATTTGTCCCTGTTAAGACTTGGGATGCTACAAATATGTTAGAAAAGTTAGGGATGAGTTTGTAAAAGCCTTACATTGTAAACAGTGTTTAACATGAAAAGCATACGAGTGATCGCGATGTCGTCACATCCGGGGGCCGTGGTAGGCATTTTACGTTTTAAACAAATGATAAGAATTCTATGATCGGCAAGAACAATGTTCATAAACAGGCCATTGCTTCTCTTACGCTGTAACAGATCTATCATAAAACCGTGTTAGAGGCCTGGATGCATCAGCTGTTGCCTACCATTCACCAAAACATGGCGAAAATTGCAGAAGTAAACAATAACAACGATCGCTCATAAGTTAAGTTATTAATCTCCGTAAGAAATTCATTCTCTACATGTTAAATTACTTACATTACAAGCTACTCACAAATGTAAGCAGTTTGGGTTGTAACATAGATTTATGAAATAGTAATTAGTTTGTGCATGAACTTTCAAATGAAAGCGTTTTATGTCGGCCGAGTATTAATCAGTAATATAATAATTACATGATTTACCTTTTTTATTAATCAATTGACTAAACTAAAGTTAGGATTCTGAAGCCTATGGGGTTTTCTGGAGCTTCTGGAAAGGAAGAAGTAGGCCACAGTATGTCCACTTTTAATTTTACAGTCTACACACTGCGTTCCACATTATTATGCAAATTGTATTTCAGTGCCATGAAGGTAAAAAAAAAAAGTTTTTCAATGAAACTCATGGATGGTATCGTGTCTCAGGGCTCTTTGAATCACTGATATCAATCTCAGATGCCTGGGATGAGTAGTTTGTCAGGTAAGCCCAGTTAAGGGGAAAACGACTGAAAAAGGATGTTCCACATTATTAAGCAGACCACCATTTTCAAGCAATATGGGAAAGAAAAAGGATCTCTCTGCTGATGAAAAGCGTGAAATAGTTGAATGCCTTGGACTAGGTATAAAAACCTTTGATATTTCATGAAAGATAAAGCGTAATCATTGTACTGATAATTGTAAGAGATTTGTGGCTGATTCAGAGCACACAGGGGTTTGTGCACGTAAAGGCACAATGAGGACGGTTTCTGCCATGCAGACAAATGCATCAGATTAAGAGAACAGCTGCTACAAAGCCGCAAACAGGTATTTGAAGCTGCTGGTGCCTCTGGAGTCTCCCGAACATCAAGGTGTAGGACCCTCCAGAGGCTTGCAGTTGTGCATAAACCATCTATCCGGCCTCCCCTAAACTGTTCATTGAATGCTGACGAGCAGAAACGGCTGTAATGGTCCCAGAAATACATGAAGACTCATTTTCAATAAGTCTTGTTCACTGATGAGTGCCATCTAACCCTGGATGGTCAGATGGACGGAGTGGTGGATGGTTGGTGAATGGCCACCATGTCCCACCAAGGCTGTGACGTCAGCAACAAGGGAGCGGAGTCATGTTGTGGGCCAGAATCATGGTGAGAGAGCTGGTCGGCCCCTTTAGGCTCCCTGAAGGTGTGAAAATGACCTCTGAAAAATATGTGGAGTTTCTAACTGACCACTTTCTTCCATGGTACAAAAAGAAGAGCCATGCTTTCCCGAACAAAATCATCTTCATGCATGACAACGCACCATGTCATGCTGTAAAGAATACCTCTGCATCATTGGCTGCTATGGGCATAAAAGGAGAGAAACTCATGATGTGGACCCCATCCTCCCCTATTGAGAACCTTTGGAGCCTCCTAACGCAAAACATCTATGAGGGTGGGAGGCAGTTTTCATCCAAACAGCAGCTCTGACATCCTGCAAACAAATACAAGCAGAAACTCTACAAAAACTCTCAAGTTTAATGGATTTAAGAATTTTGAAGCTGCGATCAAAGAAGGGCTCCTATGTGGAAAAACATAACTTGACCTGTTAAGATGTTTTTGATTGAAATAGCTTTTGATTTCAGTAAATATGACCTCCAAATGCTGCAAATTCAACAAATGACCATTTTCAGTTTATTACAACCTTTATTATTATTATTATTATTACATTTTAAGGACAGTAAAGTCAGTCTTCACCCTGAACCCTTCATATGTACAATCAGTGTCAGTTTACATATTATTACTCATCCTTTCCCATTACCCAAACTGTTCTTTTGGGTCACACCAGGGCAGTCCATCATGCAGAAGCATAAAGAAAGTTCTCCTGTTCCGAGTTGAGCCACGGTGGGGATGATCTACTGCTGTTTGTGAACATTCATCAGGTCGTACTTACAGGCTGGCACAACACTGAGGAAGAGTTGGGCCTGGGAGACAGACTGTAGACAAACCTATTCATCATCGCGCTCTCTGCTTTATTTCTCTGCTCGCACCAAGGCCAGGGTCGTAAACAACAAGAGTTAGCATGTTCTCCCTATGTCTGGACAGGTACTCTGATGTCTCCCAGTTCAAAAGTGCAGGCTGTGGAGTTAACCGTTTGCAGCCTGCAGTTACTTCTGAACAAGAGCAGGAGAGGTGTCGCGGAGTAGAGATAGACTTCGAAATGTGCTAGAAAGTCCTTAGCTGCTAGAATCTTTTATTTACTCTACTGAGAGAGCTACATTTGAAGTGGACATACAGTGCTATCCATAATTGTGGCTTTAAAAACCTGCTTTTGCTTTTTTTTATTAAGTCACATATGCTGCTGAAAGACATTGTACAGTATGTTTCTTGAGGCCTCATGTGGTATAACCTTTCCAAACTGTTTTTCAGCTGTTTGGTTTGGCAACAGTATGGGGCTCATTTTGCTTTCTGCTTTGAGCATCCCATGTGACGCTGATAGTTCATGTTGATGAAATATTTACAAAAGTTTTGCATATTCCTACACCATATAGCTTCATACATCCATACAGATCATTTCATGGCTTTCACAACTTTACCTTAATAACTTGCAGCTATTCATGTTGGCCCAATTCAAACTGCTTTACTATGTGCCCTCTGCTGGCAATAATGGTGTGGGTTCTGAAATTGTCAGCGTTATTCTGATTAAAACATCAAATACCAATGCATTGAAAAGCCTTTTAAAAGCCTGAAAATGCATAATGCACAAATGTTATAAAATAAAAATAGACTCTGGGGCAACCCGTGGGTCAAGCTGGGAGTTCAACTCATCTTCATGCATCTGTGGTCACAGAAATGTCCCATGTGATTTATGGGTGCTGCTCCAGTGCCTTGGAAGTGGCGGTATGTGAAATTGATTATGCGGTCCTATGCATAAGTGATAAGTTTCTATAGGACATACCCGTCATGCTCATCAAAGCTGGGCACACGGAGCGCCGCCTCTCGGGTCACCCTATGAAATTGAAACACACGCTGTAATAGACACAGCGACCCACCTCTGGACATGTTATTGTGGAGAAGTGAAAAGCAGAGGTCAGGACATTCTGAAGTGGCAAGGCAATGTTTATTAATATGCTCTTACTGCTGCATTAATCATTTTGAGTCAGATGTGCAGTATACATATACTGAAGTGAATTATTCATTTGTTTGTTTTTCTCCAGCCTTTGCTATGTCTGATCCCGTCAGATCACTGAGTCAAAGCCAAGTGGGACCTGGTTAGTACCGAGACTGTGAGGGAAGCCTGGGTTAATGGTGTGTGAGTGCGTGGTAGTGACCGGAGGCAGCCTCAGTCAACCCCAAGGCGGCTACAAATACAGCTTATCACCACCAAGTATGAATAATGTACATAACTGTAAACCGCTACATATGACTAATGCACTATTGGTTCATTTCAGCCACTGCTAAGGCCTACCTGCCATAAAAGAATTGTTGCACGGTACGCATATGCTTTGGGCGGCACGATAGCATAGTGGTTAGTGCTCGTGTTTCACAGCTAGAAGGGCCGGGTTCGAGTCCCATCAGGGACGGGGCCTTTCTGTGTGGAGTTTGCATGTTCTCCCCGTGTCTGCGTAGTTTTCCTCCGGTTTCCCCTACCACTAAAAACATGTACAATAGGCCAGGATGAAAGTGAGTATGTTTGAGAGTGGCTTGTTTACATGCATGAGACCCATGTATGTTCATTAACATGCACTGTCCTGACCAAATAAACCAATAAATAAATGTACTGGGCCCACTGTAGAACTATATTTAGTGCATAATGTATGAGAATGTACATGAGCATAAGAATCCTGTAGGTGCAGCTTGCAGAGCTAGTGTGTAACATGCTGTAGCTTTCTGCAGACTGGTACTAAAGAGTTGGAAGTGAATATCCACCGTCCAACGTGAAACCAGCTTCCCCACGCTCCAAAGCGCTCCTCCCCGACAGAGCGGGCTGTCTCTTTTCCTCATTGCTTCGAGATGGATCATTAACAGCGTCTGGCATTTCATCAATCATTTATGCTTTCTGATTATGATTATTATTACTGACACCTTGTGGCGAGAGTTGTTGTCATTCAAACTTGACAATGTCGCCATGCATTGCAGTTCATGCTCTTGTCTTACAGCAAGAAGATCCCAGGTTTGATGAGGTTTGATCCTGGGGCCTTTCTGCGTGGATTCTGCATGTTTCCCCGTGATCCAAGATTTGACCGTCTTTGGTGTAAGGTACAGGTTGAAAGCGCAGATGTTTTAATGTTCTTTATCGTTTATACTATGTTTCAAACGGTCCCCTGGTGTTAAATATAATCGTGACTCAAGGATACACTTCAAGCGCAACTTGAATGGTGACAAGGGGAGTATTTATAATGCAGATTTTATTAGCTCCACACTTCACAAAGACCTCCTGTAAGGAGGGTGTATTTACAGTCTGAAGACAGAGCTGAGAGGGATTCATGTTTTATGGGACAGTTCTTTTGAAGAGAAAACTCAGAGGACAGATTAGACGTAAAGAGGTGGTAAACAGTGCAGATTGGATGACGGGTCACAGGGGTCTGATGAGAGAGACAGTTGGAGTCCACCTTCTTCAGTTTGAGTGACACTGTTTTTTTCCTATTCTGGCCGTGAAAGGAAAGAACGACAATTTTCTAAACATGTGGTACAAATGACTCCATCACAAAAAAATGGAACAGCTATGATATAATCATTAAAGGGGGCGGTTCTCTTCAAAAACATACCTGAAGTTGTGTTTTGACCCACTGGCATATCTTTCAGAGGCTATTCTTAGCAGCTCGGTGACAGCTCCCAAAGAGCTCCTCCTGAGGTCCTATGTATACAGCAAATCCTTTCCTCTACCCTCGATCACTTGCTTAATCCTTTTTTTGCAAAATTAAAACACTTGCCACAGCTTCACTACATACTCCCACCTCCTGCTTTGTTCACTGTTTATCTTCAACCTTTTTCATTCTGTAATAGTTATAAGAATCCCCAGCTGGACTTTTCCTGCAGTGTATACACACACATACTGTATACATCACTCTGCCATGCTTATTTATTATGAAGTTTTTGTATTCTCACTCGGTTTGCAGTGGTGACGAAACCTAAAAAGTGAACTTGCAGGCTGCTGTGATGAATGGGTATACAAACTTCCTGACTGTTTACTGATGACTTTTTGAAAATAATAGCTTTTTGTTTGGCTGAATGAAAAAAGATGCCTTGATGTCAAGTTTCTCTTTCATTCCATTTCAGAATACAAGCTAAAAATGTGGACAGCTCTCAGTCCAAGTGGTCAGCTGGACTGGATCATTTGAGCTGACCATCTCGCTTATCAGATTCAGCTTACTGTAGTGAGTTGGGGTTTGGTGTCCCGCATTCAGCCAATCGGATGTAGGGGGTACGCTATAAATGTAGCCCTTTCCAGTATTTACTGTTGTAGGGTCCTGATAGTGTGCACACCTGCCCCTTTTGATTGTACCGTTTTATACCTGCTGTGATAACTTCTACTGAATGCTGTGTGTAACGACTCATGCACGTGGATTCTACAAACTTTGTCATCTGGACTGTGTTGGACTGTCTAAATGATTGTGAACCTATGAATCGAACGCTTCCTTGTCTAACAATATTTAAACTGAATCTGACTTAACGAGTCAGATTCAGTAACTTCACTTTGTCTTATCAATTTTAACTGACCGTTGTTGCTTATGGGTTAACTTATTTTTATTTTCTAGTCTCCCCTCTTCGATATGTCACATTATCCAAAGCCCTACTGTACCTCATTATTAGTAGTTACTGGTTGACACCTTTGTAACATTTAGTTTCGGGGAAAGGCCAAGAGTCAAAATAGCAATACTTTCAATAATATATATTATAGCAAAGCTGTTTCTCTGCTCTATGTGTTGAGTGCTAAGTGTTGAGAAAAACATTTGTCCATAATGTTCCATGGATAAGATAGATATTTGGCATAGTACTGATACTGAATAGTTGGATATTGAATTAGATGTCAACATTTCTGATGGAGAACAGGGAGAGTTTGAGAAGAATAACATTTTTATATTGTAGAAAAGGAAACGAGTCCCTTTTCTATCCGTGAAATGTGGAATTCTCAGTCTTCCTAAGTCACTTATATTCCAACTTTTCTTCATGAAATTACCATTTAATTTCCAGTTAACGTTCAGTCTACAGCATCAGATGTGGTTATGTGGTCATTTTGTTCCGCTGTGACGCACGATAATGTTCGATGATACTTCCGCTTACACATACCCACATATGAAGAAAAGGATCCGAGGAGTCGATAATCATGAATAGATTTTACGCTGTGTTCAGACCTCTCGTGTACATGTGTCAAAACAAAATGTCAAGTTATGAAGGGCATTATCAAGGGTAAACGTTTCAGGTCACTTCCTCCAGTGCTTGGTGCTCTGGAAAACGTCAAAGGTCAAATCATTTAAAAGCAAGAATAAGTATATGTATATTGTTTATGTGTTCATAATGTTATATTGTTACTTGTTGTGATGATCTGTTTGAAATACCATCGTGTACAGGAACATCTGTGCAGAGTATGGGCTAGAAACCCCAAGGTCAAAGTGGGAAACATCTCCAAGGGTGTTAGAGAATGACCGAGCCAAGATCCTGTGGGACTTGTGGTGGTGGTGGACAAAGAGCAGAGGAACGCTGTTGTGGTTGACATGGCAATATCAAGTGATTACAACATCAGGAAAAGGGAACACGAGAAAGTAGAGAAATACCAGGGGTCCAGAGAAGAGCTGGGGAAGCACTGTGCAGCACTTTGGAAAAGTTTTTGTTTTTGTTTAAATGTGCAATATAAATATAGTGGATTGGATTGGTTCCCGTGGTCATTGGAGCACTCGGGGAAGCAACCCCCCAAACTGGAGGAGTGGCGACAGCAAAGATACTGTCCTCAAGATCCCAGGCCTCTGGTAGCGGACCTGCTGACGAAGCCTCATGAGGTGAAAGGCGAAACATTGTCAACGTTAAGGCAACCCATTGCAGATGATGGCTTAAGAGCTATTGACTACGATTATCCAACACCACCATCATCATCATCATAGAGCAATCTCCCTCCTAATTCTCATCTCCAAAGAGCTGTGACAAGAGCAAGGAAACATAAAACTAAGAGGTACTCAAAAAATAAATAAATAAATAAATAAATGTATCTGGAGCAACTAATGAAGTGAATTGGTTACAGGTCAAAAACACCCAAGAAACGCTGAGTCAGGACTAACACAGTTCTGCAAAAATGTCCCAAACTTCGAGATAATGAAGAATGTGTGTTTTGTTTGCAGAGTATGCTGCCATTAATTAAGATGGAGTGCAGGGGCCAATAACTGTGCTTTTGAAGGAAATAACTAAGTTGAAATCTACAAGGTCCTTTCAACTGAAAACTAAAAAGTCGTGCCTGTGTGAGTTTTGTTTTTTTGTGGACAGGCCCAGCAATTACAAGAATGCACCCGAGTTTCCTAAAATGTCACAACATCCAAGGAAGTAGAAACAGATAAACTGTCTTCCTCTGTGTGCTCACGGCGTATATAAAAGCATGTATTAGGACCACAGCGCCATTTGCTGGACAAAGGTGTGCACTGCAGTTTTATGGGTTTTGATGACACCTCATCGTTTTCATATTAAAGGAGATCATTAAGACAGGATGTGACTGTTTTGTTTTCCTGCAGACTATTGCTGTGTAAACAACGCCTTATACAGTATCATATTGTAGGGTGAACTTCCTGATAACTTTTGGAAGATGTGTCTTTCTTAGGCCAACTCAAGGTCAAGGTCAAGGTCAAATTTATTTATAAAGCACATTTACAAACAGCAGACACTGCCCCAAAGTGCTGTACAGGTTCATAAAAATAGAAACAATCAACATTTAATACAAAATAGAAGAGTAAAATAAGCATAAGAAAAGTATTCAGCTCAGCTTGTGCCGAAGGCCAGCGCAAAAAAGTGAGTCTTCAGGGAGCACTTAAACTCTCCAAAGATGTGGCAGTTCTAATATCCAAAGGGAGAGAATTCCACAACTTAGGGCCAGCTACAGCGAAGGCTCTGTCCCCTCTGCTCTTACGCTTAGACCTGGGAATGTCTAAAAGACATTGTTCAGCAGACCTCAGAGCTCTGACAGGACTGTGCAAGGATATCAGGTCTGACAAATAAGGTGGGGCTAATCCATTTAGACATTTAAAAACAAACAAGAGGATTTAAAAAAATCTATTCTATAAACAACAGGTAGCCAGTGCAGAGATGCAAGCACAGGAGTGATGTGGTCAACTCTTAAGTAAAATTCTGAATGAATGTTTTATGCTCTGTTATTTGACTAAATCTAAATGTGTGACGCCTAAAAACATGGTGTTTTGCGATGGTGGGTTTTGGATCTGTTTGGTGAGATCCAGGACCTCCTGGAGCAGGCAGGGACCTGGAGAAACTGAACCATCTGAGATTCCCCTGAAGGATCTGGAGAAGCGTCTAGGGAGAGGGAGGGAGAGCATCTGTGCTTAAACAGCTGCCATGGATGGACCTTTAATTTACGAATCATTTTGCAGTTTGTTTTAACGGGAAGATGCTGTCACGCCACTGCTGTGACCAGTGTGGGAAGAGGTTTACTACAAAACATAATCTCACTATCTCTGCACTCAGATACCTATTCAGATACTAGATGCTATCAACTGCACCTAGCCATGACTGATTGGACTCATTTCCACGGCTCTCTAGTCAAAACCTTCAACCTTCATGGTTTTCACGCAATTCCGCAAATTCCACCCTCTCTTTATCAGAGCACTGGGGACATTTTTGCGGATTGTTCACATGTCTCAATCATAGCACACATGATGCAAAAGTTATAATTATTTGTAATTGTAGTTTCATTATTATGACAACATGACGTAAACACACAGGCTATTTATACCATGAAATTCCATTAAACTACAGGTTGTATGTTTAGAATAACAAACAGAACCCCAAATGACTGGCAGTGTAACTCAAAATTGAAAGCAAACCGAAGCTAAACTTTCTGAAAGCTTATGGTGAAATGAAAAAAAAAAAAAAAGAGCCTAATATCTATAATCGCGCAGGAGGTAAGTGGATTCTTAAAGCCGGCTCCTCTTAATCCCCACTCTTCATGAAAAGTGTCTGAGAGATTCGTCCTTACCTGGCACGGCGCCCAGCACCCATCCCGGCTACAACAAACATACCCCTGACAAGAGCTGCAAATCTGCCATAGCACACAGCCTACATCACAGGTGTCTTCAGCTGCAGCGGGCGTGGTTTCAACTAATCCCCCACTCACTGACATTGAGCGCATGAAGCATGATGCTGCGAGAGTATTTCAACCGGAAGGGATTTAGACAGACTGGCAAAATATCGTCTTAATGGTCTGGAGCAATGTTAACAAATGACATTAATTGTAACCATATCCCTGCCCCGAAACCGAACCTTAACCAGTGCGACAATTTAATTAGCATTCATCATGAAAATGATCGCGAATATCACAAAGATAAGCTTCTGCTTCATCGAAAACCACTTGCTAAGTGTTTAGTGAGCCCCAACAACAGTCAACAGACAACACTCACTACTATTTCTAATAAATATATGTGCGTCTAATCTAATCCCCGCTTTAAAAGATGATTATGAGATTGTTGTCAATCAGTGTTAATGGGTCACCAGCGGAGCCAGAGGCGCTCGCGTTCATCTGACGGCACAGTGATGCACAGTCGGGGACATATAACACATCTAATCTGCATTTCCCATGTCACAGAGACACGTTCACTTTTTATTTCCGTTTCCATTTCTATCTCCTCTACTTTGTCCCCAAACAAGTGCCCGTCATCGCTTTTGGGTATTGTGATGGTTGCTTGGCCCAACTCATTCCGTTTTTTGGCACAGAAATATCACATCTGGAAACGAGCACTGGGGAAAAGGCTCCGCTCTTCCTATAAAGGGAGGTCTATGAATTAGAGACACACATTAACAGAGGCGTTTGTGAAAGTGTGTGATGGTGTTACACTACCTGCTGGCGGTGATGGGGTGAAGTCAAATGTCTATGTGCCAATTTGTCTGTGGCCCTCAGGCTCCCTAGATATGGTTCTTTTTAACTGCAACCTTAATAATACCACACAATAAATATTTAATGTGAGACTGAGCTAGAATTATGGTTCCGAGCCATTAACAGTTAGCTATTGGTTACTGTAACAATGCTTTTTGTTCTGTCCCTGTCAAATAAACGTATGAATGAAAAATTAAAATAAAGGTGTGGGGAACGGTTTAAACCTCTCTTAAATACACCCAGTTTGAATGCACTGACTTGCTTGCTTTCTTACTTACTCCATGCTGTATTGAGAATGAGGAGTCATGTGCCGTTGGGGTGATTTTCGGGGGGGCTCTGAGCCTGTCAGCCATATTGGAAGCCGATTAGGGGCACATCCCCAGAATTTCACGCCTTCCTCATATTCCAGAGCACTTTCAATTTTGTGCATTTACGTTTTCGGCGAGACAAGAGACGGATCTACGAATACGACAATGAAAAGGAAGAAAGTAAAGCAATGCAAAGAGACAAGGCGAAAGAAAAGGAACTTTACAGGAACAAGCTCATACCAAGCGCAAAACAGCGGTATTTGGAGAAGCTTGCGGACATTCAAAACATCAACACACGAGCTCCCTGCAGCGGAGACCTGGACCATTTACTTCCGTGCACATACATGGACATAGTAAACTACCTTGTATTTGGTGTAAGTTACTACACGATGCTGGAGTTTAAAAGCCACAAGTCTTTGGAAAGTTACGAGACTTTCTGCTGTGGGTCCAGGACTTGGCTCTACAAGCGTTTTAGTGTGTTGTAATTACATTGCATTTAGCGGACACTTCTTGACCAAAATGACAAAGTGATAAAGTACGTGTTTCGTAAACACTACATTGTTACGAGATGTTCAATGTACACAAACGTTTCCAACAGGGGCGTGCTGGGACCTAATTTCAGCCCGGGAATTTGGGGAAGACCAGCCCGGAATTATGGCTCCGTAATAGTGCGCTGGTCTCAAGTACAAGAGGTCGCTGGATCAAATACCACACATTGACAATTTTCTAACAATTTCTCTTTTCACATGGGCCGCTGCACACACAGTCTGAGCCTGATACAAACCCACAATCAGCACAAGTTATGTAGATAAAAACATTTATTTGACCACTTTTCTACCTTTCACTGCCTTTTAGTCTCTTAACTCGCGCAGACACTTGTCTCCGCTGGATTGGACTGCACCAACTTGAACTAAAGCGGAGGGGTGTTCCACTTAAACACCCCTCTGAGTTAGTTCAATATCAAATGGTATCTCCCCGCTGCAAGAATGAAAAGTTCGATGCGAATATTTTTCAGATTTTCATTCATCAGTCGTTATTTTGATAGATTTCCATGACAATCACGCTTGTGTTCATTTATATCTGGAACAGCAGCTCATGCTCCTGCTGCAGCCCAGTTAAAGCCTTTAGGCCTGGAATAGTGAGTTATTTCATTATTTTATTCTGATGGCCCGGCCCAGAAGCACCGGAACCGAGCGGCCCACCGGGAAAAGTCCCGACTCTCCCTATGGCCAGCACGCCTCTGGTTTCCAACATGTTTTGACAGAGACTTGCGCTCCTCGATGCTGTGTCCATTTCTGTAACCTAAAAAACTGTATCCCATTGTTCCCATGTTTGCCATATCTATCGTGTGAGGTATTGGAGCAGTTTTTAACACAGCAGTGACTTCCTGGCGGTAAAACAGTGCGGAATAGCAAGAACCTCCGCTACTACCGCGTTAACAACACACGTAAACAATGTGTATTGCCGCCGGACGGAAGTCACGTGACGAAACTCCTTATTATCAATACATGTCAGAATGCAGCCCTCTGTGGAAAAAAAAGTTTGGACTCTGGTGTGTGTAATGTCTCAATCGTTGGACTTTTCTATAGTAAAAAAGGTTTGCAAAAAAGTAGTTCCAACTCAAAAACCTGCACTGCTGAGGTGGTGATGGGGAGAGGAGACAGTTCCACGTCTGAGGTGGAAACGGGGTGAAGGAGAGAGCTGGTGCTGATGTGATGGAGGCAACAAGTTTAATTGGGTTGCGATAATGGGCTGCGTATCGCTGTGCCACAAGCTAAATAAAGTTGAGCCAGAGAGAGAGGCTTCTAATGTCTTTGTGTAAATAGTGTCTGGCCACATTGTCACTTTCTTTGTTGCCAATATCCCAAGACACGATCTCTTTTAACTCCCTATGCTGTTCCTCTCATAAATGAAGCCATTCATCTCAAGTGGCCTTTCTTCTCATTGCTCACAACATCCTTATTCCAATGGCTGCTCCCGTTCAGCCATAGCTTCCTTTCTTATGCCTCTGTAGTTCACCTTGCTGTGAGTGCCATTAAATAACCGATAAGACGTTTGGAGTTTCAGAACAGCAGAGATAAGACGCAGCCGCACTCGTTTTAAATACAGCCTTTATCGACTTGGTGCTTATCAATGAGTCCCTTTTACAGACATCGGAGGGGATTAGGCCAGATTCATCCCGAGATCAGACGACTTACGGAGTTCCACCTATTCGCCCTCGGACAACACGGACACAATATGATAACAACGACTGGAGGAGATACGCATGTAAGTGTGTATGTACGAGTTGTCATATTTGAAAAGTGTTTTGTTGCCCAGCATTTTCTTTTTTGATTCCGAGCAAACAAAAAGGTTTAATCTCGTTTAAGCCTTTTGCGAGAGGAACAGAAAGATAAAAGGCTTGCGAGGTTCAGATATGGACATCCATTTGACTGGGGATTGTGTCAAAATAGCTGCTAATGTCTAATAAATGAAACGAATAACAATAGCAATATATACCACAAACATTTACAGTGGCTGACCAACAAAACAAAAGTCATCACCTGGATTGAACTAACTTATGCTCTGGAGTTGCTGCAGTAACAGGTCCAGGTTCAGTAACATCGTGTGCCCAAAGAATGAGATCAGTTGACAACCTGAACATCCTCAATGACCGGGTTATTCCATCAGTGGATTTCTTCTTCCCTGATGGCGAGGGCATATTCCAAGATGACAATGCCAGGATTTATCAGGCTCACATTGTGAAAGTGAGTCCAGATCTTAACCCCATTGAGAGTCTTTTGGATGTGTGCCGTGGTCACTCTCCCCATTCATCATCAAGACAATATCTTGGTGAAAAGTTAATGCAACACTGGATCTTTAGACATTGCAAAAGCTTATTGAAACGATGCCACAGTGAATGTGAGCTCTAATCAAGGCTATAGGCGGTCCAAACAAATATTAGTGGTGACTTTTGTTTTTGGTCAGGCAGTTCACTCTTTATGGCATTATTATACAGCTCTTCACAATGCAAGTATAACGCTCCATTGACTTGAATGGGATTTTCCAACGTTCTACCGGTCATTATTTTCTGCTAGAAGACCTCTGAAAAAAAAATTATGACCGCTGCCAATGGCAACGGAGTTTGTGCTTGTAATACAGGTCTTTCATATCACTCCGCAAGTAGTCATAGCGGACACTATCTCTGTCCCCGTCCCTGCGAGAGAAGTTGGGGGAATCGCTCGTGAAGTTAACGGGAATCCGACTTTCAATTTACCCAGAGATTCATCAGCATTCCTCCTCTCCAACTGCACCTTCAACTAAGTAGCTAGGCTAGCAATAAGTAGCTACTGTAGCCTTGCTGCTACTAGCCTAGCCACACTGCCTGGAATGACAACAAACGGTGCCAAGCAACGCGCAAACTTTTGTGAATTATTTGCCGCGGAAATCATTAAATAAACCTTTCGGCCTTCATAAAAGTGTATGAAGTTTATTTTGTGTGTGTTCAGTTGGCAAACAGCCGTATAATCAGTGGCGGGTCCGGTTCGCCCTGTCTTACTTATTTTCCCGATAATGACCAGCGTTCTATACATTATCCCTTACTTATTGGTTGTTTACAAGAGACATGCATGTCCACTGCCTTTGTGAAGAATGGTGCTTCTATGATAGATGTCTGTGTGGCATATCAAGTGTGTAAAGAGTTAGAACTTACTGTATGATGTAACCTGCGACAACGCCGAGCATCTGCCGTTGATGTGGTGTTATTAGCGAATAGCAGTTCTGCATTCGCACTGGATTATGAATCACGAAACTCACCTACTGTCAATGTATTTTTGGTCATTTACCACAGGTTGGAAAAAAGCCCTCTCCCGTGCACCGTTCATAGATTTGTTATTGAGGGGACTTCCGTGTCCCGTGAGTCACACTGCTCACGAACAACACGTGACCGCAAATAAACAAATCTGATTGCACGGGCTCGTTTGAGTTTTCTGATGCCGCCAATGAGGGCGTGGGTCCCAGACTGATATTCCTCTGTTCAAAAAAATATAGAGGGGTATCATTCTAGTCTCACCACGCTAGGTAGTTACACCCAAGTAAAACTTATTTGAGTTTCACCCCACGCTAGGGATAAAGCAGCACAGGTTTGTTGACACAGGCCAGAAACAATCATTACTTTTCAGTTGATATTCACTTATATCAGTTATTGGATGCACACACAAAAAACACTGTCACACAAGAGTTAAAAGGTCCCGGGTGCGATCTTCTGTGTGGAGTTTGCATATTCTCCCCGTGTCTGCGTAGGTTTCCTCCGGGGTACTACGGTTCCCCTACCACTCAAAATTATGTACAATAGGTAAATCCTCCGGCCAGGTGTTTCTGAACATTAGCCTTGCTCCACATCTGGAGATGGGTCCCCAAGCGTCGGCCTACACTGTCTGCCCACTGCTCCTACTGGTCGCCCCAGCGGCTTTGAGGATGGGTCAAATGCAGAGAGCGAATTTTCCTATGAGGATTAATAAAGTATACTTTACCTTAAGAAGAGTCTGTTTCAATGTCCGAACAGTAGAGTCTAGGGACAAGCCGGCTCCCACTAGCTCCGAGGAGGACTGGACACGTATGAAATGATCGTTGATGAAGGTAAAGGAAAAGCTCGGTGCGCACAGAAGCCTACATAAGAATACAACACTTAATATACGGACAATACAATTCATTTTGTAGCGAAGTAGTGATAATGTGTCGAGGACATTGATTTACACATGTCCAAACACTCAAAGGGAGAGGTCCTCTGTTGCCAACGGTGCACTACAAACAATAGCCTATTAGCATGACGCAAACTAACAAAAAGGGCAAGCACACAGTTCAGGCCGACTCACTACGCAGTGACTCTAGTGTGTCTAGACACAGTCCAGCTAATACGCTTCCCTTCCTCGGCTTGGGACTTGCCATGATGGCCCGACTCCTCTGTGGGCGTGACGTCAGGAGTGAATGTTCACGTACTTGGGTCCGAACAGGAAAAAATGTCAAACCCCCAACAATACTATACCTGAAAGATGAACTGAAATCTTCGTTTGGATCTTTCATATTTTCCCAAAATGGATGGTTCATCAAAAATGGAAAGTGCTAAGGTGACATTAAAACTTAGTTAACCTGTCAGCACTCTGATAACAACCCAGTCAAGTTCATTTGCTGGAACTCCCTTCGGCCACAAATGAGTGCCGTTCGAAATTAACAGAGGAAAATTCATTTCGACTCCATCTCCAATAGTGTTACATAAGCTGCACTGAGGCTGCTCACCTGAGCCGTGGCCGCTCTGATGAATGGTGTGGTTTGGCTCTGTCACACTCAGTGGCTCTGGAA
Source organism: Neogobius melanostomus (assembly GCA_007210695.1). Taxonomy (NCBI): domain Eukaryota; kingdom Metazoa; phylum Chordata; class Actinopteri; order Gobiiformes; family Gobiidae; genus Neogobius; species Neogobius melanostomus. The sequence goes on along the minus strand of VHKM01000006.1, from coordinate 1,499,833 downwards.
GTACCACTCCAACTTATCCAAAGGGCAGATGAAGAACTTCTCCCAAACTCCCAGCGCACTCTTTTCTAGGCTTCAGGACACTTACATTTGTGCACAGTCATGCCCTAATTTAAAAAGATATTTCAAGTTTGGAAAATTTATATAATTTAGTCCAGTGTGGTACATTGTGATGTACTCCACCCATAGGACAGCGTTTTTCTGTTGTGGCTGTGTCATTGACATGTATATTTGTTTGTTATGTGTTTCTTACTCTATAGCTGCAACTCAAGTGACAACACCCCTCTGACAAGTATCGTCCAATTGGAAAGTGGCGGAAAAGCACCATTATTCAAAACACAATACAATACAGTCCAATATAGACAACTGCACAATACTGATATTCTACATCCCATCAATAACTGGTGGGAACATAATTCACATCATATAATCTTAAATTATGTAAAATTGTTTCTAAACCAAGCAGCCTACTGCTTAAACTCGGTTTTCCCCAACCAGCGTCACTTCCTGGGCATACTTGCGTAGATGGGTGACAGATTTTAATATGGCAAACTCTGCTAATCACGTGTCTGCATAGACCGATTAGCACATGCCATTTTATAGCATGTTTCACCTGATTTATCATAAGAATCGGACATGTCTCTCAAAGCGTTTGAGAAACAGAAATCTCACCGACACCTGTTTTTTGCACCTCTTTAGCATACACTATCCATTTTGTGTGTGTACAAATGAGGAGCATGGCTATAAATTTAGTAAATGTACGTATTTCGGAGAGAGACAGGACTCTGTCCTCTCCCACAATTGCAGCCCCTGTCCCCAATAAAGTCCCATTGTGCAGGTCTCTTAAAGATCACTGACTGAATGTTTGAGGTTTTCTGCTATGAAATAAGGAATAGTTAGTGATGGGCAAAAAAAAAAAAAAGAGCTTGTATCGCGCTTCCTAAAGCAGATTGGTTCCAAGCACTGTGCCGGAGCCTGTTTTGCTACAACTGGTCACGTGACCAAAGTGTCACATGTCTCGAAAAGTGCTTCACTCTGTGTCAAAGCAGCCCTTTGGGTTAGAGCGTTTCAGTGTGTTGCTTTGAGCGCTTAGAGCGGTAAGGCGCTAACCACAGATGTTTTCTGGTCTTTACTCTGGTGATGTTGACACTACAGTGACAAAAAATGTGCTGCATTTCGCCTGTTTTCTCATTTAACTGCGTTAATATGGTGCACGTTTTCTGCGCCTGGCCGTGAGAATCGTATAGAGCAGTGTTTTTCAACCTTTTTTGAGCCAAGGCACATTTATTTTTCGTTGAAAAAATCCCGAGGCACACCAACAGCAGAAAATGTGTCTTGAATAGGAACACCATATAGTCTCGCTAGCCACAATGACACTGTAATCGCCACCTGTCACATTCATGCATCACTAACTCTCTTGTCTCAAAGAAGATACCTGCGGCCTCTTACTGATATGGAAGAGTATTACATGGTGACTCTGCCGATCACTAGACAACACAGACACACGAAAACGGCACATTATTAGCGGATAACAATACATTTGTTTTCAAAAAAAACATTTTCAGACCCACTAGGTGAAATTGGATAATTTCCCACGGCACACCAGACAATAGCTCACGGCACACTAGTGTGCCACGGCACAGTGGTTGAAAAAAACAGGGGGTCGAACCGTCATTCCGACACCCCACCATTCCGACACACCGCCAATCCGACACACCGTTATTCCGACACCCCTCTATTGCGACATCCCGCCAATCCGACACTTTTTGGTATCGCTATTCCGACAATCGTTTTGAGCGTATGTTTGCCCTCGGCTTTTGTCCCGTATTTCGTGAGAATAGCTGATAATGATGGAGGCTTATTAAAGAGTAACTAAACACCAAATCAAGTTTTTTTTACTGATAAACTGTCTCAATGGGTGTCTCATAGTGTTGTCCACTGGTCCCTGACATTATTCTGACATTATAGCGCAAACGTGTTAAATCCTAACGAATGGGTTGCGCCCCCTTCAGGGTTAACTCTGCTACTAAATTAGATTTTCCTGATTGGCTGGAGACGTGTCCACGGCCTCCACAAAACGTCATAAGCCGCACCAGCTCCACACATCGTCATCAGGTGCTGCCAATTGTTCTGCCCCATGCACCTGTGGTATATAACCAAGTCCCTCCCACGTAATCTGTCTGCTGTGATTGTGCCAATGCAAAGGCCCACACACTCAGCCCCCGCATGTCACCCCAAACTTCAGAGACCGCCTCTTTCACAGCACTTTTTGACTTTTGTTTGTGGGTGGGGAAAGGCTTTGGCACGCCCGTTTAGTTACTCTTTAACGATCCTCATGGCGCTAGAGGAGTCAGCTCAGCATCTCCTTCCCTGTTCATCCCCGCTCTGAGTGTCCCCGCTGTCGGCCCATGCGCATTTCTCCGTCCCTCTACAGTGGCTCGTGAGATGGTTTTGGGCAAAGGCAGTGACAGGTGCAGGGTAGTCTGTATTTCACAACAAAGCGCTGAAGTCCGCGGGAAAGACGCCGTGTAGACTGTTCGACGTGTGCATTTCACACTCAGACATATGACGCGCCCCACGGACAGCGCTCCAGATAAACTGGAGCCCATCATTATACTTGTATTTACAAAAACATAAGTCAGTTGTTTTTGTTGTAAAAATGTGATTGTGCTCTTATAGTTTTTGAAATATTAATTAATATTCTATTTAGGGCGCGTGAGTCATTGTGCTTTTGTTGCCCCACTTTATGCGCCGCTCACAATTAAACTGTCCCTCTCAAACTTAGCATTGTTATAACTTGAACTTTAATTTGAGGCATTTCTGATTTGGACTAAAAACGAAAAAATAAATAAAAATAATAATATTAGCCTAAAAAGCCTTCGATCGATGGTTATTCTGTCTCAAAGTACATTTGGAAAAACACAACTTATGGTTGTTTAATTGTGTTTCCCGCAATTGGAATCAATAGAAAATATTGAAAGGTGTAATGGCTAATAAATGGGGGTAATACTGCTAAAACAACGTCCATTATTATTGTTTACTGCTTTCTGATGCTACCGGGTAACGTGGTCACAGCGTTCGGTGTTCAACATCTACGTCCTGCGTCTCGCAGCACATTTTGTTTATTATTATTTTTGTTTATTTATATTCTATATTGCGTCCTCACTCTTCTCTCAATGCCGCTGCCTATGCTCATTACGCAATGTGTGTCACCCGTGGTGCCGCGTAATTGTGCCATAAGCCCCGATCACTGGACATGTTGGCATGTTTCCTTTGCTGCTCTTCCTCATCGTTCTCATTTAATATGGGTCGTTCTTATGTCAACTGCATTAATAAAACAGCGGCACAAATACTGTTCAACATCATTCAATCACAGTGGCCTCAGTGGTGCCTCTTGGAGCATCAGACAGCCGACGCACAGTGCGTAATGAGCGCATGACAGGCGGCGGCACTGAGAGAGGAGTGAGGACGCAATGCATGTGTTGCCCCATTCGTAAAAAGATTCCCAATTTAACGTGCATAAGGCTGCAGTGCAGCCATCAGGAAAAAACTTGCTGAGAGCTAGGAGCGGCTATCGCACGAGCCGCTGCACTTGGCTCTCCCTACACCGCGTGATGGAGTACGGACTCCTCCAGCGCCATCAGCTACAGTAGTCTCAGGGTTTTGTTTTGTGCCCAGACAACACGGGAGCCGTGCGCAATTGCGCACGAGCGCGAGAGGGAACCGTGTAGAGACATAAAGAAAATAACACTGCATTATCTGGTCCTAGGCTCTTGTGATCGTGACACTTCATTTTCGAAATCTTTTGTCTTGTGTGAGTAGATGTGAGCGTAAATATAGGTAATCCTAAAGGCTTACGTATTTTTGATAATTATATCTTTTGTGTCGGAATGGCGGGATGTTGCACAAAAGATAAAAGTGTCACCACTCCGACAAAGGGGGAAAAAAATGTCGGAGTGCCAGGACGTTTGATAATAAATGGAAACACCGCTACTCCGACAATTAGACCTCAACGTCGGAGTAGCGGTGTGTCGGAATGGCGGGGATTGTGCATTGATGTCCTGCCTTGGAGCAGGAGAGCGGCAGGTGACTCGGCCCTGCCCACTGGCGCTCATTGAAGCACAGGACCACATTACAAAAAAAGCTTGTTTTTGTGCACATAGTGTCGGTTTGAAACTTCTCTTGTACACATCGATTTGATCGAGTTGGTGCAGCAGTCGCAATAAAAAAGTTTGTCCACAAGAGGTCAGTGATCAAACAGAATGAAGAAGCTCTGAAGCTCTGAATCTTTTGCGAGTCTTTGCAAGGAAAGCGTTGAAATGTCACACAGCTTCACTCGCCCACGGTATGTTCACTTATAATTAAACCTATGCTGTCTTCTCACATGTAGTTTAAACCTTAAAGTTCAGCTGTAGTTGTACTAGTGCCTTTTTAAACCACTAAGATCTAAAGCTATTATCTTTAATGCAAAGGGGATTGTACAGCTAAAACAGCAGAAAGACGTAAGACGTTTACGTAAGACGTTTACAAGTAAAGAAAATAGCATGTCCACTAAATCCATGCATTTCAAACTATAGTACTTTATTCTCGAATTTTTCCCCATCAAGTTGTGAACATTCCTGCACTGCCACTTAAATTAAACCTGGCATGTTAATCAGTATTACAAATTGAACATTATTGGACTCTAGTATCTCTCACATTGTCACACAAGTCATTTTTAGAAAATGCCCATTCTTATTAGCTACAGTGACTTTAACTTCGCCTTTTTTTTCAATACTGCCTTTATTTAAACGGATTGCTTTTTAATGATGGGACTAATGGCCACATCAATGTCTCACACGTCTCATTAAAAGTCCTCGCTGTAATTGGGACAAAAGACCCTCGGTGAGCAACATTTCCTCACGCCTAAATATAAATTCAGACAGTGGAATCGGTCGGATGAAAAAGTCCAATCACGCGAGTCGCTAAAGTCACAGGTATCGTCAGGAAGAAAATGGATTAGTCTAAATTAGGTGAAAGTGCAGAAGTAAGTAAAGGTACCACAATTCAGATCGATTCTGCAGGAGAGGACAAAACAACCAGAGAAAACAGTATTACTCAAAACATTGCTACTACAGGTACGTTTTTGACAAATGAACAACTTTGTAAAATGATTAAAAGCTCAAAAGGTTTTCCTCTTTAATTTGTTCCGTGATTATTTCCTCCATTCAACCATCCTTTTGTTATATGCGTTGTTGTGATAAAAAGTAAATAAAGTTAGAAAGCGTGGGAGTAAAAATGACAATATAATTGTAGTAGATGAGATCGATTTTATGATCCAGAGGGAAATTTGGCATGCAGTGTTATAAGATTCAAAATCAATGGTGTAATATAACAAAGAGAAATGGAGCAGAGAGAGTGTGATTTTTCAAACAAGCCAAATCATTTCAGAGTGATGCCCCTGTTTAAAAACGGGAACATTTTTTGCTGACGGGGTGAGGCAGAGACCAGAGGAGTCTAAGCAAAAGAGGCAACTTCTGACAGCACACATCAAAGCAGAACACAACCTGCGAGCGGAACTGGCTTCACTCTTCACAGCTGGGAGCGTGTCAAAAACATTATCCAAGAACTTTCTGGTCATTGAGCTCTTCCGGCCTTGTACTGCTGTGTGTCTAATTTATTATTTAGTGTTGACATACAAGTCATCATTCCAAATGGTGAGATATCAGTTGGATGAAAATGTCTTAATGCTTTAAAGAGACTCAAAGTCTGTTTATTCTTCAATGATAGTATGTACTCCTGTATATCTCCCCGGTTCACAGAACTTCCACATACCGCTTTATGTTGAATCCCTGCAAGTGGGCGGGTTGGTCCTACAAGTTAATTTTTTAGCAGTTGAGTAAAGGTCCACGGGTAGTAGATCCCTGCTCCAAACTGGTTAAGGAATGAACAAATACAGGCACAATAAAATAAATAGTTAATTAGATGACCTGGCCTGGTCATGTCATTGCATTACATTGGCTTATTTGAGCACAAAGCTTTGCTCACTGAGGTTCCAGCCCTAGACATTTTGAGCATCAATGTTTGCTTACTTCAATGTCCAGTGTTGAGCAGTGACATGTTACTTGTAATGCTTAATATCTGCTTAATATCTTTGCAAACACTCAGCATTCATGCTTAGGGTCGTGACAAGATGATATAGCAGCCACATGTACAATTTTGCTAATAACCAAATTGCTGAATGAACCATCTTAAAATCCCCCAGAAATCTCATCTGCAGTGCAGGTGGTAAAGCGCTTCCCTACAGGGTAACCACCTTTATTGTGATGAATGACTTTGCACTGCTGGCACTTTAAAATCCATTGTCGCGCAGAAGTATCTTCCTTGCCATATTAAAACCATTAATCACCATAGTCTGCATTATATTTCTGATGAGGGAACTTTATTATTTTGCACATTGCGTACATTAGTATACTTGTCTGGAAACTTGGATTCACAGCAGCCATGCTGTGTGTGGTTTTAATTACATGCCTCTACGGACCACTCCAACCGGAAATGCTACATGTTTTCGGAATCAATACAATACCCCCACGCGCTGTCACCACAGCCTTAGCACCGCGAAACACAATTGGCAGGTAAGTGAACAAAGTACAGACCTGATGCAACTCTTTTACACATAATAGACAGAGAACTGGTTAAAATGTAATGACATGTCATTAAGACTTGTTTACTTGTGCTTTTCCGGGAAATGCCAGAATGCAGTGCGAGAATACACAATAGCATAGATTGTGACGCTTCCAGCTAATGAGGTCCATCAATAGTTCATTTAAACATAATTATATAAACATATTATTTGACACATATATGATGGGTAATTTTAAAAATGTGTGCGAAGTCTTTGGTGCCCCTTCAAGTTTGACCTGCATAGTCGCTAATCATTTGTTAGCAGTTTAGACAAAATAGATGGTACTAGTCATTTTGTGCAGTACCCATCCAGTAACCACAATTCAGGTTCAGTTTGACATTAGTTGCATTCGAAACATTATTCAATATCGCGGCGGTGTTAGACCAGGAATGAGTGTGTGTTCGAGTGTGGGACAACGGATGCAAATTGGAGTGTTACACGCATGAGTCAAAAATGTGTTCAATAACATGTTCCAAAATGAAATGAGTTGTTTAATTGCAAATGCTTCTGTCGGATTATTACACAACAGTTTTAAAATCAGTTTGGGAGTGTTTTGACAGCTTAAACTGAACCGATCCATATCCCAAAGCCTTTAGGACTATAATGTGTCACGCACCATGACTCATTGATTAAATGTGCGCAATTGCACACTCATACAAATACAATTAAAGCAGAAATGAATATAAAATGTGACATTTAACAAAGCACTTTCGCAACATATTCCATGAGATGGCAACATTAACCGCACCTGTTTCCGGTTGGGCACACGCCTCAGGAATAAAAACGATGTGTTTCATGTTTTCAAAGTAGAAAGCACTGGTTAATCCATTGTGCGGTACTGCTCCCATTGAAAGACACATTATGAATGATAGCCAATTCAAAGTCTGGACTACAAAATATGAATTTAAGCTTACCTGCTTTGCTGGTTGAAAGACAAAAGAAAAATGTATTGTGGGAAAAACTGTGGTTTTAGCACTTTTGAATACATAGTTAAGTGTTAGCTATAGTTTTACTACTTTAGTACTTTTTGTCTGAACCCATACAGCTGAGCAGAGACATTTACTTAAAAAAAAAAAAAGATTTGTAGCCGACAATTTTTGTAAACAATGACAAAGCGGGAGAAGTGAATGTCCGGCCTATGAAAGGTGAACTGAGTGCAGCTATTGTGGAATCTGTAATGGCCTCCTCGCACTCTCTCAGCCACTCGAGTGATCGCCTGCCAGCAGTCCATCGTGGAGCACTTAAGACGAATGGATCGATGCTCGCCTGCCGAGCAATTGTTTTGGTGTCCTTTGGCAAGAGCAAGCACCCAGCTGGACTTGCACAACAAGTTTACAACAAAAATCAAAGCAGACTGTACAGAAAGAGCCGGCAGTGGTGAGTTATTTCAATCAGGACTTGGATACAGTTATTATACTTTGACCTCCTGTAGAACATGTACTTAACCTCCTACTCCCCACCTTAACTGAGTCTAAAAGCTTCTGAACAGGAGCTTACAGTGTAACGCCTCATTTGAATACCTTCAATACTGAACTTAACTTTTTTTGGTCATGTTTTTGTCGTGTATTGTTGCTTTAATCACTTTAAAAAAAAAATGTTGGTAGTGACATTTGACTACAAGAGCGAGAAGAAGCTCTTGATAACAGAAGTGAAACTTTCACAACTAAATTAAGCAGCCAGTTAGTCCAATCAACAATATTGATATATCTGCTATAACAGCTCACCAGTTGTTGCTATGACAGTATAGCTTCCTGAACGTTGTGAAACATGCTTCTAAGTTAACGCCTGTGAAGAATTAGGATGATAGAAATGAGTAACTAACTCAACCATTTCAAATTCATGCTCTCCCTCTTTTATTGATTGTAACCAAATCCTTCAGTAGGGGAGAGTGGAATGGGTCGGGTCGCTCAGTGTTTCAGAGCTAATATAATAAGAGAGCCCAGGCTAAAGTGGGAGTGAGCTTTCACACTGAAGAACTTGACTATTAGTTTCCATCATTTCCATAATGAATTGTAATCATCCACAGCAGGGGTCTCCAAGTAAATTTAGCTGGGGGCCAAAATATATCACAAGTGTATTGCTAGGGCCCATAAACAAAAGCTCCAGTAAAATGTCTATCTTGTTGGACCCCCCTGGAATAGGCTAAATGGCACGAGCCCTCCACCTTTTCACTGGAACCACGTTGACTCGTCTCCAAATGCGCGCGCCCAATTAGCAATTAATTCGGCGAAAATAGCGTGAGCGACCTGTGGCTTTTGTCACTGTATTAACCTGATGGCAGTCAATTACAATACATATAAGGAAAGAGAAACCTTAGAGGTTAAAACGAAGAGAGAAGGCACTCTGGCTCTTTCTCTGTCTCTGCACCTTCCACTTCTCAGCAGGCAGAGGCAGGGACTCGCCTCACTTCATGTTTAACTGTCATATATGACAAGAAAGTTGCATCTAAGGTCCGCTAGAATAGGCTAGTGTTAAATAAAAGCACATAAGAGCGTGGCAACACTAATATGTCTCTTTCCTAGCTTAGTGTCATTGCATTGCAGAGCTCACCTCATCAAAGTCACTGTTGAGATGAAGCGCGCGATGCTGAACGTCGGTGTGTAGACTGAACCATTTGGTACATTTTTAAAGGGGTGTCAGGGCTCTGAGATATAATTCATTATTATTGTTTGTGGAAAATTCTGCCTATAGCCACTATTGTATTTCAGCCAGGTTGTGTTCAATTCTTATATCAATTATGAGTAAATTTAGAAAGTCCAATACAAAACGCTTTTTGCAGCATTTTGAGGGCCCCTACCCTGCTCTGGGCCCTAGGTACTCAGTACCCTTTACCCCCCCAGTCCGACGCCCATGCATTTATGGCACACAATTTGATATATCACTGCAATGTTTTACTACTGCATTGTAAAACGATGGCATGCATAATGATAATTGTTTTTTTGTTATTGTTAAACTACCCTATACTCATTTTGGATCGCAGGACGCATATAATGTAAACAGGAAAATATTATTGAAGAAACGTTTTAAAGCAGAACTAAGTAACTCATGCCCCTAGAGGCCATAAGCGTCACTGCAGGTGTCGTAGCATGTTGAGTTTTTTTTCTCATTGTCCCTGAGAGTAAATACTACGCTGGGAGACAGAGATATTGTACATCCAATTACACAATGGAGATCATTTTTTTCACTCAAACTTGGCTGTTAATACTGTTTAAGTAGCACTAGCCCACAGTTAGCTTTGCCCATTAGCCTGTTAGCTTCTTCTTCGTGATTCTATTAGTGTGTATTGGGGCCTCCGACCAGGTGCAGGTAAAGTTGCAATTGTGGTTTTCTGGCCAGAGACACCAGGGGAGATGAAAGACCCCACAATCATCCCATTAACACTTGTATTACCCCCAGAGGGACTACGGAAAGGATTTACTAAGGTAAACAAATACTGCTTTAAATTAGGGAGTCCAGCTTCCCGATGGCCTTGTGTATGAAACTGTTCTTCAGTCGACTGGACTTGATCCGTAGATTCCGCAGTCTCCTGCCTGAAGGTATTACTTTGAAGAGACTGTGTGATGGGTGCATAGGGTCCCTGGTGATTCTGTCGGTTTTGCGGGTGAGACGGGTGGAGTACATGTCCTTAATGGTGGGGAGAGGGGCTCCGCAGATCCTCTCCACTGCTTTCACAATGCGCTGGAGGCTCCTTCGGCAGGAGGCAGTGCTGGCGCTGTGCCACACAGTGATGCAGCTGGTCAGGATGCTCTCTATAGTCCCTCTGTAGAAGTTGCACATAACATAGGCTGGGACTCTGGCTCTTCTCAACTTGCGGAGAAAGTAGAGACGCTGATTAATTTTCTTGACCAGTGATGTAGTGTACATGGTCCAGGAAAGGTTCTCTGTGATGTGCACACCCAGGAACTTGGTGCTGGTCATCCTCTCCACTGCAGCACCGTTGATTGTTAGAGGAGCATGCTGGACCTGTGCTCTTCAAAAGTCCACAACAATCTTTTGTCTTCTCCACATTTAGAGAGAGATTGTTCTGTGTGCACCACATGGCCAGACGTCTCACCTCGCTCCTGTAGTTTGACTCGCCTCTGTTGCTGATGAGACCCACCACTGTTGTGTCGTCTGCAAACTTGATGAAGAGGTTTGAGTCGTACTTTGGAGCGCAGTCATGGGTCAGCAGAGTGAACAGGAGGGGGCTCAGCACACAGCCTTGGGGAGCCCCCGTGTTCAGTGTGATGGTTCTGGAGGACTTGCCGCCGACACGTACAACCTGTGGTCTCCCCGTCAGAAAGAACAACATTATAGTCATTATTCAATCACTCCACTGTCCATTTACCACGTGGCTATAATGTGTTGTTTATATCCTGATCTCTTATGTCGGTGCCCTCTGCTGGACACGTGTGGAATTCTTTCCTTTTTTTTATTTTTATTTAAGCTGCCCCCTAATGGCTGGATAAGCAATCTATTTTTTTTTCTTTAAAAATTCGCCACAAGAATGGGCTAGAGACTTTGTTTTGACATGAATTTGTGCACTGAAAGTTTCGGGCTGGATTGAATCATCTCTGCCGCCTGTTGGAGACCCCTAATCTAAAGTCTAAGTTGGCGTCTTAATCAGTGACTAAATGTGTTGACTAAAGTGTTTTTTGGCTGGAGGAGAAAACATCTAAAATGGCTGACTGGGCAGCATTGGTAAAGCTCCTCTGAGAAAAAATAATATTAAAGACAGTGAAGGAGATGTCCTTGTCAGAACAAAGCAGCGATGAAGAGTCATTGACTGAGTGTGGGTATTGGTGAAAAACACAACTCTGAATAATAACTTTCTCCACTTTGCTGGAGTTACTGAAGAAGTGGTGAATGGTCTGTTATTGTGGATCCTCTGTTTTGTTTGCAAACCCAGACAAGGAAAAGGGACATTTTGGAATGAGACTGTACCACAACAAAATGTGGGGTAAGTGAAGGGGTGTCAGTACTTTCCGAGTGCGCTGTAATTCACCTTCTCAGATGTACTGGACCAGTATCTCCGAATGGTTTAACTCTTGCAGTTCAGTCGAATAAAACCGGTCACTAATTTTTATTTTACATTTCAACGCAACAAAATTATATTCTAATTGGTGTAAACCACAGCTTCCGCTCTGGCCAAAGCACTGTACAATCATGTACACTTATTTACAGTCGTGAATACCCCACAGATGCCACCACACACAAGAAACAATAAAGGAAGCGCTGAGCAGAGATTGTGTTAGATTAGTATAGTTTATTGAAGGCCTTGGAAAACCCAACAAGGATCAGTTCAAAACAAATGATCTAGATTCCTAACTATGTGTGCCACTTCATTCTCAATACAGAATATAACTCTGTAAACACAAAGGCTGGGGTTTGAAAGCAGAAGGCAGTGGTTCAGACAGCTACTCAGGGTCGCTGCTGGCTTCAAAAGGGCCAAACACAAGATGCTGTTTAGGAGATATACAATTAAACATTAAGACTGAAAAACATAACTGATAAAAGCTTGACAAGGATGATGGGGCATGATTTTTGTAAAAAGTAATAGAGAAAAATCCCAGAGTAGGACTTTCAAAGGAGATTCTTGCTTCGGGCCCCGTGCATGTGCTTAGTCTGCGTGCAGCTAGGAACGGCCCTGGCTACTCTACTTAGTGTCCAAGGAGCGAGTGTCACCATCAACTTAAGACATGTCATCCATGAGAAAGGAGAAGCAGACACAAGGAACACATGAACATTTGATCAAATAGAGCAGTGTCTACTTTTTTTTTTTAAACAATGGGTGTCATTTATCATTTTCTCATGTGCTAAACAAGGAGCATGTGCAAAAGTGAATCAGCAGAAGAGTCTTTTTACACACGCAGCTTGTCTCTTATTCACACATCCGATTTGGGGCCCTGATACTGTAACGCACGGAATTTCAAAATTTAGCAAAATTAATAGCTCTATGCTACGTTCCAGGTTGCACTCATTATTTAGCACTTGTTTTAATAAATGACCCCAAATGTTTTGAATTCTTTGCAGATTAACGTGGATAAAAATACATACAGTATTTTCGTTGTTAGTTCACCGCTCGCACATGCTGGACTGTTCCACCAGAATACACATTGACCTTTACACTGATTGAACTTTATGCTTCGTTCATCTAGCCCCTCTCCTTTTGAATCATTTGATAACAGTGAATGTTGGATTCATGTTGTCACATCAATGGAGGCTAGACAAAACATAATGAAGATTAGAATGGCGGGGGTGGAGAACACAGTGTGAGAAGCTGCCTGCTTCTCTACAAGACACCAACCTACAAAATTGTAAGTGCATTATGAAACTCCATTTTCAAAATGTCACTGTCGAAATGCCATTAAGAGATCAGCAGTGGAGGTTGGGGGGGTGTGTCATTCACAGCAAACCAAACTCTTTGACATTTGTATTTACGAGCAATTCACAGCCTTCACAGAGTAAATTTCTACTTGCTCTTTCGTCAAAATATTTCCCCAAGTCTCCACAATTCACACACTGATAACTCTGACTATTCATAAACGTCTCTTAAAGAAAAGGTGAGCTAATAGTGAGGTGCTTGTAATGAAACAACGGTGACACAGTCAGCTGGTTTAGTTCACTCAACATTAAACAGCCACCAGTGCTCCTCAGTCTTGGTGCTGTTCGAGGACATTTTTTACAAAAGGATGCAAATGTGAAACAGTTTTTGGTTATTAAAGTGCTCCGAGACAGAGAATTAGCAGCAGTTTGTATATACAAAGGATTGTGGTTCAGCACTTATGAAAACCACCCATTCATTGCTCTTCTCAAAGAAAAAACAAAACCTTTCAGTAGTCGCATCATTCTGACCTTTCATTTATGACAAAATTATTATTTTTCTAAAAATGGATAACAAAACATAAAACAAATAAAAAGTTGAACATGCAGAATTTCATCCATACTATATACATACAAAATTACAGATCTTTTTCTTTTAAGAATAGATTTTGTAAACACTGCTTTAGGTCCTTCAGGTTCTCACTTCTTGTTACAGTCTTTTCCATCGAAATGAAGTCCGAGCCTCCTGCTGTGGCACCTACACAAAATGCTTGAAATTCTATCCATCTCATTACCTCACAGAAAGAATAAACTAGTCGGGCTGCGCGGAAGCTCTGGGGTATGGATGGGACTGTGTGTGCGATATCCAAATGCAAAGAGGTCTTTACATTTTCATGCCTCCTCATAGAGTCCACTTCGATAAAAGACACAGGAGTAGAGATAACAGAGAGAAGGGCATAGGGTCTGGGATATTATGTGGGGACAGTAGAAAAGGCCAGGTGTGGATATATTATATAAGGCATTAGCATGGCTCCACACTCACTGCCACGAAGCAATCCAGACGGCACTTATGACTTGAATTCAGAATATACAGTTCTCAAGAGATTTAGTTTTGTGTGAGGCCTTGATTAACCAGTCAAATTTCAATCACTTTTTTTTTCTTATTTCAAGCTAAATTACCTGCTATAAAATAGAAAGCCCACAGGCAAAACTCACCCAGAAACAAAGAAATGACTAAAGCACTGAATCGTTTTTCCGAGGTTTACTTATTGTAGCTTCAAAGCAGGCCTGGTTCTAGCCTATTGAAAATGGATGATCAGCCTGAAACTGTAGAAGGGCAACAATAGAAAAGGTAGACAAGATATGAACAGTGGGATCAATTGGAGAGACAGATTGAAAATTGAGTGGGCCGAGTCCTACTGCTCTGCTTCAAAGAGCATTTTCTCGGCCTTTGAGCTATTCTAGCACCAAAATCAAATATTTCAATCTTGTACTTAATACTACTTAAGATTATTTTACCCCAGGATGTGTTGGGCTGCGCTTTCAACAGCCCGAAACTAGGGGAGTTTTTATTTTTACTGGTTAATTCAGTAATAACAAGTTCACTCAAAGAATAAATAAGAAACACAGAATCCAATTTGTGCCTGTCAACAAAATAATCCCAGAATTTTAAATGGCTCTTCCCATTAATTATATTTTGTATTTCTATAAAAAAAATCTTGACCCAAAAAAATCTTGCTAAACACTTTTTGTCCGTAATCTACTACTACCACTACTACTACTACTAATTGAAATAAAAGAAATATATCGTAAAATAAAAATACTCTACTCATGTCCATAAAGTTGCAAGTAGAGGAAATGGCACCTTTGACGTCATCCAAAAGCCCAAACTAGATTAAGATTCTGAATTCAAATCATGTTTACTACTAGGGGTGGGCAATATGGCAAAGAAATTCATACCATTTCTATAGAGCCGAGGTCTTTCTATATGAATGGCAGTTTTTCCATTCAGTGAATTTGGAAAGACTGGATTTCATATCGTCACATCACCCACCCGTAACACACAGATGATGCTCCTTTTCTCTCGCAGTACTAGAGGTGGAGGTGAGGGGCGTGGGGTCAGGCAGGCGTGGTGTGGTGTGGCGTGGGCGACGGCGGGTGGTGGGTGGCGCCGGGTGGGCTCAGAACACTTGGAGGAAGTCTTGCAGTTGGCGCACCAGCTCGGTGTCCACGGTCTCCATGAGCGGACCGAAGCTCTGGTCGCCCATCAGGCTTTGCTGCGCCTTGAGCTTCTCGTACACCACCTGCTGCAGAGACACGGCGTGCACGGGGTCCTCCAGGGCCAGCTGCAGGGGCGACAACAACAGACCACAGGGCCGGGAGTTAGGAGGAATGCTAATTAACTGGTTTACGTGCCGTCATAATATTCCCAAGAGCCCATAATGTTGAAATAAGTGCCCAGAAGCAGGTAAACGCCACAATTGCATTTGCCCACTTATAGGAAATTATTCATTTTCTGGATCACCGGCATTTCATATGAATAAGACAATCACAGTAAAAAGTAGTAAAACAGATTATTCTGGACAGCAACATGAGCAACTGCAACACATGACATCATAACAGATACATGTCTCCATGCGTAAAGCAAATCATCACACGAAAGACACGAGCTTCTTTTGACAAACTGGACAGTTTCAGACTACTCTGAACTTTGACGTTTGCGCCAATAGCCCTCTCAAACGTCTGAAATGGTCCTAAACAGAGCATTTAGTGCTGTGTGGGGGAGTGATATTGAAGTGTGTATATTTTTGTATGATCAGAATGAAAGAGATGTGCCTTGGTATAAGTCCTAAGTACCATATGGTGTATTTATTTTTGTACGACTGTAAATGATAAATCCTTGACATTTTGTACGATCCATCCATCCATCTTCTTCCACTTGTCCGTTGCCAGGTTGTGGGGGCTGTTGGAGCTGCCCAAATCACATTGCACCAGCCCCTATGGCTCCTCCTGCAGGTGGTGGGTCCACAGAATGACGGCTTCATGGTTCTCATGGTTCTAACCGGGCCTGTTGGTCTCTCATAAGGGGCTTCTGAACCGCTCTTTGTCTGACCCGTCACCTATAGGACCCGTTTGCCATGGGAGAACCTACCAGGGGCACAAAGCCCCCGACAACAGAGCTCCCAGGATCATTCGGGCGCTCAAACCCCTCCACCACGTTAAGGTGGCGGTTCCAGGAGGGGTTGTACGATCATAAACAATTTATATTACTACATAAGCACAGACTCATGCATCGGTTTCTTGCATGAGTGTAGCTGAAAGTTTATGTGATGTTACTTGAATGAGAGATAAGGGGTGTAGGTTTATTATTAAGTCTAGTTTTTGTTTTCTTCTGTAAAAATGTTTGAAAAAATATTCTGCTCAAATGAATAATGAAAAATGAATGAAATGAAAGTGCAGAGGTCAGAAGAGAATGAACAGATTGTTTTGAGATAGCGGAAGGGTACAAACCCGCCACCGGAGGACTTTAGGAGACCAGACCTGTTTGAAATAACAATGACGGCTATTCCACATTTCGAGACAAACAAGAACCTCTCTGAACCCCGGGAGGTTTCAACATGTCTGGATGCAGTAATGAGTCATTTTCTTTTGCCAATTTCTACCAATAAATGTGTTTTATATTTAAAAATATAAAACACAAGACCGAGCAACACAAAATAATTATTACGCTCATCTACTCGGGATAGTTTGCACCAAATTTCACAATTCTGTCTGCTTGACCTCATCCGAGTCCTGGATCCAACGAGGCAGAGTGAGAAATGGCCCCAAAAACCTAAAAAAAAATGGCCCTGATTGATGTTAGTAAGTTGCAAACCTTTTTTTTTTTTTAATCCCAGAACATCGCTCCCTATCAGCGCTTTTACACATTCATCATGTGAAAGGAGAAATGGCAACTTACATAATGAAAAGGAAAGACGTCTCGAGTCAGCCCACCCGTCTTTGCTTTAATGCATTTCCCGCGTCATCTCGCTCAAGCTGTAATATCGGCCAGACAGAACCACTCGCTTTGATCTGATAGAAGATGATAATGGTGTGACGGGTCCACCCTGACAATCTCGACTTGTTATATGAGTGACGGTACAGCACTTCCTCGTCTCCGCGGAGTAATGAAAGTTCAGAAGCTAGACCGCGCAAAGCTACTAAGACAGAAAAAAAACGTCCAAAGAATACACATTACTGTTTTGGAGGGAAGAAATAATAGTAAACGTTGTCGCAGTTCAGAGCTGTATATAAAAAGAAAGGAGTCCTAGACCATTATTATTTTGACAGCCATTTAAACAAATCAAGAAAAGGGATGTGTAGCGTCTGCAGTTCATCTTAACATAAAGGCAGCAATGGAAAAACAATTTGTGGCAAGAGTAGAAAAAAAAAAACATAGCAAGTGTAGCCTTTGAATGTGAAAACACAATAATTTACACCAAGAAAGGTAAGGGAATGAATCGTCTCCCGGTTCATCATTCTACAATCTGATATAGTGCCGCTGTAAACAAAACATCTTAAGAATAATATCTTTCCCAATGTGTTTAAGCTGCCGGGGGACAGCAGTTTCTCAACAAGAAGTAGTGATTGACATAAAGGGTTTCAATTAAACCGTGGAATGGCCAAGACCTGACACAAGTTAGGACGGTCAAACAATAAGAACATACTTTTGACATAACAGTTGTATAATGTCAGCAAATTTGAAATATTGAATTTATATCCATCTATTTGACAGGGACAATTCAGTCAGTTAGGAAACAACAATCCTAGATGATGCAATGCACAAAGAGCATAGCGAGTGCAAGTTCATTACTATTGTCCCTGGGCCTTTCGACACTATTTATTTAATACAGTAACACAACTTCATCCACCCACACACGCCGACATACACCTGCAGTATACAAAATCTAAGAACTACGTTTTCCGCACGCTCTCATTCACCGACCCACTCAGTGATATTTACAAAATGGTACAACCTTGGTTACTTTTAAATCTTGCGTAGGTTTCCTCCGGGCACTTCGGTTTCCCCTACCACTAAAAACATGTGCAACAGGGCAGACTGAGTGAGGGTGTGTTTGAGAGTGCAAGTGGGAGACAACGGATGTGGCGTGTTTACATGCACGGTCCCGACCAAACAAACTTAAAGCCTGGTGGTGTAATATTAATACTGCACTTCACCACCTCGATATGCTCCATAGTTGTTAGTGGACACAGGCATGAGTGAGTTTGCATTGATATTTCATGTTTAAAATAAAGTAAATCTGGAAAGACATTTAATGAGCTGGGTTTCACACTGGGAAACTTAAGTCAACACTATAGTCGACTGGTGTGACTTAAGTCATCCAAAGCAACTTGTGACACACTTATCACATGACAGAAGACGCTGTGGGTGTCTTGTGTCATGTAAACAGCGTTATAAAAATTCCATTTATTTATCAATTGTGACCTAAACTAAAGCACCACTAAAGGCACTTGTATATTGTTGTTTCCCAACCAGAATTTTAGGAGGAAGTTATAAAGAAACAGACTGTAGTTTCAGCATTTTTAGAGTACTTAAACAAGTATTCCAATTTTGATTGATTTGACCCCCGGGCCTGACGAGGCTTACCACTGTTATAGGGCTTTTAGCCCTCTTTGCTAGCAGGGAAAAGGATGTACAGTACATTAGAAAGCAAATACAAACTATAATTTTTTACTAACATGCTAACAAATCAATAGTGCTGTAATTAATCTATTTTAACTACTACTATTTTAAAACCTGGATTGTCATTAGATTTGGGAGTTCACAAAGTCACAGAAATGCATAATATCATGTGCAGCGCCTGCTGATTGGTTTGTGTCTGTACCACTGGTGTTTCAACCCAATCGCTGTCAGTATTGTCATGAGTGGGCAGGTTTTACATTGACCAACAGCAAGCACTTACATCATGTAAGGTATGCTTGCTTCACAATTACAAAAATATAAATTACATACATCACATTCTTAACTATTCTTAAAGAGGGGGTATTATGCTTTTTTCAATCACATAGCACCAGTCTATAGCATACTACAATGATGACGTAACCTTCTGTTGGTCTGTATATGCAGTAAATTAAAATAACTGCCTTGAATAAAATTGCTCTCTCAAAATGGCTGTACTGAACGTCTTGAAATAGGCCTCTGTCTCTTTAAGAAGCTTTCCGACACGCCCCCTTCAGCACACTGCTGTGGCATCTAAACAACACTACTGTGCGGGGAGGGGGCTCTGCTGAGCTGAGGAGCAGTGGTTGGTGGCTTGGCTGGTGATGAAAGGTCCAGAGGCGTCTCCAGGAGGTGGGGGCGTTCCTAGGAGGACTGAGGCATAGCTACACCTAAAATGGCTGCCGTCTAAGTTTTTACTGATTACTCAAAAATATGTGAATGAGCCAAGGCAACACTCCAGGCATGTGTTTAATGAGGGAATGACATAATAACATGATATAAAGCTTGAAAAAGTCGATTTTACATAATACCCCCCTTTAACCATTTTGCTGTCCCTAAAGTCAGATTAAGCGCAGGATGTTTTAGCCAATCAGCAGGAAACAACTCCTCTGTCAGTCTTGAACAATGTCAACGAGAGCCATTCCAGATCGATATCACAAAACTAATGTTATTTGCTCTGAAATATCAGTCTGTTTTTTGCAGAACATAAGAAATCACGACGGCGGTTTCTGCTGCTTAGGAACAGGCCAAAGTTGCATGAGTGAGGCTAAATACCACCCCAGGCGCGTTTTTGACGGGTGAACAGCAGCATAAAAAGTTGATCTTGCAGTGGGCTGACATTCTATTACGACACCACGACCAATTACACAGTCCCACTCCACATTCACAAAGGCAATGACAATTATACAATGATAGTATTGAGTCAAACTTCAGATTTGTGGGCGAATGTCACTACTTTATTATCGGCTGGACCCACATTCGTGTCATGTAGGAGTGTTGTTTATTAGCAGCCCGGCAGCTTGATGTAGTTCCCCCTGATTGTTTTGACGACCCGCAGGTTAATAACTGTTATTACTTATATTGCGTGAACCCCCCCACCCCACACACACACACACCTTTTCAGAGCAGATATACGCAAACTGGCTAGCACTACCCTTCGACAATAACGCAGGCCATTGAAATATGTCAACAATGAAAACAATGAAATAAAGTACAAGCAGCGTGACAGACACCAAAAATCAGTGGGAAAGCTGAATTTAATGCTGACCTGCGATCCCCGGGCAATCAGCAGATGGACCACTCGTCATGCTAATTACGTCTGTGTCATTACAGCGCAATCAAAGTGCGCAAGAGGCGCTTAATGGAAAAGCCGCCACCTAACCTGCATTTAGCTCGAGGGCCGGCCACAAGTGATGAACGCTCCACGCTCCATGATTGTGTCCTTATGTCCTTTTGCATAAATCATACAGTAGATACATTTACAAGGCAATGAACAAAAACTAAACACAGAGCAAGGGCAGGACAATTCAGATTTTTATTTTTTTTAAATGATAAAAACAATACATGCCGCATGTCGTGTCCGTCCTGCAGAAGCAAAGACAAGCTCGACACCTCCAGCCTCACAGTATGTCAGAAGCACGAGTTAGCGCGCTAACAAAGGCTCACATTATTAAGTACTTTTATGTATGTATGCACTTACAAACTATTGTGAACGGTCGTACTGGTTCAATTGGAGTTGAATTCCTCATGAAATGTTCATGTTCCTCAGTTTATTACTCCATTATCTGCAATGAGCTGTCAGATCATTTTGCTAGAGCTGCTGCTTGTACTAGCGCCAATGCTACTATCCACAGATGTCAAGCATTTTTGCAAGCTTTCTCTGTATTCAGAGTAGGGTTGGGCGATATGGACCTAAACATTTATCACGATATTTGTTGGTTTGTATCACAATATGAAGATATGATATAATTAAATGCACTAATTTACTAAAGTTTACTTAAAGGGGGGGCATTATGTAAAATTGACTTTTTCAAGCTTTATATCATGTTATTATGTCATTCCCTCATTAAACACATGCCTGGAGTGTTGCCTTGGCTCATTCACATATTTTTGAGTAATCAGTAAAAACTTAGACGGCAGCCATTTTAGGTGTAGCTATGCCTCAGTCCTCCTAGGAACGCCCCCACCTCCTGGAGACGCCTCTGGACCTTTTGTCTCAAGCCAAGCCACCAACCACTGCTCCTCAGCTCAGCAGAGGCCCTCCCCGCACAGTGTTGTTTAAATGTCACAGCAGTGTGCTGAAGGGGGCGTGTCGGAAAGCTTCTTAAAGAGACAGAGGCCTATTTCAAGACGTTCAGTACAGCCATTTTGAGAGAGCAATTTTATTCAAGGCAGTTATTTTAATTTACTGCATATACAGACCAACAGAAGGTTACGTCATCATTGTAGTATGCTATAGACTGGTGCTATGTGATTGAAAAAAGCATAATACCCCCCTTTAAACTATTCCCCAAGTCATGTCTGAGTGGTCAATCCTCTGTAATCGGCCTAAACCTGCTGCTCGTGTTGTAGTGAAATTCTGACTCTTTCACAATAAAACTCTCCCAGCTGATGGAACATTGACGGCTTTTATTTTGTAGGGACAACAGGAAGCGGTTTGCTGCCATTAGCGGAACACTGACGTCAATGTCCCTGCAGGCTCATCATCTTTCACTTTTCCGCGGACTTGAATAATTTGTTTTTGTCTTGTGTAAAACGAGAGTTTAGACGGAGCTTTTGTGTTTGCGATCGATCATAAAACAGACCCGAGAAGAGACGAGACACTCACGCCGATCGGATTAATATTAGTTTGAGCCGGCGGTCTGCACACAGAGATCGCAGCTTTGAGTTTACTTATAGGACGCGATGGTAAGTTTATTAAAATCCTGGAGGGTAACACATTTGTTGCTTGCCCTGTTTCCAAAAATGGTCAAAAGGATGTTTGAAAAGTGGCTAAATCTGTGTCAAAATTCACACCGCTTAGACCAGCTCCACAGATTTCCCCTTCGGCCTGGGCTCTAGTTTGTTTACATCTTGCACGTGATCTTCAAAGAAGGTACTTGAGTCATCTTCTGTACTTGGTAGTTGAGGTCTCCAAACGTTTCGCCTCTCATCCAAAAGGCTTCGTCAGTGAACAAGGTTACACTCTGGCACGCAGTGTATAGACCCTTTAACTGCTGACATCATCAGTGGCATCAGCTGGAGGCAGGAAGTGATCAAGAGAAATAAGATTAAACTGAAACTAGCGATTATAAGTGTAAAACTACAACAGAAAAATGTGGTCCTGTTGTGGCTTAAGGTGCAAGAACAAGAGGAATGACATTTGAGACGATAAAATACAGTAAGATTTATCTGATATTTCCAAAAACAGTTAGACATTTGTTTATCGTTACTATGACAACAGCTACAATGGAAATAGATAGGAATCGAGCTTCCCGCCTCCAGCTAAGCCCGATTACACTTATAATCGCTAGTTTCAGTTTAATCTTATTTCTCTTGATCACTTCCTGCCTCCAGCTGATGCCACTGATGATGTCAGCAGTTAAAGGGTCTATACACTGCGTGCCAGAGTGTAACCTTGTTCACTGACGAAGCCTTTTGGATGAGAGGCGAAACGTTTGGAGACCTCAACTACCAAGTACAGAAGATGACTCAAGTACCTTCTTTGAAGATGGACAACTCCTGTACGACTGAGAACTTACACAGACATCTTGCACGTGAGTTATCATTAACCGGTATGAGACAAGTTCCTATAATGGGGAATATTTATACCGATATACCAAGAGTAGAGTTAGTTAGTTCAGTTCAGTTAGTTCAGAGATATGATGGTTCTTGAGATGACTAAATAACGTTTAGTCTCTTTGTAGTATCCAAACCATGGCCACACTCCTGGCCAGCTTTCACTATAATTTCACTGCCACCGCGAGGCTCTCCTCCGCCCTTTTGATCGGTGTCAAGTATCTGAATGACCTCATCTTCTTCACCTTCTCTGCTCTCCATTTTTCCCCCAAACACTCTCCCAGCTTCTCTAACCACACACTCACTGCATGCTGTGGCCTGGGTAGTATCACCGCTTTCACTTTGTTCCTGCTGCCCAGTTTCACACATTTTTTTTCTGTGACAGGATTGGCTAATAAACCTGTCGATTATAAACTCACCACGCGATTATTGAGATATACCTTTGTTTAAATTGCGAATCATTGTCCAGCACTACATAAAACACATTTCTGAAAGATTCTAGAGGCAAGTAATGTATAAAACCATGAATGGGCTGGACAATAGTTGCTTTCTCTCTTTACTTTCTTCATTGTTATTCTCATTTGTATTGCCCTTTGCCACCTTGCCCCCGAGATTCTCAAAATACTTTCAGAGTGAAACAATTCTCTGTAAGAACAATAAAAACGGGGCGGCCAAGCAATCTATCATAATCTTATATTAGCATAACTGCATATTGTTATTGTCCTTGCTTTTACAGCCAGATAAAATGGCTCCCCATAGTATAGTGATAAATTGGAAAAAAAGATCCAAATAACTACATACATATATTATTACATTCAAGCGAACTCATTACATTTGCTCAACTCATTTCCAACTTGCTGCATGTGCGCTTGGTCCTGCTCCAAAGGTGCGTTCAAATGGCTTTGTTCCAGCCAAGGAGGACAGTTGTTGTGGAAGCAGTAAAGTGTTTATGCTCTTCGTACAAGCCAAACTGACCTTCAGCCAAAAAGAAAAATGTGAGACAGTCAATGAGGGGATAATGTATCAAGACAGGTGCTAGGAAGGGGGTGCAAGCTGAAAAATTAAATCTGCTATTCAGTGACCATGTTGCACTTAATTCACCGTTTGATGTTGCCTGTATTACAGTATCAGGCCCACAAATCTAATATGTAAATAAGACAATGCTGCATGAGTAAAAAAAATAATAAATGAGTCTGTTGTTGATCCACTTTTGCACGTGCTACACGCTTTGCACATGAGCAAACGCTTGGTAAATGACCCAGTGCATTAGGAAAGGCATCTGATATGTGGCGTAAATACACAGTATGACCAAATAAAAAAAGTGGCCACCTGGATTTAACTAACTGTTATGATCTGGAGTTGCTGCAGTTGGTCACGTCTCGATTCAGCAACACTATGTGCCCAAAGGATGAGATCAGCGGACGACCTGAACATCCTCAATGACCAGGGGTCTCATTTATAAAACTGTATGTGAGGTTTCACATACGAGAAAGAAAAAAACAAAAAACACTGGATTTGTAAAAACCCCCGCACGTAATCTTCTCTTCACGGATCCCACCTGGAGCAGAAATCTGCACACAAGACCCCTTACCATGACGTGTACTCTGCACGCCTCCATTTCACTATATAAGGACAATGAAAAGCAGCATATGAATGACATTTGCCTAAACATGAGGCAGTAATGAGTAGGTTGTACAGACACAGAGCGGACAGGGAGGGGCAAATGCTGCAGAAGCAGGACATGGGCTGTAGATTTTTGAATTCTATATTGTCAGATTATACAAATTACACAATGCAGACAAAACAGAAACACTGGTTATTGCTCCTGATGATTCATTTCCAGGGATTACACAGTACTTGGGTGACTTAGTACTGTCTGCTAAGCCAAGTCTTAGAAACTTGGGAGTTATCTTTGTCAAAGGCCTGTCATTAGTGCAGCTGACGAGGAACTGCTTCTTTCAACTAAAGAAAATCTCTAAACTTAGGAATATTGTCTCACAGAATGATTTGGAGCTTATCATTCATGCTTTTGTGTCTTCGCATTTAGACTATTGTAATATTTTCATGTATGAATAAGAATGAACTATCTTAACTGCAATTAGAGAAAAACTCTGCAGCGAGGACTCGCATGTCCCCCCATTCTAAAAGAATTTCATTGGCTGCCAGTGTCCTATAGGATCAAGTATAAAATTCTGGTTCTAGCTTTCAGACCCTTGCATGGTCAGGCTCCTTTTATCAGTGACCTGATCCAGCCTTACACCCCGGTTACTAGGTTACCAAATAATAATAATATCCCAAAGACTTAAAGTTAAACTCTTTAATTACAGACTATTAAGCATATTATCTGACAAATTCATAATTATAAACAAATACTCAAGAACACAGATAGCTAAAGGCTATTTTTAACATCAATATGTAAGAAATTGTTATTTTTTTTTTTACATCTTACGTCTTTAGGGCTACTGGGATGCCCCAAAAGGCACCTGGGTGCCCACGGGCATGGTGTTGATGATCCCTGCATCAATAAAACTTGGATGTGTGTATATACCAGGGCTACACAATATATCGCAAAAAATATCGCACTGCGGTAACAGGTGATGCAACAGGTACATCACAACATCACCAAAGTCCCCATCTGACCGAGATCGACACTTTTTTTTTTGCAGACTCAGCCAAAAAACAAACCACGCACTTATAGATGTCCTATTTTGGTATATACAAATACATTTCTTATTTTCTGTATATTGATTTCTTTATTATTTATTACTTGTTTTATATATGACTGCTACATTCTGCAGTGATTTATGTTCAATGCATAAAATTACAAAAATTAATTAATAAATAAAACACTTGGACATACCCCCAGAACGTGAAGAGCAGCTTTACAGGCTGATTTTGTCATTTTCATTTGCCAACGAAAGATTCATAAAAGCACATGATATACGCTGTGGGCCATGTCATTCACAAATCAACTATTGAACACAGCGTATGTGCACGGGGAGGTTTGAGAGCGGGTCAGAACCAGGCACTGGTCCGGTCCGGTCAGTGTGAGTGAGGAGGAGGGGTCAGCGGTGCGGTCTGGTTTTGCCTGGAGTTGTGATAAAACTCGTCTAGTTATTATTCAGTGCAGAATGATTCCGCTCTGATGGGTTTCTCCATTGAAATGCTCAAAACGCAGCGCCACCTCTGTGCTCCTCTGCACGTGTGGGTGCATGCTCATGGATGCGAAGCACTCATGACAAAAAAGTATTTTGCTCAAAAGGCAGCTATATGTAGTTTCATTACTATTATTTTCACTGGTAAATCTCTCTCTCCTCTCCTCTGAGTACAGATCACCTTTTGTCTCGGCCTGAAACTACGTACATGAGGTTTAGAGTTTACTTACAGGTCCGCAATTTCCCACGTCAAGTTCGGTTTGTAAAAATTCCAAATTATCCGAGAAACATTAGGTACATCACTTTTGAAATCTTTTTTCAAGTACATGAGCTTTATAAATGAGACCCCAGGTTAGTCTATTAATGGTTTTCTTCTTCCCTGATGCATATTCAGAAATGACAATGCCACGATTCAGGCTCACCTTGTCAAAGAAACCAAATATTACAGTGTGACCTTTTTTGTAACTTTGTTTTGGTCAGAGCCAAAGTTAGATGTTCTCTCACTTCATTGCTTGGATTGTTGATTTTGCAGCACATACTGCGCTGGATCACCCGCTTCTCTGTGACTTAATCCATTCTTTTCACTAACGTTGACAAAGGTCCAAGCTCAAGAAAGTTAAGTCTACAAACAAACAAGTCTTGATCTTTATATATTTCTACTCCTCAAGTTTAAACCTCACGAGTACCAATTAATCAAATCCTCGCCAATCCAAGCAAACAACCACAACTTTTAATTTGATTCTTAGAAGTCCTTCTTCATCCCTTGCTTTGTTGTGTAATTTCTGCCTCATTCCCTCAACCTTCCGGTGCCTAAGTGCATTGTTTACTGACCTTCGCCACAAGGCCACACAGATCTGCTTGCTGTGCACGCTCCGATAACTACATTGGAGTGTTTGCGGAGGTAAATTAAAAATGAGACGATAAGACAGAGAGACACTGGTAAATTCAGAAGACAAGCCGAATGTAAGCATATTGTAGATTATGCTCTGGACAGGGTTCATGAATAAAACGTACGTGAACATAGAACAATGGGAATCATTCCTTTGTCACCCCAGGAGATAAAGCCAGAGAAAACAAAATAAAACAATGCGGGAAAACAGAAGAGAACTTGAGTGCCATAGCAGGAGAAAAGTCTAACTTTGAACCATCATAATTCTAGAAACAGCAAAGACTGCACAGAACACTCAAGCTCCCAGGCCTCTAGAGGACTGATGATCTGCTGATTAAAAAATAATTAAAGCAGAAAAGGAGGCTGAAATAACTGAGGATACAGACGCGATGAAGTCACCCAAACTCAGATTTAATGGCCATGCGTGACTTGAATCTGATCTTTTCATGACAGTGGGACAGTGATCCGATATTTTGCAATGTGACTTCAGTCTGAATGGCCAGGTCACTACATACACTACAGATGTCAATGCTGGACTTTACTACTATTATAGGAGAACAAATTTTGGAAAGATATACTAATGAAAATAGAGCGTAACTTCGCTCTGAAAGTCCCCCAAGGAAGGCCGTGTGTTGCCAGCAGCACTAATCACTTGCTGGAGCTGATGTGAAGGCGTCGGGCCAAATCAGGGAAGAGGGATCCAGAAGCAGAGTCCGCAGCTCAGATCAACAGCGACGGCCAAAACACAGATTCTATAAACATGTTGAACTACACAAGACACGGAAGACGATAATATAAGGAAATTAAAATGTTAATGTCAATGTTCTTTAATTGTCTTTTACATGCTGGAGCAGCGCAAGACAAATGTCTCCTTGTAAAGCCAGTAAAGAAGCCTTGAAATGTCCTTTAAAGAATTGGTTGTCACTTGTTTTGTGAGGGTGATGGTTAGGGATGGGCACCGTTAAACGGTGCCTACTTGGTACCGACCGAAAAGCGCCGGTCGGGGGTGGTTTCGAAAAACTAAGATTCTTTCGGTGCCAACTTTCGGTTGTGCGCAGATAATGAGCCGCTTCAGCGCAAATGGAGCGAAGCAAAGCTATAACTTATAGCTATAACTTGAAGCGAAGCAAAGCTTTAACGTACTAAACTTTTGTAATAGAGATGGCCCAGCTGCAGGCTGCGGCAGGACTGAGCCAGGACTGAGCCAGGACTGAGACAGGACTGAGCCACGACTGAGCCCGGTTGTAAAACCCAGAGCTAAACTAAACCAGTTATAAACTAGGACTGAATAAGAAACTTTAGGTTTTAGGCAAATTGAAAAACAAAACAGAGCAGTGACAACAAGAAAGACGTCTTTACCTTTAGCGACAGACCCACGGAGGCGGAGTTTACGTGCTGTTGTTTACAACTTCACAAACAGCTGCAGGAGGGGAATATCAAATATTGTTTGTGGAAAAGTGAGCGCTCACTCTGTATTAGACATTTTTTGTACAATCTTGGTAAATTATGTAAGGATTTTCGACGTGTGGAGTGCTTTCGCTTCAAAGCGCAGTGTGTTTAGAACATTTTGGCTGAAAGATGATGTGGATCTGGTCTGTCTCTGCAGCTCAGGAGGTAATAACGTCCTCTCTCTCTTTTTTAATCTTTGCTTAAGTGGAAATTGTGCTCAAAATACGAAGTTACAGGTGACACTGCTGCGGTCTGGGTAGCTTCTGTTGAGCTGTTTTAGGACTTTTTCCTGAACAATACTTTTTATACACGTTATTTTAATTGAATTAAAATATTGAAAAAGGCACCGGCACCGAAAAGCAGGTATCGTTAAAGTAGTGGTATCGGAAAAAAACGAACGGTACCCATCCCTAGTGAGATGGTGGATATGATTTTCGCAGGATTTTCCAATGCAGCGCTGCGAGTGTCCGTCGGTGGAAATGGCTCCACAGTGGGGGGTGGGGGGCCCGAGCATTTATCCTGTTCTCATAATAGACCCATGGCCTCTGCTCCTCTCTGATAGTCGCTCTGTCACCGCACCAGGATGCCTCATTTAGAAGAGAAAACAGAAGGATATTAAAGAAAACCAAGTCAGACCAGGCAGTCGCTAACAGGAGCTAATGATGCAACGGCGTGAACACTTCCCAGCCCTTATCTCGCTTCCCGTGGCGCGTCTAGTGTAGCGAGCGTCTAGTGTAGTGAGCATGCCAGCTCCAAAGGCAAACACTCAAACGGCAGTGAAGTGTGAAAAACAAGCAGCTTCTTGTGAGTTCAAAGAAAGGGCGCTGCGTTGGGCCCACACTGCCACCGCTTGCCGCGCCGTGAGTTGGTTTCGTCAGATCATTTAAAGAGCCATCAACGTGTCTGCCGCCTGCATCCCGTCGCCCCCGGCAACGCTGACAACACTAGACCAGGCAAGCGGCTCTCAAGTGGACCGGTCGGCGTGGTATGCTCGAGACAAGTGATTCTCTAAAGGGGTTTAATGCCATCAGTCTCACGCAAGAGGCAAGTAACAGGAACCGGCTCTGAAAAGTTGTGGAAAAATACAAAAACTAAAGTTAATGAGAGCTTGGGGTGGCATGTAATTATTGCAATCTCTCATTATAGGGGGTACAAGCAAACATTGGATAAAAACAACTACTGGAAAATATATAACATTAAGTGTCCAAATGTTTTGATAACTCCATAATTTTCTCTCAAGTGTAAACTTTCCGGTCATTAAAAATCTAGTTTGCTAATATTTCACAAATTTAAGGCTAGTTTAATAATTACTAGTATTGCTTAATTTGTTTTGTGCATTTTGTATCTGAAAAAGAAACACACATCAGTGTAAAAATTGAAGATGAATATTGAACTAGAAACTTGCTGCGCCATTGCGATTGACTGCAGGATTGCAGAGGCAAATGCAGAAATTGCATAACCTAATTGGCATAAACTGGTAAAATGTATAAATTGTTTAAATTGCATAAACTGATAAAATGCATACATTGGTTAATTTGAATAAATTATATAAATTGCATAAACAGTTTAAATTTCATGAATCCTAAATGGCATAAACTGTTATGTTGCATAAACTGTTTAAAATGCACAAACTGGTTAAATTTCATAAAGTGGTTAATTTGCATTATTGCATAACATTTTTAAATTCCATATTTTGTTCGAACTGTTGAAATCGCCTAAATGCTGAAATTGCAGAAGCTGCACAGATGGCCCCGGAAATCCTATTAAAATGCATGGGCCGGATTCCCCATACACACAAATGGAAACATTTCCCAATCCTGTAGGGGGAAAAAAACTGGAAAACTGCAGAAAGCAGAATTTTTCTGAAAACCGACAAGTTGGAGAAGCTGAACGTGCACAAACTGCAGAAATTGCTGAAGATGCTGAAAACCATGACTTAGCAGAAGCCCCATTATATGGAAAAAATGTGCGGTATTTTGGCTGATTGCAGAAAAACTGTAAATAGCAGAAGACCCAAAAGTAATAGAATTCTCCTCAACATGCGTAACGTTTTGATGGATAACTTGTGGAAATTGCAGAAAGCATGAAAGCTGCAGAAAATCTGGAAAAATTTGTCGGAATAATAAAGAAACAGGAACCAAGTATTGACTGCGGAAGGATCCCGAAGTCAATCAATGAAACATTGGGTTATGGTTGGTATTTTATCATAATGCATCCACATCTACGTTAGAACATGACTCAGAAAATGTACAGTACCGCTTGATAATTGATAGTGATAATTCATTGATTGAAAAGAGCAGATTGAGCCTGCCCTTTAAGGTGACCTATTGAACATGTTGCCGTCCAGGATGGACATGGATACAAATGGCTTGACAGTTAATCAAGACCATAGAGTGATTTCCTTGGTCTCCTGGTCTCTCTTAATTAAGTGTCAGGCAGCTGTAGTTGGGATCAAGTGTGTGATCTAACCAGGGTCATAGGTAACATTACCCTCACTTGGCACTGGTCAACTCGCAGGCAGTCAAGAGAATTACTTTTGGCAGCCTTCTGAATTCAGAGGACCTCCTCTGCCACCCGCTACTGCTCTATTGCTGTTAAGTGCAGTGGTGGAGTGGGGTCCAGAATGATAACACCATCGGCAAGTGCCAGAGCACGGCTCAGTAAATAATTAGACTTTCACGCGGATAACTGGAATTTTTCCTGTGAGTTAATTATTATGCTGTCAAAAGAACAAGACCGCTGATACATCTAAAGCAGTCAAAGCCTATCTTGTCTATTTATCGTGACTTAAGAGCTGGGACGTGCCTGCTCTCACCCCACACTTATCATACCGCCGTGAAACAAGAGAGGCAGAGTTCCAGCCAGGCCACTCGAAGTCAATGATTTAAACAAAGTTCAGTCTCAGTATTAATTTTTCTTCTTCAAAACAAAAACACATTCTTGTTCTGGTTAGTCTTCTTCGGCTAATCATCGCTGGCAGCGCTGGCAGATTTTTTTCATTTGTGGGCGTCACCTTTTATCGCCACATAAGCACATTGCAAACTATGCTGACCAAAAACACACACACAATTGCCTAATACGCCTTGAGGCTACAGCAGCAGCTTGCAACTAGTACAGCTTTGAAGTCCATTTTCTTCATACCAGCCTCGAGCAAATAAACACTTGTCTTTACTCCATTGATTTGTTGCTTAGAAAGATCACCACTCTAGAATTTGTTTACTTTACAACATAAAATTCAGATCGACACAGCTCACAATGGGCTTCCTCGGCATCACTTACAGTAGGAATGGTACAGGCTGGGCGAGGTTGTTTGAGGTAAGCTAATGGGTGCCTGCGATTTCTATGTGGTTGTTGTGCAGTGTGAGAGAGATGAAAGCACCAAGTAATAGGCCTGTGTTGTGAGCCCAGATAAAACAAAACAAAGATGAGGGGAAGGGGAAAAGAGGCGCGGTTGATACAAAGGAGCTCTTCGTCCTGCTCGAAGTTTCAATGAACAACACGCAAAGTCAAAAAGATAAGGAGCAAGGAGCAAGCCCTGGGGCATTTAGTGGGCATCCTAAAAATACTAAGCGGGTAAAGGAATAACACAGCAATCAGTATTTTTTTTCAACCTCAAAAGAGATTTATATTTTCTCATAAACCCAAGGCATTTTAATCCTTTCATTGCCATTTACGGACGAGAAAATCTTATTAAAGTCGTCAATCTTAATGACCATATAACACGTGGCCTGCATGGTCATCCATTATTTTTATCAATCAGACAGCTTCATTCATGCCACTAACTCCAAGGGCAGGGAAATCCTAATAAATTAATAAGTAACCAGTGTCAATGAGAAGTTAAAGTGGTCATTGGCAAAAGTGGTTCTGACTTTTACTGTTTTTCCCCATATTCTGAACATGCTTTATGTCCTTGCCACCTTCACTTCATAATACCTATGCTAAAGTGGACAAGAATTCATAATTGGAGCTTATAGCCCAGCTTTCCCTCTACTCCGCAATCAAATGTAAAGTTTTATAAGATAAAAAAAGGACGGTGTTTTTTTTTTTTTTTTTTTTATTTATTTATTTGACAGGGACATGTACAGGAGCATTAATCAGCATATGAAAAGATGCTTTGCACCAGACTTTAGCTCTTAGAGCTAATTTCCATCTGCAGTCCCCAAGACATACAAAACACTACAAAAAGCATAAAACAATACAGTTCATAATATTTACAGACAGTATTTACATTGGATAAAAAATTTAAAAAAGAACATATCAAAGGGAAAACTTCTATAGTCCTCTATAGTCTATACCCACCCACTACCCTTCTCAGACGTAAACTGTAGTAGTAGTAGTTGTTTTTTTGTTTTTGTTTTTTCTTTAATGCTGACATGTTTGAGTTCCCAGAAAATGTTGTTTCACACCCAGGCAGAATCGTTTTAAGTCTTTGCATAGTTTTAGTGCAGTTGGAAGTTTGTTCCATTCTGAGATAGTTTTAAAAGAGAATGCCGATTGTCCTAATGCCGTTTTTCGTTTTGGTATGGTACATTGGCCATTGACTGTTGACCTTGTTGTTCTGACCATCTGATCAGAGGTTAATTGGACAAACCTTTTTAGTGGTGGAGGTGCCACATTATTAACAATCTTGAATAGTAACTTTAGATTGGCTGACCTAACTATACATTCAAAATTGAGCATTTTATATTTGGTTAATATTTGACAGTGATGATACTGTCGTGATTTCCTATCTAGAATCCTAAGTGTTTGCTTATAAAGAGATTCTAAAGGTTTTATTGTGGATTTGTTGGCTTGTGACCAGCATGATACACCATAGAGTAAGTGAGGTAATATCATTGCGTTAAAGTAGGTTTTAGCTCCTTGTATTGTCAATGAATTTCTTATAGATTTAAATGTAAACAGATTATATTTTATTGTATGGCATACCTTTTTAATGTGTTTTTTAAAGCTTAGTCTCGAGTCTAAAATGATGCCAAGGTATCTGAACTCATTGACATTTTCAATTTTTTCTCCTTTTACTGTAATTAAGGGATACGTTTTTTTGTTTGGTTTTGTTGAGAAAACATTGTCGCAGTTTTACTCACATTCAGTGTTAGACAGGAATCATTTAGCCATATAGAAATTGTGTCCATTGCCTTTGATAGTTTGGTTGCCACTTGTTCATGGTCCTTCCCATCCGTGTAGATAACAGTGTCATCAGCATACATCTGGACGTCAACATCATCACACACGGATGGGAGGTCATTTATATATAAACTAAACAATAATGGCCCCAAGATAGATCCCTGTGGCACTCCCATAGTGCACTCTCTCAGTGGGGACACAGCTTCACTTACACGGACACACTGAGAGCGCCCAGCTAAATACGATTTAATCCAGCTAAGGGTATTGATGGACAAATTATATTGTTTCAGTTTGGACAATAACACCAGATGATTAACAGTATCAAAAGCCTTTCGTAGGTCTAAAAATACAGCACCTACCACCTTTCCTGTGTCAAGGCTTGATTTGATTGATTCCATAAAATAACAACAGGCAGTTTCAGTAGAATGATTAGTTCTGAAGCCGAACTGCATAGGGTGCAATAGGGACTCATTTTCAAGGTGTGTCGTCAACTGTTCAGCAACCACTTTCTCTATAGCTTTTGAAAAAACAGGGAGTAAACTTATTGGTCTATAGTTGCTTATGGCTTGTTTATCACCTGATTTGTAAATAGGGATTACAATGGCAGATTTTAGTGCTGTGGGAAAAGTACATTCCTCAAGGGAACTATTTATTAATTTGGTTATTGGAGGCGTTAAATAATGTTTGTATTTTTTGAGAAATATGGTGTCAAGTCCATAGATATCCTTAGCTTTAGAGTTTGAGAGGGATGAGAGAACGTTGTTCACCATTAATTCATCTGTGGGTTTAAGGTTGAGAGACGTTTCATCACTGACTACAATTTGATTAGAATGTTCACTTGTAAAATCTGTACTTAATTCTAAAACAGAATTTAAAAAATAATTATTAAAATGTTCTGCCACAACCAAATTGTTGTGTTGTTCTTCTCCATTTATTTTTAAATGTATAATCTGATTTGCTGATGTGGTCTTTCCTGAAAGTTGATCAATATTTTTCCACAAAATTTTATTATTTCCCTTTGCCTCTTTAATTATATCCAAAAAGAAATGTGCTTTTGCTGCTCTGAGTAGTGAAGTAACCTTATTTCTACAGTTTTTATATACAAACCGATCGGTGGTGAGACCTGACTTCAAAAACATTTTCAGAGCAAGATCTCTCTTTTTCATCTGGAGCCAGATTGAGTCATTAAACCATGGCAATTTGTGTTTTGATCTCTTTTTCATGGGCATTGTTTTTGAATATGCTGCTATCAAGGATTTCGTTTTTTCTATCACATTTTTACAGATATCTTCACATTTTATGTCTGAGGTCATATCCATCCAGTTTATTTCTTTAAGTTCATTTTCAAACTTTGGTATGTTTCTGCGTGGCATGAATGATACCATTTTATTATTTCCCATGCTATGTTCATCTTTCAATTGAACTTTTGGTAGTTTTCGAACTATTAATGTTAAGGGTTGGAGCACCCCCTGTAGGCAGCAGTGGGAATTGTATGTCTTAAAGGGTAAATACAAGCTCTCGCCTAACCCTACGAGCTGCTCAGAACAGGTTTGGCGATGGAATAGGAATTATAAAAATGCAGAAGACTCCCATGTACTATTTATTACCAAACAAAATCCAGTATATATTGTACATTACGCTTTTCATAAGAAGAAATTGACCATATCTCACGTATCCACACTTGGCAACATAGTGGTTCCCCCATACTTCACCAAATGATCCATGGAAACAATGACAGCTCCAGTGGTGACCTGATGTTCAAGTCCAGACGAAGTTAAGAGAGAGCAAGAATGCACCGGTAAGGCTTTGCTGAGTCCAAAGGCAGAGGATGAGAGGAGCGCACTGACAAGGGGACGGGATAGAGGCGGTACAACATACCCCCTGCTGTGGGCCACTGATAAAGCAGCTCTGGCTCCTGCCTCAGAGAAAAGGAGAGAGAGAAAGAGCGCAGATAAATGGGAGGAAGGAT
This sequence comes from Neogobius melanostomus, assembly GCA_007210695.1. Lineage (NCBI taxonomy): Eukaryota > Metazoa > Chordata > Actinopteri > Gobiiformes > Gobiidae > Neogobius > Neogobius melanostomus. The sequence goes on along the minus strand of VHKM01000006.1, from coordinate 1,464,505 downwards.
GAAACGGAGGCAGGGGCATGTGAAGAGGAGCGGGAGGACGGCCATGCCTGGTGGGAAGATGAAGAGGAGCAGCACAAAAAAGAATGGGTAAGTGGCCCAGATAAGTCGAGGAGAACAGAGATGATCAATTACGACAACGGTAATAGTTTTATGCATGGAGGAGATCCAAAGGTTAAACAGCCCCATGTGGTACAGTCATTAACTGGTTGTAAAGGCTGGTACAGTCATGCCATACACTTCACTTAAGTGTGACGAGAGAGAAGATTCAAAGACAAGACAAGTTCACAATGTCTTTATGTGGAAGCCTAACGGAAGAGAAACATTTTGTACTTTGATAATCCTTGAAACCAATGCCTAAGTCAGTAAGAATCGCAGGAATATAAAAAAAATGCCTATGGTAAACAAATTATGTAAAGACAGGCTTAATTCACCCTGATGAAGACACTTAGGGGGCAGTTTGGCAGCACAGTGGCGCAGCGGTTAGTGATTGAGCCTCACAGCAAGAAGGTCTCGGGTTAGGTCTCCGGATGGGCCTTTTTTGTGGAGTTTGCATGTTCTCCGTGTCTGCGTACAACCATTCCATTGTTGCCCTGGCTTTATGTTGTTGTTGTCTTGCTGGAAGGAGAACCTCTGCCCCAGTTTAAAGTCTTTTGCAGACTCCAACATGTTTTCATCCACGATTGCCCTGTATTTGGCCCCATCCATCTTCCCATCAACTCGAACCATCTTCCCTGTCCCTCTTGAAGAAAAGCACCCCCGGAGCATGATGCTACCACCACCATGTTTGACAGTGGGGATGGTGTTTTCAGGTGATGTGCAAAGTTACTGTACTTATGCCACACATAGCGTTTTGCATTTAGGCCAAAAAGTTCCATTTTGGTCTCATTTGAACAAAGCACCTTCTTCCACATGTTTGATGTATCCCCCATGTGGCTTCCAGTCGACAACGAACAGGACTTATGGTTTTCTTTTAAAAATGGCTTCTTCTAGCCACTGTTCCATAAAGGCCAAATTTGTACAGAATATGACTAATAGTTTGTTCTGTTTCCCTCACCTGAGCTGTAGCTCTCTGCAGTTCATCCAGGGTCATCATAGGCTTCTTGGTAACAGCTCTGGTCAGTGTGGTCCTTGTTCGGTCAGTAAGTTCAGGAGGACGGCCGGGTCTTGGTAGGTTTGCAGTGATGCCATACTCGTTCCTTTTCTGAATGGTTCATTTAACAATACTCTGAGAGATGTTCAAAGCTTTGGAAATCTTTTTTGACCTAATCCAGCTGTATCTCAATAACTTTATCACGAACCTGTCTGGTGTGTTCTTGGACTTCATGATGCTGTCTGCTCCCCAATAGTCTCTTAACAGACCTCTGAGACCATCACAGATCAGATGTATTTGAACGGAGATTAGATTACACACAGGTAGACTCTATATAGTCATTAGGTTAACATGTGATCATTCAGAAATCATCAGGCAACGTCTCAAGGCAATTGGTTGCACTAAGAGGAAAGGGGGTAGATGGTTTTGCAAACCCCACCTTTCAGTTTTTTTTATTCATAAAAAAAAGTTCAAAATCATGTATAAATTTAATTTCACTTTGTGATTGTGTGTCACTTAGTGTGTGTAAAAAGTGTTCAAAAACTAGAATGTTTTAAAAATGGGACAGATGAAACTGCAGCTCGCAGGGCAAACTTTCTGAACCAGCCGCTTATCATCAAAGACAGGGATTAATGGTTATATCAGCCACTGTAAATTCCCCACAGGGATGTTTTTAAATGCTGTCTCTCCTCACTTGTGATGAATCAGAATTATTATAATATATAAATGACAAATAATATTCCATGCTTTTAGAATTTACCTATAAAAACTACAGGCGAAAATGTTTTAGGTCTAAGCTTATTTTTTCGAGGTAAAATGTAAAATACAAGAAGCAAATGCATTCTACGGCTTTCGCATTACGGGGAATCATCGTCAGCATCTGTTCAGTGATGTTAGCCACGTCTCCACAGCTGGAGACTACACTCAAACATCTGATACTGAGCCAACTCCATCCGAGTAGGCAGCGCAAACTGTTACAGACTGGCATTTTAAACACCCACAGTTATAGCAATCCATGTTCAGGTGAATTTATCCACGTTATGTTTCACTAAATATTTACATATTTAATTCAGATTTTTGCCATGGTAAGAGGAGCGTAATGTACAGTATGTATGCTTAAAAGTCATCTGAGAGAGTGGTGTGGTGGTGTTTGTGGGAGCAGTTACACATGAGTGGGGTTTGACATTAATCCTGTTACCTGCGCCTGACACATCCACGCACAGTGCACTGCCTGAAGGACACCCATACACCTGCTCATATCTCAAAAACCATTTAACTAGCACTTAAAGTATATGTATTGTGTCCAACTCCAATACACACCCATTTCCATATTCTCCATATTTCAAAGGGTTACAGAGCACCTTAAAGTCCTTACCAGAAAAACCATAAGCAAATCCAGCTTCATAAAATGTCCTACGAATGGCTCCAGCTTCCACAACACTACACTCCCCGAGTCATGGCTCATAGCGCTAATACAAATTTGTGAAATTGTGTTGCAACGCGCTCTCTGATCATCGGTAATTACAGCTCAGATCAAGTGGCAGTGACTTTTAAATTGTTATGCTCACAATTAAATTAACATGTTTAATTTAATTCTGAAGAGTTTGTTTGGAAATATTTGGCGCAATTAAAGTCTGTGTTGTGCCAGCATCCAATTTTCCGCAAATTTGGATCGAAACAGTGTAGAAGCGAGGATGTCAATGTTATATTTCAGTGCTACAATACTGAGAACACATAAAAGGCAGCCATTTATACTTACTGTCTTAATTAGCAATTAGCCATCGGCTGATGCGTGGGAGCTTGTGAGAACATTTTGGTACTAACTAATGTTTGGAAACTATGAGGCTCTTACATAGTAATCTATTATTTTTTAACTGGATCTCTTTTCTTTAAGCATTTAACAGTTTCAGTCCCTTGTTCAGAGCTAAATAGTGACTGAGGTGGTGTCATGGCTGTCTATTGTCTTTCTTTTGCCAGCACAGCTGGTTGCATCACGTGGGACTGTTCTGACTAGGGTTGGGCGATGTCCCTTAATTGGCAGTTGACGATGTTTACAGTGAACCATCGTAATGGACGATGATATCGTCCAACTCTCATTATAAGCATTTTTCAAAGACATTTACATAGTCTATATATAGACTGCATTTTATTTATGTTAGGAAAAATGTGAGATTGCAGGATAAATGTATCTAAACATGATCTGAACAGAGTCATGGAACACGAATTTTGCAACAGAAATGTGTTAAAACTCGTGTGTAAAAGTTTCAGAGAACGACTTAATCTGCTCCTCAATCACAAGGCTCTTATTACACCAATAAGAATGTAAATCGGAGCTTATTTGCATTTGCTAAATATGTATATGTAAATACTATGCTAAATATGTTCTGTTTTCTGAACAGTCATAAAGTTCATATGATTTCAAGTATGCCTCGATTGAGGGGAGGGTCTCTGTTTCACACCTGGCAGAAGCATGAGCCATGGCACGTTAAATGTGATGGGAAAATAATCCCAGCGGCATGAAATAATGCAAGTTTGCTTTGGCTTCGTGAGATCTTCTGTACACAGCCAGCGCAAAGGATATGAGAGGCTTAGTTTATTTAGTTTAGTTTATTTGTTTATTTGAGCAGTATACATTCTGCTCAAAAGGAGTGGGCTGAAGGATGAAGCTTATGAGCGCCTACCCCCAAATTCAGTGCAATAAAAAAGTACATTTCCCAATGGTACAGGCTTCAAAGATTATGTTGCTCTTGTTTGGCTCTTCTTTCAGCAAAAGGTGAGCACTTATCAGTGGCATTATCACAAGAGCTATTTATAAAGATGATTTACTTCTTTTTTTTTTAACCACGACAAATAAAAGTTCCTTCACTCAGCGCTGGTAGTTCAGTGGATCAGACGCGCTCACACACACAAACAAAGCGGGTGGGCATCCTTAATAATCGTTTTTTCTATAATAAGTTAAAAGGATGAACATTCTCATCAACCAAACATTTACTAAAGCTACTACTATTTTCTATTTTTGGAATGCATTGTGCCGTGTTGTCTGTCTAGTCAAGATTGTTGTCTACTGTATCTACGTATTGTTTATCTTTTTGAATAATTGTTTCGATTATGCAGATTTTGTAATAGTTTAGTGTAATAATCGAAATCGGAAAAAAAACAAGGAAAAGGTCCGTTCAGAGAGCCTGTCATCAGAATAGGTAATGAGTGAGTGTCTAGACCAGCGCTGGAGTGCAAATGAGTAGGAGACAGAGTGTGTCAGATGTTGCTGGCCGAGTGTTTGGTGGTAGGCCGGTCGGGAACACTTGAAAAAACACAAGTGCCCCTTCAGCCTTTGCAAGCAACATGCCCTCGTCCTGAAGAAATGTCAGCGGTCCCCACACAGTACCAACAACACGCATCCGGCAAATCAACTGCCCACGGAACAACCACCTGCAATGTCGTTCAACAAACAAGCTCAGGTACATCAAAAAGACGGCAAGAGGAATGGCGCCACTGAGGTCAATTTAGGTTGGGGAAAAGTGTTGGTGCGGCTTCAAGAAAGACGGCTCATCTGGCAATCGTGACTTTGTAAAAGATGTATTGATAATGCAAGTGGGATGTGTTTTCAAAGCGAGGGTTTTGTACTCGGTCAACAAACAAATCAAAAAAAGGCATTTTCTAGCAGAGAAGGAGAGACTTTTGGTTAAGTGGGTGTGCAACAGAATCTATTTGAAATACATTTCTCTGTACTATCCACATTTCTCTGTACTATCCACTTCCTCCTGTTTTCAACCCGTGAAAGTCTGAGGTAATTGCCCATCAACAGTCATCTACTGCTCCAACTCATTTCTAGCTCTCACCAAATACACGGTGCACCGATTTAGACTATTGTTCTTTTCCTGTAAGTGAAGACTACCTAGCAAAAGAACATTCATCGAGTTTTAAAGTCTCTGCATAGCCTCAGCCCACCCCGGTCTCCTCTGCACAGGTTGCATCTGCTCCATCTTTCAGTTTGAGGGAGGATCGGGACTTGATTGCAGTAATTTCTTTGGCCAATGAGGCGGCACAAATTAGTATTATACCAGAGGGCGTAATGTGAGAGCCCTCGAGCAGTCACTCATGAAGGTGGGTATTGGCAAATACACATAAGTGCAGATGCAGTCAACAACATGTATAGAGGAAGTAGGTGGAAATACATGCGCGTTTGTATTGGTGGGCGCAGAGCAGAGATGTGAACTGCTTGGTTATGGCCTTTTATGCAAACCATAAAGAACTAATTTTCGTAAAGGTCCCATATTACTGTATGCCCTGTTTGGGATTTACTCGCTTGCATCCATTTCCATATTTTACAACTAGAGGTGGGAGATATATCGTTTAGACGATAATATCGAAATTGTTGTCTGGACGATATGCAAAATTGGGATATCGAGATATTTCATAATTTGTACAATCCGACCCCCCAAACATGTTTTTTCCCCGGACTTTGTCGCGTTGTCCTTGTGGGTTACCGTAGCGCGCCAGCCACCCCTCCGCTGCGTACACAGTCAAAAAAACAACATGGCAGCGTGTAGCGATTACAGAGATGAAGAATCTAATGATATGAATGAAGTTTGTCACTTGAGTCGCTCATATTTGCGAGGAAAGGGCTCAGGACAAGTTGTAGCACTGCCTTGCTAGCTAGCTAACTTTCCTAACTTATAGCCTGGCGCTAACTAACAACACAGTGAAGTAAAACCACGATACAAACGCGTAAAGGCTAATAATATCCTCCTCACCTGTTTTCTTCAGATCACGTAAGTTCCAGGACAAACTTGTCTCCCTCTCTGTCTCTTTCCCTCCTGTCCTGTGTGTCTGTGCGTCTGCCCCGCCCCCCCGCGTGCATCGGGAGAGACGCGAAAAGGAGAAATAGGGAAAAACTGGATCCTTTGAAAAACGCGTTAAATTTATTTCTATGGTTAATACTCACAGGTCTATCTCAGTCTCCTTACAATAAAACACAAGTAAACTGCCCAGAGGCAGGTGAACTTACAGGAGCATTTCACTGTGATTGAGATGAAGTTGCAAATATTGTAGCAATATTATTTTATCTTATCTTCCGTGATCTTCCCATTGACAGTATGGTTCTTCCAGATGAAGGTAGAGCTTTAGATGAATAAATAGAATAAAATAGCTTTAAATGAATTTGCCGTATTGTCTAAAGGCTTTGATTTTGAAGTATTTTGTCAGGTGTAAATTATATCGCCAAATACATCGTTATTGTGATATTTCTTTTCATACCTTGATATACATTTTGTTCCCCCTGCCCTAATGTTTAAATCAATAATGTGTCATATCTTTATGTACTAGTAATTCTATACAATAATAGGTCAGATACAGCAAGTCAAAAGACCAACTGAACCTTCTTTGCCAGTTTGCACACATTTCTGTGAAGGATTGCAAAAATATCGTCTGAATATCGATAGAGATATTGAAAAAAAATATCGAGATATTCATTTTTGTCAATATCGCCTAACCCTATTTACAACTCCTTTGAAATGAATGTTCTTTTTATTTATGAAAAAAAAAGTACACAAAAAATAGAAAATTTTATATAAGCGCTACTGATAGTGATGGGCCTTTGACGATAGCGAAATCTGAAGTTTGATATATTGAACCAGGAAAATATTGCAGACCAATTCATGCAACCAAACCCAAATGTCAGACCCAGGCTGTCAATTATATGCAATCTATCAAATTCGTAAAACATTTAAACTTACAGTCTATGGTTTATGGTAAATGGTCTCAACTTATATAACACTGTGCACTCAAAGCTCTGTAAAGCAAGGAACCATTCACCCATCCACACTTATTTATACAACAACGTACGCAGACACTGGAGGCAAGATGGTTGAAATATCTTGCCCCCAAGCTCTGTCGTCCCCATCACTTGAAACTGATTCTTTCTTAGGAAATCTTGAGAAATACAACAGTACATAGCATAGTATATCTTTATCTGGTTTATGATATGGTAGCGTAGCAGTTAGCGCTAGTGCTTCACAGTTAGAAGCTCCCTGGTTCGATTCTCACCTGGATGGGGCCTTTCGGTGTGGAGTTCGCATAACTAAAAACATAGACCAGGATGAATGAGAGTGTGTTTGAGAGTGCGAGTGGGGGACGACGGATGCAAATTAAACCATGGCTACAGTACGGTGTGGTGTGTTCATTAACATGCACCGTCCCAAACAAATAAACCAAATAACCCAATACATGAGATGGGTAACGTGTTGTAAAGTGGAGGGAAAGAGTAATGGGTGAATGAAGCAGAACTCTAAAAGGTTTTTGAGGTCAACATTGAGGCTCCGGATAATAATTAGCATAATATACAGTAGGACCAATAACAGCATACACGGCATAGAAAGTGTAAAAACAGCAATAGAAAAAGTGTGATGAAAATATTAGTCTCAATGAAGTTCAAAGAGTCCCAACTTGTGCAGCGCTCCAGTAATTTTGGCTGAGTCATGAGTGGAGCCGGGCTGGTGGGTGCAACAGGCTGGGTCATAGACTCCCCGTGTGGACTCCTGTCTGGAATTTGCTGAGCCATCTGGCACCACTGAACCAGCCACTAGAAGGACCACAGCCGTAAGCAACTTTTCTACTGTGGAACTTTTTTGGATTACATTTACAATAGGTGCAATCCCTCCTGGGGACAAAAAAAACGGGTAATATCTTGTCACAACAATGAATCATCTAAAGGTTTCTCTGCATGTTCAAACTATAGGGAATACATTTAAAAAGTATAGTCGAGGACTTTGTGCTTTAAGTGCATTTTCTGAGTTGTCCTTTTTCATTTCAAGCCTGTTTGAATTATTCACGCAATGACTTTACAGAGTGTTCAAACCATTTATAACTCCCAAAATTATATCAATACAATCTTCTAATCATCTCCAAATTCCACAATCAGAATCACTGCAAATGTACAGTATAAGCTAATAATACAGTATGAACTTCTTTGCCTTGTATACTACTTCACAATAGACACCTTTTATGTACACTACAGTATTCGTTGGGCTCACATTGTCAAAGAGTGATTCAGGGAGACATCATTTTCACACATGGATTGGGCAACACAGAGTCCAGATCTCAACCCCATTGAGTGTGCTGGAGAAGCGTTTACGCAGTGGTCACCCTCTCCCATCATCAATCCAAGATTAAAAATTATTGCTACTGTATACTACCAGTAGATGTTTTAACATCGCAGAAGCTTATTTAAACAATGCCATAACAAATGAATGCCGTCATCAAAGCTAAAGGCATATATTAAGTGTGTGACTTTTCTTTTGAAGACAGTGTGATTTTAGTCACATAAAGCGTTCAGAATTAATCAAGTTTAACTACTAAATATAGTTGGTCATTGTGAAAGTAAAGTTGAATAAACTTAAGTAAAAGATGAATAAAATACAATTAAGTGGTATGGGGTATTTAAGAAAAGATGAAGGAGCGCTCCCTGGACCTTGGGGCACTATCGTATAGTTTAAATGCCTTTCATTTCCTCAACAAAAAAGAGCTGGCTCGGTTGCAGTCAGTCCAAAACGCAGCCACAAGACTTTTGACCAGCACCAACAGGAGGGCCCATATCACTCCTGTGTTAAAATCTCTTCACTGTCTCCCTATTGAATTTCGTGTTCAATTTAAAATCTTGGTGCTGACGTTTATGGTCAAGCTCCTTCTTACATTGTTGACCTCATAAAGCCCTACAGCCCGACCCGGAGCTCGAGATCGTCTGGGCAGAACCTATTGATGGTTCCCGTTTTAAAACTCGGGGAGATCGCTCATTCAAAGCTGCCGCGCCCCGACTTTGGAATGAACTCCCACTCGACCCGTGCTCCCTAGACATCTATAATAAGCGTCTCAAAACACATTTGTTTACAAAAGCATCGACTCATACTGCCAATGATTGTCGGCATTTGTTGTTTTAAGATGTTTTTCTATCTGTGTTTACTGAGAAGCACTTTGTGTCCATGAAAAGCGCTATACAAATAAAGTTTACTGGCTTACTTACATTTTTATGGCATGTCTATATCGACAAACAGAGCACCAACTTGTTAAATCAGGGAGGACAAACAAACTATTACACTCATGAGAAATCTGACAAAAAATAATGAAAAATAAACCTTTGGTAGACATTACATTACAACGCATTAACGCAAAATGCAACGTCCAGAGATTCCATTTTCTCTTCTCTAGCCCATAAGTCCGGGGTGCATGGCCATAACGCGTGACGTTTAACTACCAGCGATTTGTCACCGCCTCATGAACAAGGCCCCATCGACTGTAAATCAAAGCTGGCCTAAAGTAAGCAGTAATGGCTGTAAGGATTTATTAAAGCACCTGCTTGGCGCCATCAGTAAGTCATTGTCTGTCAAGTTCTGAAACCGAGCGAAAAAAAGCTCCCACTATGAACAGTAGCTCAGCGCGCCACAGCGACAACAGCAGATTGAGTTTCAATCTAATTAGCCACATGCAGAATGAAGCTAGCAATTAGGCGGTGTTATTATCACATCGCAGTAGACAAATGATCACTTATTGTCAGCACTCAAATCACTCTCATCTCGCGGATGTTTGAAAGGTTAACATCTGAAAGACACATTCGGAACAGTCCCACGTCACACAACCAGCTGTGCCAACAATAGATATCGTACATTCACGAGCGCATCGAGACAGCATGTCGAAAACAAGACATGCCATACTTCCTTAAATTGTGTTCGCTGAGACAAAATGCTGGTAATTATAAGGTGTATAGGGGTTTATTTGCATCTGGTGAATAGACCTAGATGTATCATACTGTAATTGGCCGTTCTAAATTCAACAACTAAGGGCCTTGATATGGATTAGAGACTTCTTTAAATTCTTCTTTTACAAGCAAAATTTGCTGACTGTGTTCATTTGGTGGCAGTGTGGGTGCCGCGTTGGTTGAGTTGTTTGCTTTCTCACAGCAAACAAAACAGAAAAAGAAAAGCTCAATGTTTAAATCCTGGTGGGGCCTCTTTCTGTGAAATTTTACACTTTTCTGTAAAGCCCAATCCCCTCCTGGAACCGCCACCTTAACGTGGTGGAGGGGTTTGAGCACCTGAATGATCCTGGGAGCTCTGTTGTCAGGGGCTTCGTGCCCCTGGGAGGGTCTCCCATGGCAAACAGGTCCTAGGTGACGGGTCAGACAAAGAGCGGTTCAGAAGCCCCTTATGAGAGACCAACAGGCCCGGTTAGAACCATGAGGCCGTCCTTCTGTGGACCCACCACCTGCAGGAGGAGCCATAGGGGCTGGTGCAATGTGATTTGGTCCACGACCCGGCAACGGAAAAGTGGAAGAAAATGGATGGATGGATGGATGGATGGATGTAAAGCCCGATTTGCACGGGATAAGAATTATGAAGGGACCTCAGAGGTTAAAATTACAGACGTCCTCAGAGTTTCTATGCCCGTGCGAACCTGCCATGTCGGTCATTTGGAAGATAAAAATTCCCTTGATTTTTACCCAGTTAGTTCTTGATCTTCTTGGTTAGCCACTGCTGCTGACATGGTGCCCCGGTAATTTTGAAGGAAGGGCCAAATGACAAATGTCGCTCTGGGGACAGCATACCCCTACCCTAACCTAGTTCAATCATAAATACAACACAAAAACATACCAAGTACTTCCGGGACACATTTTTAACAGGGTAGGTATCAAAAGTGCCGATGGTCATTTGTGCAACTCGGTAGATTATGGACTTAAATCCCCAATGTTTTTCTTCATTTTTCGCTGCAAATTAAATATCAATTTTATTCCCATCAAAGGAAGTCCGACTGATTGCGCTCTCGGTTTACTCGCGGATGGATGGATGCTAAAGAGGGAAGCGACTGAGATGGAAACAAATTTTGATAGCGGTGTAGGCCCGGAGCAGCGCAAATGAAAATCTTGATATCCGTGGCTGCCAAATAACTCTGTCACGAAGGTCTGTTATTCAACAAAACCAAATTATGCTGACACTGATGGCGGGGCTTCAGACTGGCTCGACAATAAAGAGAGAATGGAAAATGTTCATTACTAAGGCTTTGTGTGGCCCTCGGTGGATTGATAAGGCACTGAACTCATTTCCTATAAATTTATACCTCTAAAGGACCTCTGCAGTCAATAGGATTGGGTATTCAAATGAGACGCTCTTGAATGACAATTTGATGATTGAGTTAGAATTTCACATCATTTTTGAAACCGCTTCCGTCACGCCCGGCCCAAATGTGGCAGCACGATAATGTAAGGAGGGATTTCTTTTTTTTTTTTTTTAAGGGCTCAAGGTCATTTGCATTTGAAAATAGCAATTTAGAACAGTAAACGGATGAACAAGCCATGGCGTTATGTACTTGATGTGTAAATTGCAGCGCAGTTCATTCATCCATTCTATCTTTGGTTGTTGCAAGTAAAACTGACATGAATAAAGCAATTAAAACAGTGTGGGTAGATTTTAAAGGTCAGAAACGTCATTATGCATACATCTGGACATTATTAGCATTGGAATTTCATAAATCAGAAATGTCACGGGTGCCAGCACAGAAGCAGAGAGAAATAAATATTGCTAGTCGAGTGGTAAGATGCTTCGAAGTGTAATGTGCACGTTTTTTTAAAGGGGGGGTATTATGCTTTTTTCAACCACATAGCACCAGTCTATAGCATACTACAATGATGACGTAACCTTCTGTTGGTCTGTATATGCAGTAAATTAAAATAACTGCCTTGAATAAAATTGCTCTCTCAAAATGGCTGTACTGAACGTCTTGAAATAGGCCTCTGTCTCTTTAAGAAGCTTTCCGACACGCCCCCTTCAGCACACTGCTGTGGCATCTAAACAACACTACTGTGTGGGGAGGGGGCTCTGCTGAGCTGAGGAGCAGTGGTTGGTGGCTTGGCTGGTGACGAAAGGTCCAGAGGCGTCTCCAGGAGGTGGGGGCGTTCCTAGGAGGACTGAGGCATAGCTACACCTAAAATGGCTGCCGTCTAAGTTTTTACTGATTACTCAAAAATATGTGAATGAGCCAAGGCAACACTCCAGGCATGTGTTTAATGAGGGAATGACATAATAACATGATATAAAGCTTGAAAAAGTCGATTTTACATAATACCCCCCTTTAAAAGTATTACATGGACTTCAATGGAAAATATTATCTCCCACATTTTTGCTGCCTTTCACATAATTTATCATTTTGTTTGTACTTACCTAGCAAGTTCAGCACAATTGAATTTAACTTGTAAAAAACTGTGGGCGAGAAATGGTGGGAGACAAAATCTAGTAGAAAATGATTTGAAAACACATGAATAACTACAAGCATGTTGCAACACTTTTCCAAGGAGGTAAAGCTGTCAATCATTCTCAATTCAAACAAGTCCAGTTGACAAATCTTCGAGGTGGACGAAGCTGTTCAGTCAGTTGGACCTGTCACTGACCGAGACTACAGTACGTAGTCTTCTCCCTGAGGCAGGACTAAAGACGCTGTGAGATGGCCATGATATCTCCCTCTAGGAGCTTTCCAAGAATGACTATATGGTTTCTGTTAACCAAAAACCCAATGCAGTCCACAGAGAAAAGCGTTGTCCAGCTTGATATTCAAAGGTTACAATGGCCTCTACAAGTCACGTTGAGACAGGTGGCGTTGTGTGGATTAGCCTAGTCTGGATCTGTTAACTCTTCTCTGATTTGCTGTCACACTGCTTGTATTTGTTGCGATCAGAAGCAGATGACGTCCCCATAACTTATCATGAAGAGCTTTGTTCACATTTCAAAGCAAGGCCCGATCACGTCAGATGTGGGCAGTGTAAGTGTAAAGCGACTTTGAGCATCTGTAAAAGACTTAGCTCGTTTCGCTAACCTTGGTCTAGCAAAAAAACGTTCTCTCCAGTCCACAAGAACATAACAAAGTAACTCAAATAATTTGTGATTTACATGTTTCTTTTAAAGTTATTATCTGTGCATATTTTTCATTTTGTACAATTCAAAAGTTCAAAATTAAACAAGATAATTATTTAACTTGACAAAAATAGGATGTATTGGTGCGTAATGGTTTGCTTGACCAACAAAGGAAAGGATCAAGCAAAGAGCAGAGACACGCATTCATTCCTTACTATGCTAAATGTATAAAGGCTTAAAAGACGTAAATACTGACATTCATTCAATGTCTTTTTGTTAAATAGGCCACGCTGAAAAAATATTACAATCGTACAAAGAAAACAACTAACAATTTTCAAAAGCGTTCAGATGGAGCAAGAAAAGGATCAAAGTAAAGGCACATCCCCGGTTTTATTTTCCATTTCTCTACTGATTGCATTGCATGTAACTTTCCTCATCAAAAAGCCAGAGCCCGTAAGCACAGCACTGCAGCCAATAAAAGCGTCTGAGTTGCGTGCGTCCATTATTGGTTTCGCTTGTGGTCGAAAACAAAGTGCAGAAGTAAATGGCCTCTTGTGGATAGTGGCAGCAGCATTGGAGGAGACAGAGAGCCCCTGTCATTACTACCCAGAGGAGAGGGCCTTTGATGTGCCCGATCCTTCTTGTTGCTTGATAGCGCTGGCCTTGTACAACAGAGCACAGGAATCAAATGATGCATTATGTACACAGGCACAAACATAGCAGAGCTTGTGTGAGTGTAGTCGTGTGGAACGCCAAGATGAAAGTCTTAGAGCCTCGACAAATCTGAGGAGAGCACCGCGGGCTCGTGAAGGATATTGTTTCAGTCGCGTAACAATGGGCTGTTTAGAGTTGTAGATCATGTTTAGTGATTAAATTTTTAATACATTCAATGATTATCTCCCCTAATGTGCAATGTTATTCTGGCTAGTGGCTACTAGCACAACAGTTTGAGTCAGCCTTGTTCTTGGAGGGGCTTCAAGAAGGAAAAGTTTATAGTAGGAAATTGAAATGATTGTTAACACAACAAATTATAATAATACTTAGTGGTTTGGGTAATTCTTATACTGCTGTGGAAACAACACTTTAAAAAAAATGTTTTTTAGCACTACAAAGATACCTGGGTTGTGTTTTGTTTTATTGAAACTTTAAAGTGATAGTCCAAGGTTAAGGGCCCGATCTTCCGCCTAGCGCAACAACAGCGTTAGCGCAGACTCTTGTGTGCAAACGGTGCGTGGCCAGTGTTTGCGTGGCCAGGGCGCGGGGGATTGGCTTAGAAAGATGGGGCTTACTGAGGCGTGGTGTGCTGCTAGCAGCTGACTGCAATGAGTGCTTGTTGCTTCTTCCCCTTCTTTCTCATTTTTACATGAACATCGCCCAGTCACATGATTCAGCATTTTCAAGCTATCACAGGACATACTACAAACTTTATTCCACTGTGAGTTCAACACTGGCCGTGTCCCGAGAGAAAGAGAACAGAGCTGAGAAGAGAGCTGGCTCTGGTATTGAAGAGTGCTGTGCGGGGCTCTGGGCTCTACACGCCGCAAGAACATGATCAAAACACCAGCACGTGTGCCCCCCACAAAATATTGGTTTGAAGAGGAAAAAGCTCGGGGAGGGACCGCTGTTGTACATGTCAAATCGAAATCGAAGCTTGAGTGCATCGTTACATAAGGAGGAAGCTTGATGGTTTGCTTTTGAAATTCTGTTCCGTCTCCTCATTTTGCAAACTAGGGCTGTGTCTGAAAGTCCCACCTATAGTCCCTAACTCCTCATTTACTATAGTGAAGCACTTTATAGTAAACCATATAGTGTACACAATCGTTTGGCGATTCAGACACGATAATTATTATACAAACTTATTCAAGTACCCTGAAGCCCTTAGCAAATCCATAAAATGTATTATACTTTGATGCATTTTTTAAAAATGATAACGAAGACACATGCAACCGCCTGTAACTGTGTTTTTAGTTAAACGTCCCCAATCCAAATACGTACAATGTAGTAAGTGTTGCACCAGATAGAGAAATGGAGCATCTGACTCTCTTCAGTTCACCACAAAGTTCACTTCATGCTTGAACACACTAAAAATGCGGGTGTCAGAGTTAATTTGGAAGAAATTCTAGTTTCATGGTAGGGATCGATTTTATGCTCCGTGTAAACTGCGCATGTGCCGTCATGTCTTCAGCTGACAACACCCAGTGTTGCCAAGTGTGAACTCACCCCTGCATGAGTAAAAATAACATGGAAGTCTGAGGCACAGAACTGTCACAATTCAAATGAACATGGAAATAAATTGCTCAATTCACAAAATACTTCAAAAAGTCCATGCAATGCTTTATTTAGAAAATAATGTATGTGATGTGCGGGAAGATCCGATATATGCAGTCAACCCGCGGGGCCATTGGATTCGGGCGGGTCAGGTACCTCAAAATATATGGCAAACAAAGTCGGCTATGTATTATTGAGTGTTCTGATGTAGACTATAGTTCTTGTATGACTTTGATCTCTATTCCAAATGTGGCACAGGGATCCTCGCGTCAGGTAAAAGCTGCTCCTCTTTGGTAAAAGTACGCCTTGGGATAGTAGTTTCTGCTCCTTGTTCCCTGATGATAATAATAACAATAATAACAACAATAACAATAACAATAATAATAATAATAATAATAATAATGGCTTACACTTGTATTGTGCTTTACAAGCCTGTATCACCAACTTTCTCAAAGCCCCACACTGTAGTTATTAGTCATTCACGCCATACTCGGTGGCAAGCTACAATCGTAGCCACAGCTGCCCCTTGGGGTAGAATGATGGAAGCGAGAATGCAAGCATCTTTAACCAGACCTCCTGAGATTGATATATACTTTTTCTGTCAATGCAAGTGGAAACGCCTCCTGCACACTAAAACAATCCAATGTTTCCCAGTCCATTTGAGTGCAATAAACTCCACAGGTGAAAAATGAGTCAACTTAATTAATCTGGTATCCAGCCTATTCATATTTTCCAATTCACAACGCACATGTTTTGACACTAGCTGAAAGAAAAACAACAATATTTCAAATGTGACCCGCAGGCAGCTGGGGAAAAAGTGATGTGACTAATGGAGAGAGAAAAAAGCAGCGTGGCAAGATGAGGTAAGATGGGGACGGAGGAGAAACACAGAATAAACAACCGGCATGTGGAGAGGCTGGGTTCAAATTACTGTGGCCATGAGGAGGGGAAATTAGGAGAGGAGGCAATGGTACGGGATACGAGATCTGTCGACACGGGGGACGGGAACAACAAAAACAACGTCTATTACCTAATACAAACGGGGATTGGGCCCCAGAAGTCGCCTGTTGAGAGATTCAATCTTTTTTGGGGGAGTAAATATAGTTGCAGTTATATTAAATGAAGAGTCAGGTATATCTTTGGCCACAGAGGTTTACAAATGTTCCCTTTCCCTCTCACGTTCTGACTGGAGTACAAGAGTCAGGTGTCTTGCCAAGGGAAAGGAAGACAGTATATCCACAAGAGCCACTGAAGTTGCATTTTTGCAAGTCAGCGCGAGAACACGGTTGCGTATTTATGACTCAGAGTGGAATACAACTTCTGCTCAACAAGAAACTATAAAAATATATGGTGCAAAACTACAGACGCCTCTGAGGGACAGACCTCAAGCTTAAAATTTCCCTTAGGCTTAACCGGGCATCATGTTGAAATAAATGTGCACTGAACTTTACAAGAGAAAATGCCAAAACTTTCAAGTGACAAAAAGACATTTCCATGACATTTAAGTGCAGTCAGACAAACTTTAATTGACAGAAGCAGCCAGTGACCACTACCAACTTGTTGGAACACACCAAGTTCAGATTTGTTCTGTAATGAGAGGGGACATGTTACCTTCACAGACTGGTTCCAAACTTACCACTCTAATTACAGAATCGTCATGAGACAGCAGGATATTGGATGATATGAATGACAAATAAATGAAACAACGTTCTCATTGGCGAAGTTGTTGGAACAGTTTTGCTCAAGGACAAAATGACATGACGACATACAGGTAGCGGAACTCGAATCATGATCTTTAGATTAGCGAGTGAGCATCAACAGTATGCGTAAGAAATCGAATTGGATGTGGAAGGCTAACTTGACAATGTTCATGAAATTGTTTCGAATGTGAAAATAATGTACTCAAAAATCAATATGGATGATTGCGGGAGGGGGAAGATTTATTTTTCGCAACCTGCCATGGCGATTGCTTTTTTTTCCTTCTCAACATGAAAAAGCTTTGAAACCACAGCAACACTGTATCACTACACAATTTGCACGAGTCCGCGGCAAATGGGAGAAAGCTTGTTTGCGCTGACGGATGGCACACTCGATGCACGGCCTTTGTTTTTGTCATTGCCAGTGAACTTGGACGAGTTATATCATGGGATACCAACGAGTACCCAACTTTCTGAATGTCAAAGACCCCAGACAATCTTTCTCAAATAGGTGCACGACAGTTTTTTATGAAGGTCATGCACGTCTTAAGTTCTTCCTACGTCTCTTTGCCCCGCACACACACACCCCCCACACGCATTAAGGACACATAGGTGTGACTTGGACTCTCCTCTTCCTATTCCCTGGAGCACACAGCTCGAGTCTGGGTGGAGGTGATAAGTGCCCTGGATCAGCAGACGCACGGCGGACATCCAGACATTTACTTGTGCCGCGGAAGGCCGAGCATTCAGGCCGGGAGCGCTATGAAGAAGCCATTGCATACATTCTAATAACGCCATACATATGCGCGCTCATACATACCGATGCATGACAGTAATGTTTAATATATAGAGAAGCACATCTTGTGACACAGGGACTCCACAAAACATTGACAGTTTTAAAAGACAGAATTACAAAGTGCTGGAATCAGTGTTTTTGATACAACACATAATACACATCACAACAATATTAGAAGGCAATGTGTGTAGTTTTGCAGAAGTGAAGCGTCTGTGGTGTTTTCGCCCATCCCTGCTTGTTTTTCTACTTCTGAAACACGCATGTAAAAGCTATGAAACTATTCTGTTGAAGGGAGCGACTTCAAAGTCTGAGAATAAACAGACGAAGAAGCCTCCGCCTAAAGTGTAGCCTTATCGGCAATAAAACGATGGAGAAGTAGTTCAGTTTTTGTTGTTGCGCGCAGGTCGATCAGGGGCATGTTTGGCTCCGAGCCGTCTCTGGGCGATTGCGCACATCAGAGCGGTACCGGCTGAACAGACAAGGGACCGATGTGTACTTGCTGTCACCTTTTGCTGCTCCAGGGGTCGTCACAGATAGTAATTTGTATTTAATGTGATTACACCCGTTTTTTTTTTTCTTACCTTAGATGCCCTTGTTTACTTCAGAGAACATGTTGCTTGATATGGGGCGGTAATTAACAGTAGTGTGGTTGTTTTTTTTGTTTTTAAATGAACCTTTATAAGTTGGTACTATATGCATTACTATATGATATATGACTTTATCAACACCGAAGAGAAAGCACAAGCGAAAGTCAGCTGTGCACCTCCACCTCAAAGCCTCCAATCACTCCTTTGAGGACGGGGAAGTCAACATTTTAGCTAAAGAAGAATGCTGGTTTGCAAGAGGAGTAAAAGAAGCTATTTTTGTTAAGAAAGAAAATCCCTCCATGAACCGGAATGGTGGGCTCAGATTTGATCTTTCTTCACTTTACTCCAATGTTCTTTGGAGACAGCCGACAGGGCATGGCCAGTCCAATGAGACGGAACCTCAGCCAACAAAAGAATAATAGGCAGGTAATTATAGCAGTGATCAGCCATGAATAGGACAGATAATTGGCAGTGATCATCTATGAACAGGACAGGACTGACCAATACTGGGGTGAACAGGTCGTTGGAGACGCTCTACTTCAAAGGTGTTTACCCACAGGTGAGAGTAGCTGTGATTAGAGGGGAGGAGCCGGGCCAACCCCAACTCCTCCTCGTGGTCTTTATCTAAGCTGCGGGCTGAGCGGAACTTTAGTCCTCTGACGAGAACCTTTTGGATGAGAGGCGAAACGTTCGAGACTTCAATTACTGAGTACAGAGGATGACTCAAGTACCTTCATTGAAGATATATGATAAACATGTCTCATTCATACTAAAGTGCCATGTTTGTGGTGTGTATCCCTTCTGCATTAACAACACAAGTTTATAGGCGTTCGCATGACAACAACTATGTATACTGTCCAGAGAAAAACATTTGGAGCCCTGATTCAAGCGGACGAAAACAGAATGGGCGGAGCACAAAAAGGTCCGGGACGGCCACAAAATGTTGACGGCATCTTCCTGAACATCACCGTAGACAAGAAAGTCAACAGTAGTTTATAGGTTATTGGCTGTAATTTAAGCAAGGCTACTTTTCATTTGTTGCCGAGGTTTTCTTTGCCAACTGCTCTTAGAGAATGTGACAGTGTTAGCACCACTATCATGGGCTCTGGCTGTCCTCGCATCAGATTCAGTCGCACAGTGTAAGTTGATTACATTGAATCTCCCCCTAAAATTGCACAGTGTATACCCTGCTTTAAAGGGGTCATTTTTGAGTAGGTCGTTCAATACCTCCAAATTACAGAAAACTTACATGAATGGGCCAATCATCCATTCCTCATTCACACATTTGCCTGCTTGAACTTATTGAAGTGCCCGAGAAATGGATCCCAAATCGAATGAAAAACATCTACCTTCCCTTTTATTTCAAATTCATTTTTTTCTAATTGAACGTGCTTCATTACATCGTGTAGAAAATTAATATAGTCAGTGAGTGATGCAATCTTTTGTCTCCCCACGTACCGTGTATGAAAGTACTATCAGGCTGACTCATTTATCAGTAACAGCACATTTCTTTACACACGTGTCAACAACAAAACAATTTAATCATTCTACAAGAAGAAAAAGATCCTTTGTTGACTGTCTGATGTTATGATGTTTCATGAACAAACTCAGCCTTCATGTGGGTAAAGGTCATAGCTGCTTATGTGCTCTTCAAAACATAAGCAGTGTCATTTTCTATTACACTCTTTGCTTAAACCATTTAAATGGCCTTACAGCGAAGGCATTTGATGCTCCTAAAATGCCAGCGTTGTGATGTGTTAAAAAGCATACGTGTGCGTCGGCTGTATTCGTTCTCACCAGTTTCTTCCTCTTGTCCTGCTCTGTCGGCGGCTCTTCATCATCGCTCAGCTTGGGCTCCTCCAAGTGGCTCATCAGCATGCAGCTGCAAACACAATGTTATTCAGCTCAATATTAAGCGTGCGTTAAAGTGTGCGACTGGAGGACAATTTCAGAAAAAAAAAAGCCCGCGAACACACACGGGGAAACGCTGAACTATCTGCCACTTCCCCACAATGTTCAAATGAGCTCATTTGCATGCAACAGCTACAGACGAGAAAACCTTTAGGCCTATATGTAATTTCTGTGTCCTTGTCATTTAGAGCTTATTGGGTGAAATTAATAAAGCTTTCACAATAAGCACGTGTTTCAATGAAAGGAAGAAGAGCAGCAAATCTAAGCGCAATTATATAGATAATACAATGTTCTCTATCAACACCTTGGGGTCTTACTCAGTAACATCAAAACATGCAGTTACATCTCTATAAACATGCTATGAACTCCATTTGTGATATGTATTAAGCCTGGTTCACACGGCAGGATAATTAGGCTGATTTTAGCGCCGATTCTCCCCTTCCGATAGCCTGGGAATACCCATGCTGCTTTGCGCGCTCGAATCATTTCGAACTGCTCAGCAGCCTGGAAACCAGGGCCGAAATCTTCACATGGATTTGGGGGCCAATCACAGAACGGAGAGAGATGAAAGATGATGATGCGCTATTCGACAGACGGAAGCTTATAGTTTGTTTACAGATCACAGAAGTTTATTTTAAAAGAAGAAAAGCGGGTACGTCATACATCATCAGGTACAATTGATACGATTGGCTATGGGCTACATGCAGACCATATGATAGACATTCGTAGCGCCAAATAAATGGCTATGGACAATCGTAAACCGCACCTCTTCTACGAGAAAATGAATGGGTGGTTCCAGACTAAATATCACTTGTGATATTTTGTCTGCTGTTAGCCAGGCTACCCTTCTGAAAGTTTTAAGGAAGGGCTCATTGTAATAGCTCTAAAGATAATCTTATCAGATATTCCTGCCATGTGTGGTCTCCTCGGAAGGACGTTGGGAGCGCTCCAATCTCAAATCAGGAAATATTTAGTTTTGACCCGATCGTGTGTGGTGTGCCCCTAGGACAAACGAGCACACAGCCTGTGACGTGTAGCCAATCAGAAAGTGCGTTGACGAGGCAGCGAGGAAGTACGGAGGGGAATCCAAAATCAACAGCTGTCATGGCGCACCAGAAAGTCCGGTGGAGACTTTTTTTCCCCCCAGTTTAAAATACATTACAAACCATCTCCACCGCCTCTTCTTCATCCGCCAAGTTTGTTTACTCTAAAGTCAACTTTGATCTCGAGAGGTGTTGCGAGATTTCCCGTCTGACCTGGGAGTGTTCGTGAGTGAAATCGGTTTGTGTGTGATGTGTTGATTTTGCCGTGTGACTGCACAGAACACACTTTTTTTACTGCCATGTGTGGGGTCAATTTCTTCAAAATCTTCCCGTGTGAAGTCAGTCTCTTTCATTTTATTTCCCCCAAACTCCAGGATGTGTTTAAAAACGCATGGGCACTTTGAACCAAACCTTTCATTTGTGAACATAATTGCAAATCTCACCACAATCAGTATATTTATCAGAAAAGAACAATGATACATTTCGGAAGTCATCAAGGCGTAAAAAGGTAAAGTGCAGGTAGCATTACTATGAGGCGAAGAGAGTCAGAAGAAAATTAAGTGCACCAGAGCATTAATATTTTGGCAGTGATCCCAGAAGTGGCATTCAGAGGTGCAAAACACCATCTGTTGTTTGAATGAGAGAATTTTTCCTCAACAGAGCTCGTCTTTGACTTGTCGTAACATTTGTATTGCAAGGAACATTTGTATTGTTATTTTTCTGTGCGTTTGTGTGTATGATTGACAAACATGGCTCCAATTTTGGACAATTGGACAGAAAATTGTGTTGTGAAAATTGTTTTCTTTTCGAGATGACTGAAATACAGTATGAATTGCATGCTAAACTTAAACAAGAATCACATGGTGTAAGAGCAGCTTTTAGATTTGGGTAATGCCGAACTGGAGAAAATGCACTCGATTAAGACGGGGGTTGAGAGGTTAAAGGGCAGCCATGCTCCAACTGGAAGATGCACAAGTGGTGAAATCAACAAAGTTTTTTCTCCCTGTCATTCTACAAGTAAATGACACCACTCGCATAAACACAAGAGCATGTGTTTATGCGAGTGGTGGTAAATGGAAGAAATTGCACTGCACGATATAATGAGAACGCTCTTTTTCTGAAAACCATACACTGTGATGGCATTATCCGCTGCTGTCACGTTCAATTATATGACCACAAAGATGACTCATAAATATTTAGGTTGGGATATGAAGCACAGCGGGGTACATAAAGCGGCACATCAACAGCTGCAGAATAACGCCCTTGTTTGTCAGATCGGTTCTCCATGACATGTCTTGGGTGAGGCGGGCCTTAAAAGAGGACAGTTGTGGGTCTTCAGAGAAGCGGAGCAGCTCAGCCCGAGGGGACAGGGCCAGAGAGGACCACACAAGCTCCTGCTGAGTGCTGTGTCAGAGTCAATGTTTTTGAAATCTTTTCATATTGACAGAGCTGTCCTTCATCCGTGTCAGTATAGTGACTTTCACCAACTGACCAAAGTTGTATTTGTTATTTCAACACAATATAATAAAACACATCATTGGTTTAATTTTTACTCCTCAAAATCGCATCAAGAGCAAAACATGTCAGTGAAAACAAGTGAATCCCTCATGAAGATCATCGCTAAGGCACTTTGCGATTACACTTTATCGTGCCTTATTCTTTATCAATCACTAGAATGGAATACATATAATATAAAAATCTGAAAGTAACTTGAGAGCATTCACAGTGCAGTTTATGTAACATACGCTCAACCAAGGCTCTTGTGACTGTACTTGGTGCAATGGATTAAGAACATGCTTTGTGCATAATCATCACAGCTGTATGGAGTCTCTGGCAGACGTAGTGCAGAGCACAGGGCACTTCATTAAATGTATTTAATAATAAATCACTAGACAACTATCATATTCTCAAGAATGGGCAATGTCTTTTTGATGTTGATTAGGATGCTATAAAGTTCTTTATAGGCAGTGTAAAACTTTCATGAACCAGATAAATACATTTTGAAAATAACATCCCGAGGCATCTTATAATACTGAGTGAGTCTCAGTCTGTATTGGATAAAATAGTTATATATTACTTTTTACTCCAACCATGTTAAAGCGTCCCATTGAAAAAGCCAAACTCCCTACTCTCTGTTCTGCACCACCGCAGGAGCTGGCACTCCTTCCTCAGGAAGAGTTACCCCCCACAGCAGTTAAATTGCTCTTACCACAAAGCGGGCATGTCTTGTTAACAGACATTAGATAGAGTTTATTGTCTAATTGATGCTGCTTTGGTATAATCCAGGCACCTTCAGCCAACTTTTGTATGCATATACATAATTTCAAGTTTTCAACCATGAAATCCCAATGCTTCCATGCTCAGTGGAAACCAAAATGCTCTAATGAAGCAAACAACAAAGGCCGTCAAACATGCAAAACATGTAATCCACGAAGCTTCACTGAGCTTAAAGTTCAGACACAAAACTTGCTCTGATCCGCTCGGTGACCAAACTCTCTCTCTCACTCACCAACTTACCTTGATTAACATGTTTTCCAGTGGCTATCTCGGAACAATCAATTTGTTAGCATGGTCTTGTCTAAAAATGCTTGTGTCTTGACATTTCAACGCTGAATGTGACTATAGGCAGATTTATAAGCCACAATTTCGCATAATATGTTCACTTATATACAATAACGCACAATATTGTTACATTTAGGAGAAAAAGAATCCTCTTACTCTTTATACGTCCCCGTCTCTGGGTCTTCTGTCATGACGTCGTGCAGCGCCTCCACCGTGATGTTGATGATGCCACAGAACTTGTCCTGTATCACTCTGTAC
The DNA here is from genome assembly GCA_007210695.1 of Neogobius melanostomus. Lineage (NCBI taxonomy): Eukaryota > Metazoa > Chordata > Actinopteri > Gobiiformes > Gobiidae > Neogobius > Neogobius melanostomus. Next base: position 1,440,402 of record VHKM01000006.1, on the reverse strand, counting down.
ACACACACACACACATGTACACACACACACAGAGCAGATGATTATTCATGAGCTGAGTCAGTGAGTGGAGCAGCTGCTGGCCCATACAAACAGACCGGTATCAAAAACGGCCGGTTTTCTGTTGTATAAACCTGGCACTGCTCGCGTTGATAAAGTGGCTGTCAAATAAAACACAAGCCAGTCCACAGGAAAAAGATATAAGTGCCATTCATCATCAGCTCCTGCACATGTCCAGTAAGTTCCACACGGAGATTTCTCACCAGCACCATTTCCTCCTCGGATGAAAATTTTGTTATTACTATCTTGAATTACATAAAGACTACGACACATTCATCCCTTCATATAAATATAGAATACTGTAACAAGAAGAGTCACAAAACAACGGCGGTGTGCTTGGTAATCAAGTGAGTCGGAGCGTTTCCCGGTGAACTGCGGTACTTTTGGAATTATAGACTCTCACAGTTGTACGATTACAGGCCAAAAGGCTTTACCTGTGCTGCAACCGGAGCCTGAGCTGCAGCTTTAGACATAAAAAAAGTTAGAAAGGTTTTTTTGTCATCTCAATCTACAATATAAAATAATGACTGAGGTTTTGGAATCAAAGAACTTTGATTTGATTTATTTGAGCTATTATTTACAGTGCATTATTTACATTATTATATTGACATTATCACAAAAAAATAAAAATAAATAAATAATAACTCACATTGCGCTTTTCAGTCCTTGCACTGTAGCAGAGTGATTGGATGCTGAACTGACTGAGATCAGAGGTGTCAAGTTGAACACCCTTAACTTATGTGTTGGAGCCGATCCTACAACCTCTAACTATCAAAGCTAACACCCTACGAGGTGAGCTAAAACTCTGGGGGTAAGTGGGCCAGTTTGAAACTTCCGGGCCGAAATGAGGTCCCAGCAAAACCATCACATAACTGCATAAGGCAGAGGAAGTATTAAAACTCCAACAGTGTGTTGATTACATATTGCAATAAAACAAAAAGGAAATAAACACCATGTATGGGGAAAACAAACATTTACAATGGCTTCTCAACTGATGACTCATTTACCACATTAAATAATAGGCATGCGTTTTCTAACATAGAGGGCAAAAGTGTCCACATTCATTAATGGAATAACAAGAAATCTACACTGCCTTACCAAAATAAAGGTCACACGCTCCAATATTTCATTGTACCGCCTTTAGCTTTGATTACAGCACACATTCGCTGTGGCATTGTTTCAATAAGCTTCTGCAACGTCAAAACATCCAACGTTAGTTGACCCTCTGACGTTAGTTGTCAGAGGGTCAACTAAGAGGCGCAGATGTGTGAAACTGTGCTTTAACCCCAAGGGCAGTGTTTGCTACTGGCTACACACGTAGCTTACCACAACAGAGTATGGAGTGAATAAACAATTGGCATGCATTTCAAAATGAATATTCATTCACAAAATCTCAAAATACAGTGGCGAATGTCATTATTGGTTGTAATTTGGAGCACACTCACTATAATAATTTGCGACTTATGGCTTTGTTCACTGTCAAACAATTTCAACATACACCTTTGCAACACTAACATTAAAAAAAACATACACCAAGTAATGAGCGCCTAACAAGAAAATGTCAAATGTTTTGTTTTGCCTCATTTTGAAAGACACAGAAGACTGTCCTGCCTTCTATTTTAAAATCACAGCCAAGTCCCATTGGAATAACATTAAACGAAATTCATTTTCTCAGCCAATTACTTAACTTGGGGAACAAGAACCCCAAAAAATAAGTCAATATTTTGCAGACATGAAATCAAAGAGGAGCCATTAGAGAAAAATGCGTATGTGTGCGTGTCAATTAATCTGTTTTCATGTCTGTATTTTGCTCAAACCTTGGAAGACCTTGAGACTGTCAAAGGGAGACCTCATTGATAAATTATTTGAGTAATTCTCTGAAGGACCAGGGGAAGCAGTGGATTTTCCCTTGTCGATTGAAATACAAAGCAGTGAATACAAAGCCGACGTGTGTGACTGCTGGTGTGTGTGCTTTCGTGTGTGTGGTTAGGAGCACTGATGCATCAAAGGCTCGCTGTCAGTTCAAGTACTTCCCTAGACTGACCTCCGGCAATGTTAGGCAAAGTTCAGTGAGCATGAAGTTGAGAAAAAAAATGACGAAAAAAAGAAAAATAATAAATCAGGGCTTGACAGACGTACACATGGCCAACTTTCCCTGGAAACCTTTGGAGGAACTAAAGGAGATTTGACCACAGGGACCGAGGGTAAATTTAGTTTCACAGATCTTATTGCGCCTTCAGGAGGGGCCTTCTTGGAGGGTCAGTTTTTCAAGTTCAATTCTAATTTTGTTTTTGTCAGTTTTGATCATTTTTCATGTTGTCAGGAAGATAATGACAGATGGATCTTCGCAGCTTCACAGAGCTGATCAGAAATAACCTTTTGGAAGTGACGAGGACTGGGCTGGAGGTGTTCTGTGAGTGTCTGGTTGGCCGGCAGAATTTACCTTGGAGGCTCCTTCTCCTTATCATTGACCTGAATGTGTTATTCAAAATTCGCTGTGCAGTTATGAAGGAGCAAGAAAAGGACTTTTGACGATTGTTATAGGTCCTTTTGGATAGGGAGCTTTGGAATCCATCTAGAAGGAGATTACGTTATTGCTACTTTGTCCTGGGTGAAGAAAATCTCAGAGGGGGTATACTGCTTATTCCTGGTATTCGGTAAAAATGTCAACTACATCTTTATCACTTTTTTACACATTGTGGTTATAAAATGCGATATTGATCGATAACTAAAACTCCAATAGTTACATTTACGGATCCTCTGAGCGAAATAAGAAAAAAAAAGAAAAAAAGCTTCTCCCACTTCTTGCTCCACTTCGCTGTACAGCTGATTCAATAAAGAGGTGGGGGAAAAAAAGGAGAAAAATTACATTACTCATGTGTAGCGGTCGTGAAGCTATGATGAGTGCTTTCATATCGTGATGAGAGGATTAAGCTTAGCAAAAGATCGAGGGGAAAGAATTTCCTAGGATCTCAGGAGGTGGTGTGAGAAAAGAAAGGGCTTTTCGGGAGCAGTCGCCACAATGCTAAGAATAGCCTCTGGGGAAGATAAAAAGATTGCTCAAAGATGTGCTAGTGTCTGTCGAGCGGTATGTATTTCGCCTGCCTCGCACGTGCCGCTTGTTCGCAAACGTCAACGCAAGAAGTAAATACCAAAAATATAAATAATGTGTTTTTTTGTGGGTTTTTTGGAAGTAGTTAGTTAAAGCGGCAGCCCGGTGTTTAGGCAGCCGCCTAAACAGGAAAGCGCTGCGGGAAACCCTGGGCTCCAAACACAGCACCACAGCTCCAGGTATGTTTTTGATAGAGAACAACTTTGTAACATGGTAAAAAGCTCTACATTTTGCATAATACCCCCTTTAACTTTAGCTCATATGGTATTTATTTATCTTAATTTTTTTATACATTTTATTTTCTACTTTAAAAAATTAAAAATCAAATTGACATTTTTTTTTACCTGGAAACGAGTGTACCAGTCTTTTTTCTTTCCATTTTGCTCCCTTATATTTGCAGATAGTTAAACTGCTGCTTACAACAACAAAAAAGCACCAAAAAAAGCATAGCATTCAAATTTTTTTTTACCCTGAAAGTTGTGAACAGGCCTGGGTTCCGTTCCTTTTTTTTCTGATAGCAGTACTTTAACGATACTTGGTTTTCGATACCGATGCTAAATTATTTGTCCAGAACCATAAAACAGATTAATAATGTTGATTTATTCCTTTTCCTTCCATTTCATTTCTTTTGCATTTGTATAATTTGTTAGCGGTGAAACAACTAAGAAACTTCCTTTAACTACAAAATGGCAGAACAAAACACTATCCAAGTTTGTATTTATTTTTATCGGCATTTAAAACTAATTTCTACATGTTTCCCAAATTTAAATTCCCCCCCCCCATTTTTCTCATTCCCCCCAAAGTTTCCCAGTTTTTACCCAAGTTTTCCCTATTTTTCCCCCTTATTTAACCCCAACAGCATCAAAACTTGAATATACAGATTTTATATTTCTTTTCTGTACTTGCTTTCAATACTTTTATTATTTCGATATCAGTAGTACCGAAACCTTTTTTTTTCTATACCAAACTGATATCGTTTAACAGTACCCAGCCCTAGTTGTGAAACATATTTCTAAACTCATCTCTATGAAGAATCGAAATGTTAGAAATGCTTTCACTGGCACGGTTTAAAAACAGGGCAAAATAGGTACCAGTTCTTTACCTTTCAGTCCCATTTCTGTGTAGCATGTGTTAAAGATGAGACCAGTGCAAGTGAGGAGGGGACATGGTAGTCAAACACTTTTCAAGGTTGCCCACTCCTTTGGCTGGACCACATTTCACCTGTAATACACTCGGAATGCAAACACATCAGTGAGCGCCTTTGCCCCCAATTTCCTCGTGATAGTCTCTCAAAATTGGCAGCCATGGCGACCGCTGCGTGGGCGTCATATTAAAGATTGCTCTTATCTGCTTTTAAAAGTGTCTGTCAATTCAAATTCTATCAGGCCCGACACCTCTCCAGTGATTACTTTCTATTGGCTGCTTTGCGCCGCTGCGTGCCTGTCATTCAAATCACTCACGGTGGGGGGCTGATATCAAAGTAAACATGCCACAAAAGACAATCTGGACAAAGGAGATAGAGAAAAAGATCCTGTAAGAGACGCAGTGATATGGTCATAATTTCAATCATTTTCTTGTAGTTTGTTAAATAGAAAATGCCGTATTGATTTAAAACGACGTATAAGAAATTCTCCCTCGTCTATTCTTTCTGGTCTCGTACTAGTCTATTCGACAGACTTAGTCCAGATACATGACTAATCGCAAGAGGATCACAGCGAACTCTACAAGTGTGAGAAAACACTGGCCCTGGAGCTGCGCGTGTGTTGGCTTTCCTTCAGAGAGCTGGTAGAGTTGAAAAGTAAGGTGTCAGCGATGAGCCGCCGATGCCAAAATAAGCTGATGAGAGATTGTGATGACTCAGGCAGAGCTGGGTGATAATACCCCTGTAGCGCTGCATGCTAAACACAAAGTGGAATGTTTGCATCCACAAGGTTTGAGAGAAACTTTACTTTTAGTTCACACATGTAAAAGGTTAGTTGTTGATTAAATAAATGCAACAATATTACCAGTGGACGGAGAAAACCATTGTGTATTATATAGTAATTGTGTAATCATACAACATTACATAAAACATTAACTTCAAGTAGTGATAAAAATGAGTCAATGGGTACAGGTTAAAAAGCCATTTCCCATTAATGAAACAGCTGGAACGAAATGATTTACGATCCATTAACAATTTTCTTAGAGCCTCTGTCACAATTTCAATATTATCATTTAATACCGTCATATCATCAGACCCAACAATTACTTTTCCAACTGAGTCCATTATCTGCTTAAGTAGGCAGAAGTAGGTGTGCCCTAAAAACACTTTATCGGCTGGCCTGAACAGTAATTATTCTTCAAGAAAGAGTCTGTAATCCTGAGCCAAGTTAATGTAGGGCACATAAGGCTGGATGAAAACCTTCAAAACAAATAAATGATTAAATGTGGCCAACAATTATGGTCAGTGGCAAACAAGATAGAAAGCTTCTATTTTTGCAGTGATTACAAGTGGGAAAGCTGATTTGTCATGCCGTGCAGAGCAAGCCAAGGCTGTCATATTCAATCGCTGATGCCTGACCGCATTTGAGGGTGCAACAAAGGATTTCATGCCAATCAACTCTTTAATTACCATATCTGGGTAGCAAAACGCAGAGCAGAGAATCTTGATGAAGACAAGCATCACTATACCGTGTGATAGGCCATCACAGGGAAAGTTAGGATCCACTGTAACAGTATATGCTTTGAACTAGTTTCAAAAAAGTTTCAGTCAAATTCAATGTAAAGTGTGTGCGCTTTAACTTTTAGAAGTATGGCCTATGAGTGTGAGTTTTTAAAGAATAAAGTTGAATAAAAAGATTTTATGTGAAATATAACCGTGCATTCCTAATATTATTAGGACTGCACGGTTAATCAATATCGAAAACTTACTGCAACGACCTAACTGCAAATGGCTGAGGTTTTGTTTTTTTCCTACTCTGGGTTTCTGGCGTTGAGTTGGAATCAAAGACTGATGGGAGATCAATTTGAGGAAATTGATGTGAAACTAATGGTGCGTCCACACCAAGCGCCTCTTGGGCGTCAAAGACGCGCCTCAAGTCCGTAGTTGGACGCTTGTACTGAAGTCAGACGCTTGTCACATATGTCACAGAGCGTCAAGACGCCCTGGCCGCGCGTCAACTCAGAGTCTGTTCGTAGCCATCTTGGAAGCAGCTCGTGCCTGAAAACTACAGTTGTTCGGAGGCTAACTACTGTAGTCTCCCTCTTTGCTCCTGCCATGTCCTATGGATCTTTAACTATTCCCCCATGGTCTACGCAGGATCTCCCCAGTATTTAAGCTCATATCCAGCCCATACGGTTGAAGGGACATTGGTGGCAAGTGGCTATAAGCTAGGTTAGCCGGTTAGCTTTTTGCGATCGCATACAGCTCATTGTTGATAAAAAAAAAAGTGTGTGCAATAAACCACAAATGCGTCAAGCTCATCTCAGTGTGTGACCATCATAAAGGCTGTTCTGTGTAGTTAAGGGCTTTATTGACGTGATTAGTGCATAATACTTGTTTTCAAGGGGGTCAATGCGAGCTATCTGTTTGGGCTAGCATAGAAATAATTATAAAACAGATAGACTACGGCCCGTTGTAGATAAAATGTGAGCAATAAACTTAAAAATCAACAAGCCTGGCTCAGTGTGTGATCATTGTTACACGGTTGCTTTATGTAGATGGGGCTTAATAGACTTTATTCGTGCATATTTCTCGTTTTCACATCGATTGGAGATTTAGCTTGTACTGTAGCATTAGCCTTGGGAATCCTGTGTGCATCATCAAGACCCAAACACATTCCCAGCGCAGATCCAGCCACTCAAATACGTTTTCTTGTCGCCGCTTTTAATCCTGGGTGTTTAGGTAAAAGAAACACTGATGTGTGTCTTTGTAAAAGTCCCAGAGCTGCTGTAGCCCCGGTTCACAACACGATAATCCTCCGTGACTTGTTTACATCTGCGGGCAGGCAGAGGATCTGCCCCAGACCGACGGTGGCCCAGCTACAGCTTACGTCACTGTTGGAGAAAGCTCCTGATTGGTCGACGCTCGCGAATTTCTCCAAAAAGTTCAACATTTCCCAACTCTAGCGTCGGCCGCCCGGAGGCGCGTCACGTGCCTCGGACGCAGCACGGCCGCGCGAAAATCTTCAAAACGCGCCGCTCAGGAGGCGCGTCACGCCGCGGGGCCTCTGGAGGCGCGTCCTCAATGTATTTTAAATGTAAACCTGACGCTTTGGGGGCGCTTGGTGTGGACGCACCATAAGGCCCAATCTCAATTCTCTTTTCTACCCCTACCCCTTCCCCTAGCCCTAGCCCTTGCCCTTGCCCTTTCCCTACACCCTGAAACCAAGGGCTAAGGGCGAGGGTTGAAAATACCACCCTAAGAAATGGGACAGCCCTCCATTTGACTGCATTTACTATTAACACAGATGATTAAGGTTATGTAAAATAATAATAATAATAAACAAAATAAAAGCAAGCCTACTTGTCTATAGAGCATGTTTCTACTGAACCAGTTTATCACTTGACTGATGCTGTTTTGTAACAACTAAACAACAGGACTCGGTCTCAGCCCAAACACCACAGATTTTCATCTATTTCTGCTACATTCTCCTTCCCCTGTCCGTGTGTTGCTGCTTCTACCGCGGGTCACTGTGGCTGCAGCCAGAGCTGCGAGAGATCAGCCGATCCGCTCCTGTAGCGCACTCAGCGGGGACAGTCAGAGGTAGACCCGCTCGCACTGCGCACAGGGCGGGGACAGGCACCCGCAGCCTCCGCTCTGAGCCCCGGGCCTGAGCGGAGGCTGCCGAGGTGCGCTCAGACCGGGGAAAGACCGCCTCGGACCCGGGCTCAGAGCACAGCGGCGCGGGGAGAAATCGAGCGCAACAGCGAGGCACTGAACCCCCGTGTCATGTCATGCAACGTATCGAAAGTTTGGGAGCGTTCGCAGCAGCAAAGCGAAAACGTAGAACTGACACGTTTAAAGCAATGGACTGTTCTAATTGTTGCACAAAGCGAATAAAGTCATGAACGAATCGTTCTGCAACTTTATAAAAGTTGTAAGAGTGCTTAATGATGATATTCGTGAAAAAAGACCAAAGTTGTGGTTAGCCTCTCCTTTTCTCCTCTATAGACCCAAACGGGAGGGAAAATTAGAAGCGACCAAGCTCTTCCAATTTTCCCTATTTAAAAATACGGTTAAATGAGTAGTTACACGATCCAAGTACACAAAAGTACACAAAAGTAAACGTGTTGATTTTCTTAGCGGAAAAGTGCTCCTAAGGTGTTATTACGCCTTACAATATAGTGCCCCTTTTTTAGAAAATCGACATGTTTAATTTTGTGCAACTATACTTGGATTGTGTAACTACTCATGTAACCGTATTTAAATAGGGAAAATCTGGAATAAATTGCTTCTAACTTCACCCCGTTTGGCCCCATAGAGGAGAGGAGGAGAGGCTAAATTCTAACAACATCTTTAGTCTTTTTGCGTGACTGAGCGCACGCGTAAAGACCAGACAGGTAGGCATCAACTCGTCGAAGCTCAGCTAAGAATCTCAGTATGGAAAAACGGTGGCCTATTCCTTCAAAAAGTATTTTACTATACTATAATAATTCTTACTTTTAATAAGAATTATCAATGTGGGTAGAAGAAGTTGCTGTTTTCATCCATCTGTCACCTCTAGCCACAAAAACACTGTTCGTGAGACTCAAGACTTCTGGCGGTCTTTACAGGTCTGGTTAAAATCACAGGCAGCACAGTTCCACACGCTGAAGCCTAAAAGGATCAACAGCAGCCAGATGAATAATTCAACAGTTTTGTCAGGTTTGACTTGTCACTTTCCTTTTGGTGAGGGCTCATTGCAGCTGCGCTGACAAGTCCGAGCTCTCCACTTTTCAACATCTTCGAATCGCATGTGCGTATGAATGAATGATGGAGGTGCTCACCCGTTGTCAGACGGCAGAAGGGAAAGCAGGGCCAGCGAGGACAGCTTCCTTCGCTCAGGCTGAGTGATGTTGTCCATCCGGTCGACCCACATCTCGATCAGGCTGCCCAGTAACTGCTCCATCTGAGACACACGCACACACAACAACAGGAGGATGAGCTGCAATTATCACAGACTCGAACACTGGCCCCGCACAGACCGAAAATCATATATTTGGTACGTGATAAACTGACCTTCTGCTGCAGAAGGACTAATTATATATTCATTTAATTGTGTTTTATTTTTTACAATTTAGACATGTTGACACACAAGGCCAAACTAGTTTTGCCCTTGGTCAGACAAAAACAGCCATCACCGAGTTTCATAAAGATGGGTGACGGCTCAGAACTTGAGGACTTGAAAATGTTACCATTTGCAATTCTTTGGCTCATTACTTTCAGCCTTGTTCAATGTAATTTCCTTTTAACAGGCACTTTGCCGTTATGGTTCCCGGGGGCTTTAAAAAGACAAAGATGGTGCTGAGCAGGCGGAAGGGAAGGTCAAACATGAAGCATCACCTCTTGGCTGCACTCTGAGGCCATCTGAGTGAGAAAGGACGAGAAGAAACTGGAGTTCTGCAGCAGTACACGCCCAATAATACCCAGGTATGTGGCCATCACCACTGGATACCTCTGCAACACAAAGGCATAGTATGTCAAGAACACAGTGCTGTCATCCTTGAAGGCCTACACAACCAGGGTCCCACAAGGCTCAATTTTAGGGCTAATTTTATACTTTATTTTCATAATGAGTATGTTTTATTGCTGTACAATCTGCAATGTTTATCAAAATCTGGTACAAAGCATCCACTGGGGTAGAATATTATAGCAATATCAAGTTGGGAAAAAATACAAAAGTATGTCCAATAACTTAGGACTCGAGTAATAGATCTCTTTGTACCAATAGGACTGTTGTGTACTCCCCTCTGCTGTTCATCATTACAATGTCAGGAGTCAAAATACGACCTTTACTAGAATTATCCCATCAATACTAGCCACCCCTCTTCCTTAGAAGTAAACATAGGTGGTCGGTCACAAACAGTCTGCAAGTAAAACATCTGAAGTCTAGTAAAACAAGACACTCCACTCCTCTTATTTTTAAAGTGCATTCCGGTTCAGCTCTTGGGAAGAAAGGCGGAACTCACCTCTCCATCCAGAATACCTCTGAAGACAGCTGGCAGCAAGGGTGGAACATGTGGGGTGCCAGTGTGGGGCTAACCTTTAAAGCTATCTCTACCACCTACGGAGACAATGACAGGAAAAAGGCCGCAGTTTAGGACGGGGACAAATGCGTTGCGGCGGCATGAAAAATTGGAAGGGCAAATGAGGGGAGAAAAAAAAGTTGAGCAGACATTAGAGCTCTGTGAAAGACATGGGTCAGATAAAATGTGATATAAAGACACAGTTCAGTGAAAGAAGAGAGAAGACACTCCCTCCTGAGATAGTAAAACAAAGGGGAAAATCCAGTCTTTAATTGAGGCTTTGACCTACAGTAAGTGGCAGACGGGGTACATCCCTTAGGTTTAACCTACTACTGAAATTCCAATGGCAGGTATTTAAGCCGAGTAAGTGGAAGAAAACCTGCCCTCAGTATCCTTCTGCAGAAACCGAACAAAGAAAAATACCAAGTTGGAAGTTCTGGGGTTTGATATGATACAAAAATTTGTGACTGAATTTGTAGATTTTATTGTCCCAGTAAAGAGATTCATGCTGTATATTTGACCAGTCTTTCAAAAAGTCACATTGGGGTTAGGGATGCAACGATTCTCGATATTATATCGAATCGTTCGATACGCCCTCCTCGATCCAATACGCAAATATGTTTGATAGGAATCGAGCTACTATCAGCCATTTCCCTGCACGCTCTCACTGAGAAACACCGCAGCCCCGTCCGACCAGAGAGAAACTCCTCCCGCAAGCACCCCCTCCCTCCTATGTGTCTGCCTGGGAGGCGGAGGGAGCCACACATGTGTTAGCCGGATGGTGTTTGTAGCATTATTAGCTTCGCGCACCACCTTTGCACAGATCAGCTGTGGCAGGGTTTTGCTATGGATTATAATGACCAGGGGAAGATAATGGTGTCTGGAAACAACCAACATGAGCTCCATCTACGGTGTCATGCCTCTCGCACAGCTGTCAGCGAGGAGGAAAGACAAGGTAAAACTTTTTTTTTTTTAAAAGCTTTGCCTCGGATAAACATAAGAAAAATCACTCTTGCTGTTGTTGTCAGAGCGCTGAAGTCTGAGGTTGAAAATGACAGCTTTTGTGACTTAACAGTATCGCATAAAAGTATAGTTTTGAACACTTTATCTGGTAAACTCAAGAGGGATTAAGCTGTATCAAATGTCAAAGTAATGTCAATTGTATGCAAGATGCGGACATATTTAATGGGGAAATTAATAGTTCCCCATTAATTTCTGAATGGGGAACTAGGGGTGGGATTAAATAAGTCATCTTCTTCCCATTCCCTTTCAGGTATAAATGGATCGTCATGCTTATATACTGTATGTTCTTTTTATTGTTGCCCATTGCCTGAAATAAATGAATCAATTAATTAATTAATATTGTGCCCTAGAACCTATTTTGATACAATACAGCACATAGTGTAATTCGGTTTTGAGGAATTTTTGCTTGTCAAGCATAATCTTTTTTTTTTTTTTTTTTTTAAATAGGACTTACATTACTTTTTCAGCGCATTAAATGTATCGAATCGAAATCGTGACCTTCATATCACAAAACGTTTCGAATTGTGACAAAAATGAATCGTTGCATCCCTAGTTGGGGTATAGTGCAACATCTGAATAACCTTTTTCTAGATCTGATGGTGGCGGATGGTGGCGGTTCCAGGAGGGGAACCGCCACCATCCCGTGGTGGAGGGGTTTGAGCACCTGAATGATGCTGGGTGCTCTGTTCTCCGGGGCCTAGTGCCCCTGGTAGGGTCTCCCATGGCAAACAGGTCCTAGTTGACGGGTCAGACAAAGAGCGGTTCAGAAGCCCCTTATGAGAGACCAACAGGCCCGGTTTGAACCATGAGGCCGTCCTTCTGTGGACCCACCACCTGCCATAGGGGCTGGTGCAATGTGATTTGGGCAACTCCAACGGCTGCCCCCACGACCCGGCAACGGACAAGTGGAAAAAAATGGATGGATGGATGGCTCTGATGACAGGATCTTAGTCACGAATACCTATCTGTTTGATAAGTTGCTGAACAAGAAACCAACTGTGAATGACTAGCTGAAAAACTGAATTGTAATGACACCAATCAAGAATACTAAGAAAATACAAAGGAAGTTTAGGAGCGTTAGTGTAACATTTGAGGAGAATTATGACCAGACAAACAAATTCAAAATACAAAGTGCCCATGGAAGATGTACTTTTTCTTTTATAAAGGACTTTAACATCACCTAAATTAGGGCTGAACGATTTTGGAAAATAATCTAATTGCGATTTTTTTCTTCAATATTGCGATTGCGATTAAATATGCGATTATTGTTGCAAGGTCCTCTTCTCATATATTTTTCACCTAACACAAGCAATAAATCAGTCTGTTTCATAATAAACAATATTAGATTAATTTGAAGTGAAAATTGCAACAAAATGAACAAAATTTGTGAAAATGTAAACTGCACTTCTTAAAAACTGTCTGAAATTAACAGTATAGTCTATAAATAAAAGATACATTATATATATATATATATATATATATATATATATCGATATTTAAAAAAAGAAAAAAAAAGATAAAACTCACTGATCCAGTCAGTAACATCACCCATACTAAAGTGCAGGAAAAGTAAGAACAAACGTCTGCTTTAACAAGTTGGAAAAGTTTTAGGAAATCAAACTCCCAATTAATACAAAATAAACTATTTATTATTTATTATTTCGGCCAATCAAATCCCTGTCTGAGCTGCGACTCGTAGTTGCTTCAGATGCGCGTTATTGATGGACACGGAGAGGCCAGATGGAGCACACGCCAAAACACAGTGGAACTGGGAGCAGCATTTTGGTTTTGGGATGTAACTTTGGACAATATGAAGAAAGAAGCACAGTGACGCAAGGAGACATGAGGTGCCAAACACAGACACGTCTCTTTGACTCGCAGCCATTGAGTGACATTTCAGCTTAAACAGCACATTTCCTCAGCAAAATAAGACATGACACGGACTCCTGCCTCGGATCGTAGTTTCCAAAACTTTTCATACAGCAGTTTAGTGTTTATATCTAGATATAGTCTGTAATACCTACGGAGCGCATATGCGGTAGATGCAAAGGTAAATAGAGGCACATGGCACATCGCCTCCGCGGATACTTTATGGTCATGAACCGTCATTATGCTTTTGAGATAAGTTCTTTATCCAAAACATTCCCAAACATAAGCCTCAAACTGAGCCACAAACGACTCTTTACTCTTTACAAGCAGCACAGGCTCACCTGGCTATAGCTCTGTGGAGGCAGAGGCGTAAGAATCCCGAGGTGAGGGAGTTTCTGTGATCATCAGAGCGTGTAGTAGCAGCGAGGGAATGGCGTGATGAGTGCTGCGGCTAACGCAATGCTAGCGGAGAAGAAAGCAATAGTCCTTCACGGTGGCTGCATGATAAACGCTGATATTTTCACTGTACATCCACAATCTACCGCGCACCTTAACTAGACTGAGACGTAAACAAAAGCACGCGGCGGAGCGGACTTTGCTGCCATATCTCGCTGCTTCATTCACTTCCAAAATTGCGTGCCCTGCGATTACGAAATCGCGTTGTGTCATATCGTTCAGCCCTAACCTAAATGAAGCTTTTCAATTCAGTTTCAATTCAATCACACTCTACTGTACAAAGTTTGACACTGCCTGCAACGTTTTACATTGCAGTTTATATAATCTTGGTAAATATATGATCAGTATTATTGCTTCTAAATATTATACTGTAGATCAAACCTCCTAATTTTTAATGTGTGTGCCCTGTTAATTGTAATCATGCTCATCAGTTTCTCATACAAATGTTGCCATCTCTGCAGGGCGTCTCCACAATGTTCTCCTGATGTTAACCCTACAAAAGTATGATAGGCTAATCCTCCAGCAAGGTATTTGATGACAGGATCAAGGCTTGACAACTACAGAGAGGCCCCCTTGCTGTTGGGGTGCACAGTGGCAGCATAGCAGTCGCGCCCTACAGGATCCCATGTCAAAATGAGTCAAATGTGTTATTGACTTTGTTTAAAAAAAAAAAAGACAACCTAAAAACAATATGACTCAGCTGACACATCACAAACAATATAAGGATGGTTTGTCATAGGTCAGTGTATCTTTTGTGCCTTTTTCCATGTTCATAAGAAAAACACAATCTTTCAGCAGGTGGCAGTTGTGAAACCTGTAACACAATGCTACGCCAAGTCTTAAGCCAGTATAGACAAGGCAGCATTACAGATCACTCCCATCACGGTGTTGAGTGCCAATATGCTTCAGCGAGCGGAGTACGTACTATGCTTGTTGTGATAGGTAGGGCTTATTGTCTGCTGGCTCCGCTTCCCTCTGAATGAAGGATTAGGGGCTGTTATGTAATTCCACTAAGCATAACCCAACATAAGCTCAAGGTATAATGGCTATTCTGTGGGAGTATACCAGACCACATCAAGTACAAGCAAACCCTCCCCTATAGCCTGCAGTATAAACAGACTGCGCAGCACTAGTCAGAGGGTTGAAAACAGTGGTTCATCCTGCACATGGGCTTCTTAAGATAGTTTTTTTTTAATACCTATAAATCTTATACATTTCAGAACACATTTGTAGTCTAAATCAGGGTTCTGGGGGTAAAAGCTCAAAGAGGGGCCACATCCTGAACTGTTAGGTTTATAATCGACTTTAAACATATAAACTTAACAGTGGTCCCTGAAGGTCTTCCAAAAAATATATTGTGCGATTTCTTATGGGCGTATTCATAAAAGCATGAATGAGAGATGTAAGGAGAGAAAAACGACATCGCACACTCTCAGGACTTTCTGTTTCAATCAATCACCAAAAAGCGATTTAGTGGACATGAGAGACCGTGATTTTACAATTGGATTGTTGTACAATGTGAAGATGTAACGGCAAGTACTTCCTGTTCCTGTTCAAATTATCAGAGACCCGTTTGATAATGATATTTTCTTTAAGATTCCGTGGTGAACAGCAAGCTCCTAATAGAAGATCACTCTGTTAACATCGGAAAGTCTGTCTTGAAGCTAAAGGCTCACATTAATTTGATGAATTATAACATTTAAAATAGAGCAGCAAATATGAACAAATCTGAATACACAATTGTCTTGTTTCTCTGTTATATTACTATTTTTACTTAATTATTTATTGCATTTTAGACTTTCGCTTCAAAACATCTACCAGGAATTTGCAGTCCACCTTGTAACCCTTAGAAAATATGACTATTCATACAGGCCTAAGCCAATTTCTGTAGAAAATGAATAGGATGTGAACAAGTGCTGGCGCTCACAACTAAGGTTAGGTTAGCGGAAGTAATGTAGCCACTTTGTGCAATAATATTTGGCTATATTATAGCAGTTTTCACAACATCCCATTCATGAAAACTAGATGGATACATTTGATATATTGCACTCAAGCTCAAGACTCAGATGTTTGGGAACCTTGACCTAAGTAACCACAGCTAATTTTGAACAATTCAAATGTTTAGTTTGATTTAATAGTGATAAATCTAGAAGTCCTTGTCCTTGTCTTAGTAAATCATTACTGAATTAATCCACACTATGCCTCACACAGTATTACCACATTTTACCTAAAATGATCAGGCCACTTTCTAATTGCAGTCATTTTAGAAAGATGAGCTGAGCTATTATAGAGATAATTGCAGAGGGACAAGGAGTGTTCGTAATTACCATAATGTTGTCAAATATAGTCCACTGAGCTTTGTCATCTCCCAAACGCAGTATTTACTTGGTAGAATGCAAACGTGCCATGTAGGACAGTGATGAATGGAGTGAGAGGGAAGCACATCCTGATACCTGACTCATTTATTACTCACAACAACGTCAAGCCCATAGTGTAAAAGACACACTGCCGATTCAGGGCATTTTAACACTTTGCTCATGTGCTATAAATGAATCACACTCTAGAACAAGCTGCTTTAGCTGAAAGAAAAAAACAGTCCTACCTTGAGCACTTGGACCCGTCCCTCATTTGTGATGTCCTTAAGTAAACTGCAGAAACATCGACACAAAGATTCTGCATAGTTCTGTGGAATAAAAGAAACAAGTATCAGCACTTTATGCATTTCTAAAACATTCAGAAGTTTTGGCTTAATAAAGTGCTCTATGGCCAGTGGCGTGTCCAGACTTTTTTTTTCTGGGGTTTCTCTCCTTATGGAGGGTGTCAATGAAGGTTTTCTGCATCACTGTCAGGTCAGCAGTCTTCCCCATGATGGTGAATTCTACTGAATCACTGAGAGACCATTTAAAGTCTCAGGGACCCTTTGCAGGTGTTTTGGATTCATTAGCTGATGAAAGGGTGAAACTTTGAGCTACAATATAGTCCCTTCTCACAATATTCAAATTTCCTGAGATTTTGAATTTGGGGTTTTTACAAGCTGTGAGCCAAAATAATCAAGCAAAGGCTTGACATTATGTCACTTTCTATATCATATATTAGTTTAACATTTTAAGTTGTATTACAGAAATAAATGTACTTTTCCACGATATTCTAATTTTCCGAGTTTCACCTGCACATGTGGTGTTTATTTACAGTGCACCACAGATTGTACAACTTGTTCTCCCATAAACACTTCTGTTTGTTCAGAAGGCCAAGGACCAGCGGCACAAGGCAAAAAAATAAATCAGCTATAGCAGTAATTACAGCCATAATATCAATGTAATATAGATTAATCATGCAGCTCCAGTTATATGGCATTTTGAGTGCGGAAGAGAACGGTGGACTACATGTGCAGGATTTTCTATAGCACTCCAGGTATGTTTTTGTTGAGAATATAACATAACTTAAAAACATTGCAAGATTTAGGCTATTTGCTAATTTAATACAATGATCAGAGTGTAATTAATCACTTCAGATGATAACATTGTCCATCATAGCCAAATGTTCAAACCCATGTTGGGGAATATGTGGCCTTTATATTACCATTACTGTCAATTTGATTCAAAACTCTAATAACCCACTGGTGTCACATTAATCGTCATTGCACCATAATATTGTTACGGGCAAGTTTTCACGAGGGGAAAATGGGCCAAAGTTTTTGATGAATTGTAAAAAATAGTTGAAGCTCTGTCTCACTGAAGTTAATGTAAAAAATAGATCATAAAGTGCAGAGAAAGTTCGACGGGCTGTGTCGGGATAGATTAACAACACTGTATAAAACTTTAAACTACTTCCTGCTTTCTGGGGCATTCAAAATAATGCAGACAGATGATGTTGGACCCAAATACAGTCATGAACACCCGTGTAGATCTGAAAATGTTCTATTAATGTTAAAATAATATTTTGTTTATTATTATTAGTCTTTTTTTCCCCTTTTCTTTCTTTTTCTTCTTTCTCACTCACTCACTTTTCTCTGTCTGCTTTTTATTTATTTTTTTATTCAAAGGGGGGAAAAAGGGACTGTCTGTTAAAGTTTTTTTCTTTGTGTGTCTTTGGCTATACTGGGCAAAATTCTATATATAAAATTATATATATACACCCCTACTTTTGGACATTTTCACATTTCACCATTTGTAACTAACATTGTATGCAACAAAACAGAAATTTTATTGGATCAATGGTTTGAAGTACAAACTCAGAACAGAACTGCCTAAACAGATGTATGAACACACAAAAATACACAAAAGGAAAAAGCACTTTAAGAATGACAGATGTGGCAACTAAATGTTTTCAGCTGCTCAGAAGGAAATACCCAACACGACTCAAACCGGTGTGAATGAAGTTCCAGGTATGGTTTTGATTAAGGATTATTATTGCATAATTAAAAGCTTGATATGTCTATCTTAAAAAATTAAGAGTGTGAAATATCCACAACTTAGGTGCACGTTTGAGGACTCACCTGCAAAAACTCCGTAGCAGACAGGTACAAGTAGGCATTGACAATCTGAAAGCAGGTGCGCATATTCTCCGAGCTCAGCTCTGAAACAAAACAACAGGGTTATCTCTTCAGTAAAGATCTGAAGTAATGGATGTATATGGACGGGAGGAAGGGAGTCAGAGGAGGACAGAGACATTTGTTAAGCTGCTGCAGCTGGACAGGGCCATTTAACTTAAGACAAATCACCATCCAACTTATTCCCACAACGTTTTGTCTTTTGAGTTTATTTTGGTGAGCAGAAATGTTACTAGGGCTTTGGGATTTTGGAGGATAGGATAAGGATATACTTTTCTTGTAGGCTGCACTAGCACAAATTAGAACTTCATTGGAGACTGGTTTCAGCCTTAGGATCCTGTTATCAGTAAAACCAGTATTTCATTTCAATGTTTACCTCGCATCTGGCTGCACAGATAGTTCACATTCACACATTTGCAAAAAACATCCACGACCTTTAAAATCTAAATTCAGTTCACTGAGCCCATTTTAACCAATTCTCTGAGCATTAATTAAAGGCTGAAAGATGAACTGCTACAGAAATGCAATTCAGAGCATGTTTGTAGACGTCTAAACTACAGTGTTAATGGTTTCCTTTTATCATTTTGTTTTGTGCAAAGATTATTTTACATTGTGGTACAGCACCAAAATAATAAGCTTTTGTGATTTGATTAAAATAGCAATTTGATAGCGATAACCAAACACCCTTGCCAAGGCATTACTTCTCTTTTAAAAGGGGAAACAAGTGCCCAGGGCTAGACTCAAATCAGTGATATTCTAGTCAAGATGCGAATGCTTCATCTATTTGCCAAAATGGTAATTGTATCAGTGTAAAAAGAAATTGTCAAGTTGGTAGCTATGTTAGACGGCTGGTGAAAACATACAAAATTCCTTAGAGTTTGTTAATATAGGTTGAAAATATGTGTCTTGTCCAATACCCAAAGGGAAAGTACACACATTTCATTATAAATATTTAATATCTGTGGCTTCCATTAGTGCAGCAGTTAGTTCCTAGAGCATGAACTCCCCCAACGGCACACCTAAACCCTGTACTGTCCTATGAGACATGGAATGAGAAAAGGAGAGCCTGTTTTGGTCCATATAAGGTCTTGTATTTTAAGTATTTTTGAAGTGCATTAGTGTTCAAATCAAATCAAATGTATTTATATATATAGGGATGGGAATTGATATTATATTGATATCAATGCCATCAATAATTTTACCTATCAATTCAATTCTTTATCGATACCTGACTTGTCTGTGTGTTGGGGAAAAGCAAGGAATGAATGTGCTTTCGATAAACTATCAAAAAAGACAGGGAAGTTAGTTATTCATTAAATTAAGCAAGTTTCCAAATATACTGTGGCTCCGACTGGCAATCAGCGCAAAACGGAGGGGAAGGGCGAAGCGGAGGACTAAGGGGTAGAATTGAGATTGGGCCGATGTTTCCCTGCTTACTTCGAAGCAGCGTCAACAGACTCGGAGAACCACATTATTACGCACGTGTGTCTAGCTCCGTGGCGCAAAAAGAGTGTTTTCAGAGCTGGAGCATCGATAAGAGGGATCGATAATGAAGTACACGTACGGTTCCGATGCTTTGCTCAATCGGAACCGGGTCTACTTGTAGAACCGGTTCTCGATTCCCATCCCTATTTAGATAGCACATTTAAAAAACAACTATTGTTGAGGTGTGCTTCACAAAATGTCTACAATACAAAAATAAAAGACAATACACAATAAACAACAAAGCACTAGTAGCTCAGATTTTGGCCATATGTGCTAGACCGTGTTAAAAGCTTTTGAGTAGAAATGTGTCGTTAGCAGGATTTTAAAATGATCAAGCGTCTATGCAGCTCTTATGCGGATAGGCAGTTTATTCCACAGTGTGGGAGCTGCAACAGCGAAAGCCCTGTCCCCTTTGGTCACATGCTGGGCGATATGGCCAAAAAATAAAATCTCAATTTTTTTACTTTTGGACGATTACGATTTTAATCCATTTTATTGGAAATACACTTTAAAATGTCTCCTGATCTTTCATATGAAGAAAACTGCTGAGTCCTGCTCATTAATATTTTATAATATAGCCTACAAGTAGGCCCATTTAGATAAGATAAGAAAACCCTTTATTTAAAAATGGTTATTTCTGTTTTAAATATTCCTTGTCTGCTCTCAAAAGTAAAACTTCTTAATAAGCCGTGGAGTTTTGAAAAGCGTTTTAGTTTTATCGTCCTCATGCCTCTGCTGTGATTGCCAACCGTCTCCATGGAGACTTAGGGGGAAAGGGGCGGAGTTAAATGACGGTGCTCCGCTCAGAGCAGAGCGAGAGAAAGGCACAGGAGCAGACCGGGGGAAAGTCTGTTTTAGCGGAGGAAAACTTCACCGTGCACTCTTAAAACACAACACGCGGCCTTTGAGAAGCAGCAGAGATCGTCAGAAAGTCGCTGGTGTCATTTCACTAGGTCGCGTCTACGCTGCTAAATTGGTCGCATGTGAGGAGGACATGGAGCGGCGGACGCGACTTTAATATTTAGCCATTTTTCACATCGTCTGTTTTTAAAAGCATGAATTGAATTTATTCGATTTATCGCCCAGCTCTAGCTTGGAGCGAGGAACCTCCAGCAACAGCTGATAAGCATCTCAGAGCCCTGACAGGGGCGTGACTACAAGAAGCTCAAATACAGAGGAGCAGTAGGGCAGGGCGATATGGCCTAAAATCTATATCATAACGATGTATTTGACGATATAATTGACAATGGACCCATTACTTCAAAATCCCAGCCGTACGCCTATTTGGAAGATTGATTCAGTGATATTTTATTTTTTAACGGCATACTAATTTCCTCGCAAAAACTGCTTAAGCACCTGTCCCCGTGTTGCAATAAACAATATTTTTTAAAAATCATATCGCGATAACGATAGGCGATACGATATGGCCCACCCCAAGGAGCAGTGCCATGGAGACATTTAAAGACATAAGTAAAAGCTTAAACCATATCCTATAATACACAGGAAGCCAATGCATAGCAGCCAACACCGAGGTGATATGCTGTCGCTTTTTGGTCCTTGTAAGGAGATGAGCAGCTGCGTTTTGTACCCCCTGGAGGCGACGAATTGAACTCTGCTCAAGACCAATGAACAAGTGTTAATACTTCTGAATGATTAAAAATTTGTATTTTGGTTTTGAAACGTAAATAGAGACGACATCTCTGGAAACGCCCAAAATGCTTTCGTTAGCTTCTTGCTAAATGCTAGCTTTGAATGCTGGTTTTTCACTTCGACAGGAGTCTGCTCAATTCGTCTTGTATTGTATCTAATCGCTATGGCAATGCTTTTAGCCTAATGGGACATTTGCACAATCGACCCACATAGAAGCCTTGCCCTAGACCAGGGGTCACGAATTAAATTTCACCAAGGTCCGAAATGAAAAAAAAAGGTCAAGCAAAGGTCCGGAACATACGGGGTTAATTCACGGTTATATCAGGATTTTTAAGCCTTTTTTAAATCTATTTCTGTGAATTGAAAATAATGCAATCAATTGAATCCTGTTATTGTTTTTTTGCTCTAAAAATTAGTTTTGGCTCCTAAATAGCAGAATGCATAGGCAACTGTAGCCTCTATTATACACAATGTGCACATAATATATGACAATGATGTGTTTCTTTGCTCAGTTCAACACACTGAGCCCTGTTTAGTCCAGGTTTAGTCCAGGTTTCAGACCTGCTCGGGAAACAACCGCGCTATTTGCGCATCGATCGCGCGTGCATATTTAATTAGGGCGTCCTCGGCTTTTGTTTTTAGCGAGCCATATTTCAGTCATTCCAAAACCGTTTCTTAAAATTAAAAAAGTATCATGAAGCTAAGATGTAGGACTTTCTCTTTCTGTTCATCTGGGCTGTAGTTTATCGCTCTGCTGCAGTCAGAGAGGGAGAGGGAGGGAGGGAGGGAGAGTGAGAGAGAGCGCAGACGCAGCTGCTCGTCTGAGGGAATTCACGGTCGGGTCCAAAGTTCGGGTCCGGACAGGCTGGCGCATGGGTCCGGATCCGGACCGAGGTCCGCCGTTTAGTGACCTCTGCCCTAGACTGTCAAAAGTCGTGCTAAAGGCTTTTCACTTCACACTTGTAAATCTATGCATTATGTATGGGTAGCTTATAAGACAGGCCTTTTTATATGGGATAAAAGGGGAACAATGTCTACAGGCTACAGAAGAAAATCTGAAGAGAGAAATCTGAGGTATTTTTTGAACCGTTCAGGAACAATGGATGCCTACAAGGTGAAGCGAACACATTTTACACTATTGTGGAAAATAATTGACTATTGGCCTCATATAGATTGTGTTTATGCGTAATGCAAAGTGCGCAATGTAAAGGGCCAATTGTATAGGAATTGTCCTCCTTTTGAAAACTTGACATTAGCAAATTTTATAACGCAACCTACTGAATAAAATGCCCAACGCTCATTTAACATGGTTGTAGATAAACAATCTTTGAAGTAAGAAAAACAAGACGTCGGCTTGTGTGTATAGAAAATATGAAGAAAACAATCAATGAAACAAATCGATTTCAGATATGGCAGAGGGGAAAGCGTACTGTATAAATGGTCCACACTGAGACACAAAATCGACTAGGCATGTTGGCCCTCATTTTTCCAAACGGTAGATAAAATGCACCAAGGGCTCAAAGGAACAAGCAAAAGTGGTTGTAATAGTTGGAGTAGTTCCCATGTGATTTATGGCGGCATAAACCAGACCTGTTAAAAAAAAGAAAAGAAAAAAAAACAGCACCGACACAGGCATGAATAATGTGGCTCTAATACAAGCTGACAGCTACTAACACCTAAGACCGCTGTTAAGTGTCTAACGGGTGACAGGGAAACTAATTTAAACAGTCACAACAATGACCTTTGGTAAGGCAAGAACCAGTATGGAGGAAGACACACTTGAATTAATTATGATGGTTTTGTGGAGAACTTGCACCGGAAATTAGAACTGAAAAACAGTGACATTTCTGACAAGCGTAGAGGATCATACTTAGGGCTTGACAATAAGAGAATAAAATAGCAATACTCAATAACGGCACTCAATGTTGTTGCAACCATTATTACTGCAACATTTCAACACACTATGTTTCATTTGATTCAAACAAAAATTATAGACGCCTATACTTTTTTGGTGTGCCAAACCCAGACATTAAAAAACACTAAATCAGGAGCAAAACAGAAATGAAATGGAACAAAATTAGGAAAATCATGACTAAAACTTTTGCACATTTTGAAGTTTCCATGAGGGTCATTTACCAAGAGACCGCTCATGCAAAACACGTATCACATGCTAAAGTGAATCAGCAGCAGTGCATTAATGCGCATCATTTCCTCACGCAGAATTCTCTCATTTACAGTGGGGAAAAAAAGTATTTAGTCAGCCAACAATTGTGCAATTTCTCCCACTTAAAAAGATGAGAGGCCTGTCATTTTCATCATGGGTAAACCTCAACTATGAGAGACAAAATGAGAGAGAAAAAAAAATCCAGAAAATCACATTTTTAATGAATTTGCAAATTATGGTGGAAAATAAGTATTTGGTCACCTACAAACAAGCAAGATTTCTGGCTCTCACAGACCTGTAACAACTTCTTTAAGAGGCTCCTCTGTCCTCCACTCGTTACCTGTATTAATGGCCCTATTTGAACTTATCAGTAGGGATGTGCATTTAAAGCAAAAGTATTATTCGATAATCGTGGGGTACTAATCATTAATATTAGAATATTCGACAATAAAGAACAAGTATGCACTCACTAATTTTGCCAGCTGAGGATATTTGTTTTCGTTAGTTTTCCCCCAGTCCATATCGATCTGCGGGGGTGGACATTTGTCCTGGCAGTAACGGTTCAGTTCAGACTCGGTGTCCGTTGTATCTTTATAATAATCCTCACCAAACAGGGCAGCAATAGCAGAGACAGACGCAGCATCACTTTGTGGTTTCTTGGCCCTCAGCTCAGTCTCTTCGGGTTCAACTGCGACCGCCTCCATGACCTCTGGCTCTGGCCTGCTCGAGAGGAGATCGCTCACCTTGGCCTGCACAGCAACTTTAACATCATCCGATGTGAACCTGAGATGCTTATGCCTCGGGTCCAAGAAGGAGGCGATTTACGCCACTTTGCCGGCGCTGCAGACATCTGCCGGTGCGAGTCGCTGCTCAAGTGAAGCAGACACGGAGCACTTGAACTGAGACACTTTGGGAGATTCTTCCTCATTTTCTTTGAGGTGCTTTGATATAAGAGTTGCTGTAACCGGATAAACCATGGAGATGGAGACTCCAGACTCTCCGCACAACGCAGTAGTAGCGTGTTTCAGCGAGTGTAGCATGAGCTCCTCCATCACACTCCAGCTGTTATCTGTCAACTCGAGGGTCCGTGCATCTGACAGTTTGGTGAAGGCTCTGTCTGACAAGACAGCAGATATTGCCCATCTTTGTTCAAGTAGTCGCGGGAACATATCGTAAATAGAATTCCACATTGTACGGCAGTACTGGACTAATTTGTGCTCAGGTAAGTGCTGAAGTTGTTGTTTTTGTTTCAGCGCTTGTGTTGCTGTTGTACTGTGGGGGAAATGTGAAACCAAACGACTAGCAGATGTAACCACATTGTTTGTGTGTTGAAGCTTGAATCCATCGTTTATAGCAAGCTGCAGTGAATGTGCGAAACAAGGCTGAGAGTCCCACTCCACGTGCTCGGTGTTGGCTCGCATCATGTTGCCTGCGTTGTCATGGACACAGGCTATGACTTTTCCGCGGATCCCCAGTGGTCGGTAGCGGTGGAGAGCACGTTGGCAATGTTTTCAGCTGTATGCCGCTCTGGCATTGCTTTGGTTTGCAGAACAGCACTCTGTATCTTCCAGCTTTGTATGTAATGGCAAGTGATTGTTACGTATGTAGTCTGTTGTCAGCGCTGTCCGCGAATCAGTGGTCAAAGACACTTTTTCAACATTCGTTAGCAGAGTGCGCAGCTCACTTGTTTTATCATCAAAAAGTTTCTCAAGTCTGGTTGTAATGTGACGACGGCCCGCCGCTTTCACCCGGGTGCTTTGCTCTCATACGAGAGTGCATGGTTGTCGTAGACCTGTGATATGCAAGCTTTGCCTCGCAGAGTTTACATTGTACCTCTGTTTCAGTTGGTTTTTGGAAATAGCTCCACATGGAACTTTTTGACTGCTGCTGCAGTAATTTCTCCATCGTGTCTTCTCCAATTTGTTACTTCTTCTACGGCTTGGCATGTAGCCCGCCACTGTGTATCATCAAATGGTACGCTGCCGCCGTGCGGAAGCCGCCAGTAATGCAACTTTTTTTTTCCAGATATGGTTCACTATTCGATTTTTAGGATTTAACGACTATTCGAATATTCGAAAATCGATGCCCATCCCTACTTATCAGTATAACCCCGGCTCACATTAAATCCGGTTAAGGTCCGGCATCCGCAATCTTAGAAACACACCGACACTGCTTGGCGAAGTCTGGGTCCGGCTACCGAGGCCATCCGGCGGCCTTCCGGAGGCAACGGAAAGAATCCGCAAGAAGTCTATGCATGCCGGAGACCGGAGCCCCGCAGATCAAGCTAACGGAAAAACACGAGCCAAATAGGAAGTCAGGTCTCGTGAGAAAAGAAGATCCGGTGTATTTCAAAATAAAATCTGTCCGCTCACTACTTATTTGGTCTCGTTTACCACCTGTACACTCGTGTAACGTCGGAAATGTAAACATTTCTCCATTACCAGTGACACAGGGGCACTAGTGTGTTGGAAAGCATCCACTTCACTGGGGAGAGTCGTTGTACTGGCAAATACGGCTTTTGTTGACAAAAACTACCTATACACGGGGCTATTTATCACGTGAACTCGCACCAAGCGTGTGAATTCACATGCACTGCTGTTCTCGCGAGGGCCGTTTCTGTACCTGGCACAGCGTCTGGCGCTGGAGCTGGCCAGAGTGTCAGCTGTGAGTGGTAGTTTGGGGCAAACCCGGACTGGATCAGGACCGAACTCGGACCGTAGTTGATGTGAGCCGGGGGTTAAAGACACCTGTCCACAACCTCAAACAGTCACATTCCAAACTCCACTATGGCCAACAAAGTATTGAGATGAAGTTTTGTTATTAATCAAATACTTATTTTCTACCATAATTTGCAAATAAATTAATTAAAAATCAGACGTGATTTTCTGGATTTTTTTTTCTCATTTTGTCTCTCATAGTTGAGGTATACCTATAATGAAAATTACAGGCCTCTCATCTTTTTAAGTGGGAGAACTTGCACTGGCTGACTAAATACTTTTTTTCCCACTGTACATCAGATTTGGGCTCAAATACAGTCATGCACAATGTTCTATCGAAATGCTGCATAAATGCTCAGTAACTAGGCTGAAATTGAATAGAAGTGTCAAATTGTGCCGTATGAGAAAATAGATTAACTGAACTGAACACATTGCATTGAAAAGATCTATGGAATGTTTTGGATTTCCCTTCAGCCGAAAGCCTTTATAAAGCTTGATTGAAATCAAATCAATAAAGACTTGCATACGCTTTTGTTGGCCGCACAAGGGGGCGGGAGAATGAACAAGAGGCATAATGATGTCATGACATTGAAATAATGTGGCATTCAATCATGTGAACACTGACATTTAAAATGGAATGCTCCATTAAATTAAAACAATCCCCTTGATTAAAAATCAATGCTGAAATCAAAACAATATAGTGCCACAGATAATCTCAGCTTAGGTTAGAATTAATTTAAGGTTGAAAAAAAAGATCTTAAATCAATATCTCATAAAGATGTTTTTGTGCCAAATCTTTACAGGCTCTATGCCCTGACTACCTTTTAAATGTTTTAGACCAGCTGATTTCCATTTGATGCTCCCTTCCCATTTATTTATTTATTCATTTATTTGGTCGGGACAGTGCATGTTAATGAACATACATGAGTCTCATGCATATAAACACGCCACACCGGATTGTAGCCTTGGGCTAATTTGTATCCGTTTGTCCCCCACCCACAGTCTCAAACACACGCTCATTCATCCTGGCCTATTGTACATGTTTTTAGTGGTAGGGGAAACTGGAGTACCCGGAGGAAACCTACGCAGACATGGGGAGAACATGCAAACTCCACAAAGAAAGGCCCTGTCCAGGTGGGAATCGAACCTGGGACCATTGAACTGTGAAGCACAAGCCATAACCGCAGTGCTACCATGCCGAGAATATAGCGAGAATGTCGTGCTTTCTTGACAGCAAATATGGAGATGTGCGGTCAGCCAGCCTTGGGTTCATTTGTTTTTACCCTTCAGCCATCTGCCGGCCACAGTAAAGTAATGATAATAATGTATGCGGCCGTCTGTTTCATGCAAATTCAGAATGGAATGTAGTGGGCCATTTAGTCAGCTCTATAGTCCACATGCACATTTAAAATCAAGCAGTAACGGGTAACTCTGCCTCAGTGCCAGCCAATATAAGGATAATAAATGCTTCCAAACCAGAACTAAAAGGCAGAAATAACAAACTGAAACGTCCCAATTTTTAACATGGTGAAATAGGCCATCAAAGATGACCGATTGAAATGGAAACAAATCTATTTCTACTAATTTGAGGGCGCTGATTTCAAAATTGACCATATGGTATTTACCAATCATGTTAATGTAAGATAGGCCTTAGCAACATTGATTTTTTAAATCAGCACCCGTGAATTAGTAAAAGTGGCTATGTTGCCAAAAATCTGAAAGAAATGCCTGTAGATGTCACATTTTCCCTCCTGACTAGATAGTGCAAGATGATTTATTTTTCTCCAGTTTGTCCATTAATTTGCGAAACAATGTCGTATAAATTTCCTTTATTACTGCGGTGCTACTTGTCAGGAACCATCTTATTCTTGGCGCAGGGATATGAGTTCATTTATAAAAGTCATTGTCAGACGATATAGGCATAATGTCTTGAAATAAAGTTTCCTGAGGAGCAATTCCCTCTCCGTGTGCTGCTTTACCCACGACCTTCTTCAGACCTGTAACACCGATATACACACGAGAAACAGACGTGTTACAAAAATCAGTTTAATTGTAAATAATATAGACGACCTGTCACATGAAGTTGGGCAGAGTCCAGGGAGTTCAAGTCTTTACCGCTGCAAATTGACTACATATTTTTTGTTATTTGCCTTTATTTAGAAATAAATAGTCCCTAATAGCTACATTCCTGTGACTTGGGTGGGTAACAGCAACAGACGGGCATCAGATGAAGGGAAAAAAAGGTCAAATTACCATATGACTACTTCACTGTGGCAAAAGAAGCAGCCAACACGAAAGAAAACTAATTCAAAAGAAGGTGTATTCATAAACATTTTCCACAAATACGTAAAAGTCAATTTTGGCCTTAAAAGTTTTTTATTTATTTTCAGTGCTTCACCTACCACCTTCATTTAAAGAGGGGGTTCTATGTAAAATTGACTTTTTCAAGCTTTATATCATGTTATTATGTCATTCCCTCATTAAAAACATACCTGAAGTGTTGCCTTGGCTCATTCACGTATTTTTGAGTAATCAGTAAAAACTTAGACGGCAGCCATTTTAGGTGTAGCTATGCCTCAGTCCTCCTAGGAACGCCCCCACCTCCTGGAGACGCCTCTAGACCTTTCGTCACGAGCCAAGGCACCAACCACTGCTCCTCAGCAGAGCCCCTCCCAGCATGTCGAGCGCAGATGTAAACAGTCAGAGTCATCATGGAGGATTAGCTTCATGTGTTGTAAACTGGAGCTACAGCAGCTCTGAGACTTTCAAAAACACACATCAGTGTTTCTTTTAACATCAACACCCAGGATTAAAACCGGTGACAAGAAAACTTATTTCCATGACGGGATCTGCGCTGGGAATGCGTTTGGGCCTTGATGATGCCCTGATAGCATTCCCTCTGGAGAAAGCTAATTTTACAAGCTAAAGCTCCAATCATGATTCTACACAATGAACCGTTTAACAATGATCACACACTGAGACGGGATTGTTGATTTTGAAGTTTATTGCTCACATTTCATCTACAATGGGTCGTAGCCGAGTGGTTTTCTCTCGAAGCTAACAAGTATTAGCAGTTAGCTGCTAACCACTAGGTCGGAACGATTTATTGAAAACAAGTAGCCTATTATGTACTTGCCACGTCACTAAAACATGCAACTACTTGAAGCAGACTTTGCAATGATAACACACTGAGCCTGGCTTGATGATTTTGAAGTTTATTGCTCACATTTAATCTACAATGGGTCGTAGCCGAGTGGTTTTCTCCCAAAGCTAACGCACCATTAGCCGCGAGGTGCTAACACAGCTAGCTCGGAAATTCATTGAACAAAAGCAGCATATTATGCACTAAAAATGTCAATAAAGCCGGCAACTACTTGAAGCAGCTTTTACGATGATCACACAATGAGCCTGGCTTGACACATTTGCGATTTATTGCAGACTTTTCATCAACAACGAGCTGTAGTCGATTATAACATGCTAACGGGGGTAACCTTGAATAACCATTGTCCACAGATAATGTCCCTCTATTGAAGCGTATGGGCTGGATATACAGACGCTTAAATACTGGGGAGATCCTGGTGTAGTCCATTGAGGTATAGTTAAAGATCCATAGGGCATGGCAGTAGCAAATAGGGACTAGATAGCCTCCAAACAGCAGTTATTTTTCAGGCAAGAGCCCCCTCTTTAAATAATCAAGCCAACACTTCCCGTCATAACACGGTGAACTTTCATCCCCACATACTGAAATAGTAGTAAATGTCAGTGCCACTTCGTTGATATAGAGAATGTGATTAAAAATGTAAGCAGAAACTTTATAGCAGTGGCTGGGCTGCACTGAAGCCGTCACTGTGCAACAGTTTGTGAAATAGTGCCGCTCCTGAAATGCATTTGCAGCCTCATTAAACCTTTTCTTCCCAGTCGAACAAAATACAGGCCTGATGGATGAGAGTCTTTAAGCATTCTACAGTGATCTATCCAGCTGGGTGGAAGCTTTCATGAGAAATAATTATAAGACCCATTACAAATTAAGAGTTTCCTTTTGTCCGGCAATAACCATGAACAAAGTATAAACTGATTTGAACAGCCAAACTTTAATTTCAACTCAAGAATCAACTTTGCCCAACAGCACAGCGTTGCCCCACAGCCCCCTCGCTCTACCGTAACAGACTCGCCCCTTTACCGTGAGTGCACTTCGTATCGCTCTGAGCACAGCCATCTGGCGCTAATATCCACATTTTGAATGACCTAATTTGTGAACATGTCACACAAGAAGGCAATGCACAGTGGCCATGTTGTAAGTGCAGATCTCTGGATTTTCACAAATTTAAGTGACTTTATGCTTGTTTCGATTGTGCCTCCCAGAATCAATAATGTATCTGATCTAAATTGCTTTTTTTTTTTTCTTTATTCTTTTAATATCTACCGAACGAAATGCACAGAAAATCTACAGAAATATGGAACTGGAATGTTGCTTGTGAAGTTGCTGTGCTTTGTCAAGGGTTTTATCAGCCACTCGCATGCAGCCGCAGTTGATTTTGGATGGGACGTAAAACGACAGGCGAAGTGGTAGGGCAAGGGAATAGGTTAGTTCAGGACAGGCCCATTGATTGACAGGCAGACTGAGGTGCTTTGAATGAGATGAGGGCCCTACAACAGCTCTCTGGCCCTTTTGTGCACGGACCAGCTGGAGTTGGTCGAGTTAAGTTGTAGTTCAAATGAATAAAAATTGTGAAAACCATTGGACATCCAGCTAGTGTTTAGTAAACTATTTTACTTTTTAGAATGCAGACACCATAAACTGTTTACACTCAATCAATGTGCATGGATTCAAAGTGGTGCTCTCAAAAGTGAAATCCCAAATGCACGAGAGGCAATGCGAGTTGAGATTGGCCTTGAGCTAAAAGCAGAGCTCTCTGGCGGCAGACGATCAGCACCTTTCAGATCACTGCTTTTAGCCCGTGCCACTGGGAGCTCCGCACAGACGCAAACATGATGCTTCATTTAGTGAGTCGAGAGCCACCACGGCATGGCCAAAACTGCTCCGTCAAGTTAGCAAATACTTTTTAGGCTTTTAAGATACCCAACTCGATGCATTTCCCAGCAGAGGATTTCTTTTCATTTGAATGTAGACGGCTTATTTGCTGCAAGCTAATGGTGGCCTATATTTATGGGTTTTGTATGGTTTTATTTTGACTTTCTTCATAAACAAGTGTAATAGACTAAACCATAAGGCGTTGGATGTCCTTAAGCTGTCTTCTATCTGAGAATTTATGGGGTCATTGAGGGAATGCAGAGACATTTCGTAGTCTGTTTACAAATTATTATCCAAGGTAGGGCCTAAAGAATAATTGTTACTGAACAGATACCAATTTCACCGATAGCAACTAGCTGCAAATACAGTGCTACAAATCTGATTGAAATACTTGTGTGACAAATCGATGAGTACATCATTATAAGACAAACTTTGACCCAAACTACAGTCATTGTCTTTTAATCCTTCCTCACAGGTGAAAAACCTGGGTGTGATTTTTGACTCCGAGCTGACTTTTATTCCACACATTAAGAATATCACAAAGATAGGTTTTTACCATCTAAAGAACATAGCCAGAGTCCGCCCCATTCTCTCTCGGGCCAACACGGAGACGCTAATGCATGCTTTTATCACCAGTTGTATCGACTACTGTAATGCCCTGCTTTCTGGTCTTCCCAAAAGAGTATCTCAGGTTTACAACTTTTACAAAATTCAGCAGCTCGTGTGTCCTGATGAAGACCAGGAGGCGGGACCACATTACACCGGTTTTAGAATAACTGCATTGGCTCCCTGTGTGTTTCAGGATCGACTTTAAAGTTCTTTTAATGTTTTTTAAATGTCTTAATGGTCTTGGCCCTTCTTATCTTTCAGAACTGCTTTTACCTTATGAACCTTCACGGCCCCATCGCTCCTCTGGCAGGGGTCTCCTAGTTATTCCTAAAGTCAACAAAAAGACTCACGGCGAGGCGTCTTTCCAATATTATGGCCCTCGCCTCTGGAACGACCTGCCGGAGGAGCTCAGGACCGCAGAGAACGTTCATGTTTTTAAGAGCAGGCTCAAGACCCACCTTTTTAGCTTAGCTTTTAACTGATATTTATTTATTCAGTCCTAATTATTTATATATTTATTTACGTTGATAATTTATGATATTGGTGATTTTTTACATTTATTTCTAGCTTCCTAAATTACTTCTGGATTTAAAACTCTTTTGTTTTTAGATAGTTTCTTATATTTTTAGGCTCCCCCAGTGTTTCCTCTGAAGGGGCCTCGGGAGCAGTGATTGGCTGTGGCTGTGTGGGTGCTGTCCTGTGGGTGATCAGGTGGAGGTGTGGTGTCTCTCTGCTGCGCCTCCTCTGGGCTCTTTTGGGTAAGTGCCCTGTAGCTGCGCTGGACTGCTGCTCCCAGACAGACAGCTCCTCAAATGGTGTTTTCACACTTGTCCATTTATTTTATTCTGTGTGTGTGAGTTAGTGAGTTAGTGAGTGGGGGCGTGTGTGTAGACGGTGGGGTAAAAGTTTGAGTGTGTGTCACGATTGAGAGATCTGTCTATATTCAGGGGGATGGGAGGATGTGCCAGGCATATTGTTTTAAATGTTGTAATCTGTAAAGCACTTTTCTATATGAAAAGCGCTTTATAAAGTTTGATTGATTTATTAATTAATGTTAAGCCCCCATTCTTAGTTTGTGTAAGCTCCAAGTTACACAGGAGTTTTCTATTGTAGATAAAGTTTTCAAGTTATGATTTGTACATCTGTTCTCCAATTTGGTTTGAAAAGAAAGTAAGAACCCATATTTGTAAAGAAAGAAAACCTGTCAATGACCAGACATCGAGGTCTAATATTCAGTTAGCCCTCTACAATAGCCTTCTTTGGCCACAAATTAAGGCCAAAACCTGGGCACAATCATGATAGTGAGACACATACACGCACTCTAGCTCAGGGTAAAATGGTATGATGGGCCTGTGGCAAGTCCAACTCCTACCGACTGGAGGGGTATAAAATCCAGTTAGGCAACAGAAATAAATAGTTGAACTATAGAAGCCGGCGAAAAGTTTTTGATATAAGACAACCCAGTTCTTTTCTATAACGACCATCAGCACCACACGTCCTGCCAAGTTAATAGCCTTTCACTGCAGCGCTAATAACCAATCGTTAAAACAAGCGTCTTTACCAAATCCGTTCCGCTAATCTATTAGAAACTCATGTATTGAATCATGTTTTTTTATTAATCCAATTTGTAATTTGCTCTGAGTGACCACGCGGCAGGCCATGCAGCCCTGACAAGCTGCAGCAGCTGTCACTACAAGTGCCAAGTATACTGTAAGTTTAACAATCAATTAGCAATACAAACAACATTAAGGCACTTTTGACACTTTGTAAATAAGGAGAATCTAACCCAAGCTAAATGTAAGAGTTGAGTTCATTGGATTGGATATTGGATTGGAGTTTAGCCAAAGCTATTAGCATTATTTGTTCAGTTGTTCATTATCATCGATCAATGAGGTGAGCCCTGCTTGGATTTTGTAGAAAGCCCATGTGGATTTAACCTCAAATGCTGATTTTGTTTCCTCTTGTTTTATCTGCAGAACACAGACTTATTGTGTCCCATTAGATCATAAACTGTAGAAAACTCACTGTTAAGTAGGTGAATATCGGGAAAATTCAAACATCCAGGAGGAAATTAAATAATGGAACATAAATCCAGTAATAGTATATTGCATACACCGATAATGATATTCTAAAACGTATAGTATTTGTTGCCTTCATCATCAAAAACTTAAATTGACTTAATACTAAAATGATATTATATGTTAGATGGAGACTTAAATAACAGTTGCAAATATGACATTTTATGTGGCTACACCCTCCCTGCCAAACAAGTAAGCCTAGTCTTGTTTATCTTTCAAGAAGTTAAAACAAAAATAAATACTTCAAAATCAACTCTTCATCTCTGTACTCTATGGCAAAAAGCATATTTTTCTGGTAAAATAATGCCACGCTTTCTGCTGAATAACCAGAACAAGTAGCTAATCTTTCATCTCTGAGTGAAGTTGCGCAAGCCTACAGTCTGCCCCTCATAATGTTCCAGCAGACGTGGGCCTGTCTCGCTGATAAGCCGTACACATACTGTAGCAATATCCTCTGAGGGAGAGTTGTGTCTGAATATCAATACAAGGGGAGGTACAGGCACCACTATTCACGGAGAAATGAATTGAAATCTCATTCTGGGATTGAAGCAGGTCAGACAGCACCGAGCTCAATAAGACTTTCATCATCTCCCCTCCTCACTTGTGCAAATGGACCCAGACCACCCTAAGTGTCCTCATCTGAATACAAACAGCCAGACAAAATAACTCTGCATCTGCCTATTTTGCT
The DNA here is from genome assembly GCA_007210695.1 of Neogobius melanostomus. NCBI lineage: Eukaryota > Metazoa > Chordata > Actinopteri > Gobiiformes > Gobiidae > Neogobius > Neogobius melanostomus. The sequence goes on along the minus strand of VHKM01000006.1, from coordinate 1,405,707 downwards.
GCTATTTCCACACTCAACTCCACTAATGTGACCATAGCGAGCGAGCTGCACCGGCAATCAAATTCTACGACTTCATTTTGACAGTCTGAGGACGAGTTCATAGCCCGCCAAGAGAATTCGCGGCTTTATAGGTTTCTAATCATTCCAAAACGACAAACGCATAAGAACTATGCAAATCACGCGGACAGACAATGTGATAACACGGGATTGGCACACAGAATAATATGCTTTATTAAGGGTTTTAAAACTACATTAAATCTTGGTATTGCTTGCAATATCATTTAAAACAATGCATGTATGTAGAACATCAAGACAACAATGTGTGAAAACAAATGTAATTCAATAGAAAACTCAAATTGTAATTTGGGTGTACCACAAGAGTCGATATTGAGCCCCCTGTTGTTCTAACAGATGTGATTAAATGTAGTTAAACAATTTGCCAGAAGAGGCAAGTACCTGCCCCTGCTGCTTGTACAAAACGTTTTGTTTTGTACAAACACTTTATTTCTTCCCGGTGTGTGCACATGTGGCCACGTCCCCCTCCCTGCCAAACCAGTAAACTGGACTTTCTCATGGCTTACTGTGGTTAAATATTTAAGATGACAAAAGCATACAATGTTCAAAATTTCAAGACACAAAATATCAAGTCCCATAGATTTCTTTGCCCAATGCCTATATGTCATTCCTCACACGTGCATATGCAGTCATTTTTTATCATCCAAATAGTTACAAAGCAGCTGCTGTGGTACTGATTGTGCTTTAGTCAGAAGAGCCCTGGGCATATGCTGCACCATCCGCTTTGGCTAACAACATAAGCTATAAAATGAGCCACGTGTCTGACTGTGATAACTGCTTCTAATGGATATTGGGATCACTGTAAGAACATTGCTTTCCTCACTATGTGGTTTATTCTGCCCTATCCGTGACAGTGTCGAAAATATTTCCTAAGTAAAGCTGCATGATAACATGAGAAAACAGCCAATTCGATTCAACTTCTGCCAATTGCTTATTTCCCTTGGTAAATAAAATGGTTTTGCTACAAACAATGAGCTGTAACTGCCAAATGATGGTGTAGACCTGCGCGATAATCAACTCTGACCATAGACTAAATCATAAACCAACCTGAAGGGCATGTGGGGCAAAGATCGGCACCATCTAATGAAAAAGTGAGCAGCTAGGACTGGTCAGAATTTCACCCACAGACTAGAAGAAGAATAAAGGAAAATTAAATGCAGCAGCTGAGAAAATCGCAAAGAGGCTACCTCCCTTTGGTGCTAGACTGAGTAGGTCTCTGGAAAGCCACGGGTGAGTAATCATGCTTGAAAGAAGAAGCGGCTTCAAAAGCTCAGCAAGGGATTCAGTGGAGTGGCAGAAATCAACTATTACAGGGAGATCTCATGTCTGTGATGACAGCTGTGATGAGAGGCCGCCGAATATCACATCTCTCTTTATCAACACATGACATCGACGCTCAATATTTCTATGCATGGAAAACAGACAATCCAGCCACAATTTACAAACTACCTGGGGGCGTAGATGTGAGCAACATCTACATCAGTGAGAAGGTTAAACAGAAGAACTCGCTCATTGAAATGAATGGGCAGAGATCGGCTGTGAACTTAAAAAAGTTTTATTTAAACTGAGCAGCTGAACCCCACAGTGATCATTACATGTCAGGAACATTTGCTTGTGTGACTTTATCAGTGAACTGATAGTATTCATAAGCAAGACGGGCAATTTTCATGTGGTTCTGATCACTGGAATATTTTATCACCATAGCGAGAAAAGATCTGAGATTTTGTATCTGCTGCCATAGTGTAGAAGGAAGAGTTTTAACCAGAGGGGGAGGGCCTCACCAAAAGTGCCCGGATGTTGCTCTCATCTTTAGACTGGAGAGAAGCAACTTAAAGAAAGGGGGGGAAAGTGACATATTTGTGTTACAGCAATGAAATGATGGAAACATTTGTTTAGGAGAGGTGTGAAGGTTTCAAAAACACAAAGAGTAGAGTTCCACCTTGTGACATCAGCTGATGGAACATAGGTTTTGCATACTGTATATTGTCTTAATATGTAAGATTACCTACGTAAAAAGGAGCACAATTACAGGCCTGTTTTTAATTAGGAAATAACATAGCAGCATGGTTAAAAGCCTTACAAAAAGTTAGCAGATACGGACACTTTAAGAACCATATGACTGCAGCAGATTAATCTGTGCCATGTGTGATGGGTGCAATAAAAGGAACTAATTTCATGTTTGAGGAGCTACAACACAAAGTTCTTTTCTGACAAGGACATTGTGGGTATGTTGGAAAAAAAGGCTGTTAACTTCTGAGAGCCTTCAGCACTGTTCCTTCACTGGGTTTTGTCCAGGCATGTGACGAGCCTCAGAGACCTCCTAATAGCTCAAAGGATTGAGTGTCATATCTATGGCTGCACCAATAATAGCTGAGTGATGACATTTTAGTCATTGTTAAGTATAATGTATTGCTCACTTTGCTCTTCCATTAACCTAATAACAGCGTTTCAAAACTTGAATAGATATAGAACGGCTGCTGCTTCCACTTGATGAATATGGCCCTGAGTGAGAAAAGATGGGCAAAAATCGAGGGTGGGCTAAAAAAGCTGCTTCAGTCTGTTTACGACTTAGATTCCCCAATTTTCTTAAAGAGCCTAAAATAACTTAAAAGTGCTTTTTCACCCTTTGTAATTAGGGTGAAAAACATTTTCAAATACATAAAATACATTTTATGCCTTGTAGAAAGAAATCCAGTTTGCCTCTTTGCATTACATTCTGTTCTGTTCACAAATGCTTGTGAGGAAAACAACTAAAACTAAGTAGCACTGACGCTTAACACAATTAACCAGGTGCGGGCAAGCAGTATGTAAACAATTACAGTACAGCTCTGCGTCCTATAAGGTGAGAAACCTTTTTATAATCTCATCCATGTAAAGAATTGGGATGTTAGGAATGCATAAGGAAAGTTACGAATGAGTTTTTACCAAAACCTATCATTTAAACTTAACTATCCGTTGTTTTTTAGCTTGAAGACTAGAAATAGGGGTCAATATCTATTGATATTGACATAGTTTGATAAAGAAATGAATTGCTTTAGGTGGATTATAATTCAATGGACAATACTATATCAAAATGGTCAACCACAGAAATATAGTTATTGAATATCACATTAACTTTGTTAATAGAGAATTACTGCATCAAATATAATCAATGCTAATGATAATGATCATTTAATGTCTTCAGTAATGAATGCCTAGATTTCAAGTTATAAATGTAGAAAAAGATCTTTGTATTGTAGCTGCAAAGTAAAAATGTCTCCCATATATTTTGAGGGGAAAAGACCATTAGTGCTGGTTGGTCATGAACGGTTTCCTTGGAGGGCTATGCTCCATTTAGACCTGGTAAGATTTAGTGAGAGCTCGAGACAATAAAATAAAATGACGAGGCAATACAATATGGAAGAAAAATTGATACTAATGGACTCTATAACTGTTCACACTCGAGCGTATAATGCCAACAAAAGAACAGACCAATTTCTATTATTCATCATAAGCACAAGAGCAGACAGCACTGAAATGTTCGGGGTCAGGTGGCAGTGATACACAGGGTAGAGTTAGACAGGCAGTTTAGCCGAGGCAGGGCTCTTGACATTCTAATTTGAGAATTTGCTGCTCCAGTTTAGAGTAATGGAGCGGGCTTCTTTATCGGGCAGTCCAGGCCAAATACCTGGCACTCTCTGCGACACCAAAGCCAGCCGGTCTTTCTAAATGATGCACATCCCTCCGCTGCTCTCCACGGACTAAATAAATTAACCGCCAGATGTCAGCCTACAAAACTACCGGAGAGGACTGGCTCAAGTTGAGTCGGAATGGCAGGCTTCAAAATATAAAAATTTATAATGTGCAAGCATGCAGTTTTTCAAGACAAACAGAAGGTATATTCTGATTTAATTCCCAACCATTAAAACACATTAAAATGGTGATTGCTTAAAACTTGATTTCCGAGGAGCAGGAGACCCAGATTTAGACACATCTAATTAAAGCTAATTTGATTAAACTTGGCAACAGTCTGTGCCAAACTAACGCTAGGAGAGGTAGCATTAAACAGGTAAACGAGTTAGTGATTATGAGTCAGGCCTACCTTTTCTGTCGTCAACTGTCCCACTGTAATTATCTGTTGTGCGTCTGCCTTCTAATGATGTCCGCGAGCAGAAACATATGCGCTTCTTCCGTGCGCCGTAAATGCTCATGTGTAATCGAAAATTACAAGACAGACTCACAAATGGACAACCAACAACAACAACTCCAGCTGGATAGATATAGAACAGGCCCTGTGCAAAGACATCCCCATTCATCAGCTCTTCAAAACCTATAACTGCTTCAACATTAGAACAATTAAATTATTACATTCCTGGGGGACTGCAAACACAATCACCCCCAATTTGGCACAACCCCATGTTCAAAATAAACTATAAACCCATTCACTTCCCTTTATGGAAAGAAAGACCAGTAACCAGACTGGGGCACCTCTTTGATGGTGGCTTCCTCATGACCTCCTCCACTCCTTTTCAAGATACTACTTCTGTCTAAATCGGTCTCACATCTATAAAATCTTTACCAGCCCTAATGCAACACTTGCAATATCCAATGACAAAAGGAAATAATGCCTTAACATCCAAAACTCAACAGACTGGACAACTATTTGTAACAATATCTTCACCATGTCAAAAACCAATAAAATATAGTTCCTTCAATACAAAATGTTGCATAGACCATATTCATCAGCTGGTATTTTCAAACACTGACATTTGTACACATTGCACCACCCAGACAGACAACTATTTTCATGCATGCTCCAGTCCAATACTTCTGGTCGGAGGTCATGGGAGAACTCTCCAAAATCCTTGACCTCAGCCTACCACTCTCTCCGCTCTCGAACTCTTCACCAATACATAACTTCATACTATCGCTCACCATCCAAAATACAATAAGACCTGGGACCTTTTTTTGCAATACATCAAGAACTGAGTGCTCCCTCGCCTGCATTTTAAAAGATGAAATGCCAGCAAAAAACATCTATCTACCTCTGTGTATGAAACTGGTTCTCCATGGCTCTCCTCACACTGCCTGGTACAATGGGGCTCACGTCGCTCTGCCACCGGTCTGACTCCAGTCATGTTCATATTAGTGCAAGCGACTTCTTATGAGCTGAGGCACCAAATCAATAGCCTGCCTCTCTATTTCCCTCACATACACACACGGACAAAACACACAGCGCTCCAGTGGCCCATCTGTCCCTCCTGCCCGCCATAAATCACCCAAGCACTTCCATCCAATCTGGCAGCAGTCATAGCAGCAGCAGCGAGCTCAGGAAAGGCTCAGTCTGTGCCACATCTGTAATCTGCCCAGGCCGGCAGACAGTTCAGTGCACCTGCTGTGAAACATGTCAACCCATTATTTCAACTCTCATTCCTCCTTCAACTCATTCTGTTGTTTATGCCGGCAGTAGCATTTATAAGATACTGGGGTACCAAGAGAGGTTTCTTTTTTATCCCGCCCATTTGTATTAACTCAAATCAAATCAATTAATACACCATGTAGGAACTAGTAAGGGAATAACGCGTTTCTGAACCACAACTTTGTCCACTTTGGGCTATTTTGATTTCATGGGCATAATAACACAGCCTCTTGAAGTGCAGTATTTACTAGCAAATGTTGCCTCTTGTGCAAGTTTAACCACTTACCGTACTTTCTGGACTATAAGCCGCTATTTTATTCCCATGCCTTGAACCTTGCGGTTTATACAAAACCAGTTAATTTATAGATTTTTATGGACATACTGAATATTGCGTCATGTGGTTTTCATATGGTTATTATGCGACAATCGTCACACAGCTATAATTTATGTGTGGTGTAGGCTAAACTGACTGGGTAGGTGTCCGTAGCTCCGTGCACACTCGCGGTCAAGCAAGATGGTGACCGCGAGGGTGACCTCTCCAGGTGTACTTTGTGGTCATTGGGCACTCACAGATGTATGAGCGTTTCTGACGTGGTTTCTGCTGATTAGAGATGTTAACGTTGGCAAGTCCATGAAAACTGAACTCCTAAATAGCAGAGTGCATAGGCTACTGTAGCCTCTGTTATATGTGCACATAATATATGACAGTGATGTGTTTCTTTGCTCAGTTCAACACACTGAGCCCTGCTTAGTCCAGGTTTATTCCTGGTTCTGACCTGCTCGCTGCCGATCGGGAAACAGCCGCGCGTGCATATTTAATAGGCCATCCTCCACTTTTGTTTTTAGCGAGCCATATTTCAGTCATTCCGTAACTGTTTCTAAAAAATTTAAAAGTATCATAGAGCTAAGATATAGGACTTTCTCTTTCTGTTCATCTGGGCTGTAGTTTACCGCTCTGGTGCAGAGCGAGAGTGAGAGCGAGAGATAGAGATTGTAGCATGCCAATTTTGTTTGTATGCTACAGGGTGGTTTATTCTGGAATATATAGACTCCTATACATAGTCAATACAAGTTAAAAACCTATATTTAAAAATCAAAAGAGTAATAATTATTTTACTACCCTTTTATTATTTTCATTCAAATAGAAGATAGTATATCTCCTGTTGTATTGGTCAGAACCTGATTTAGAATTTCACATTATCTAGATTTCCTAACCGTCTCTGTCCACACTTCACTGTGATGAAACTGAAGAGCAACTCATTAGTAAAACTACAGTTCTAGAACAAAATAAAAGCCTACCGAGTTTAGTGTTCAGTGTCGAGATTGTATTTAGTTTGATACTGATTGTAAAACCTCATATCAATCAATCACCATTTGCACAACAAAACATGTGTTTGCATGTCTACAATACTGATAATGCTATCTGAGGCGGGTGTGAAGCTTTTTGCAGGTATTTGATAATCATCTCTCAAAAGCATTTTTATCACTTATACTACAATGCAATATTGATCTAAAAGAGCAGAAACAAAATATCCAGTAGTTTCACTTCCAGATTTTCAAGCAATTTCACCTTAAGACCCTCCCACCTACCTTCCTCTTGCTTCCTTTTCCTGCTCGGCCGTTTTGATAAAGAAATAAGACTGTGCGGCCCATGTGGCTATAGTGAAGCTTTGTGTTGAAAGGATTAAGCTTTGCAAGAGATCGAGATGTGAGTATTTTCTGGATATGTAGGACCTCACAAAAATGCAGCATTTCATTAACTATAATGAAATGGCCTTCTACAGTGGCCAATATTATTTTACTTTTTTACACGACCCAATCTGTCTCAGTCTAGATTTGATGCTAGCTTTAGCATACTGCTGCTAGCTGCTGTATTTTGCGCAGCGATCAAAAACCTTTTGCAGACTGTAAAACGTTATAATATGGCAAAAGCTACGATAAAACATTTTGTTGATTATTACAAGCTGTTACTGTATTGGTATATAAAAAAAATGTTTAAAATCCAGTTGTCTTGTTTTCACTCCACAAGACTGTACTCTACTACACTGAATATCACTGAATATCAGATTTCCCTGTTGAGATGTATGAATAATGCATTTCTATAATGAAACAAACATTATATGCATCCTCTTTTACCCTCACAAAGACAAAGCCTGGAGCTGGGACACAGACTTGGGAGCACAGGCGTGTGTGCGTGTGTGTGTGTCTGTGTGTGCGCGCTCACCGAGGAGAGCCGACATGTTCTGGAAGATTCTGAGCAGCTCCGGGGTGAGGGCAGGGCTGTTCTCCAAAGTCACCAACCTGTGCAAATGCAGGAACAGATGAGACCGCCAGTGCTAAGGAACTTGGAAGACATGCATGGGAAAGAGGACAAATGGAAATTATACACAGGGTAAAAGGGCTAGACAGAAAGAAATGTATAATGTGGCTCAGCCAGAATAAAACAAAACGCAACTCTAAGACACCCTTCTGACGAGGAAACAACATTTTAACATGGTCAAAAGCTAACAAGCTAAAATATATATCTTTAATGGGACCATTAGACAAACGCAATCTCCTTACTCTAGTTTGGACTGGGTTTATGCTGTTCCATCTCTGTGTGTTAGGGGTTAGTTTGCTTGATTAAATACAGTACACCAGAAATAAATTAAAAACACATATTGCACATATAAAAAAAACATTTAAAAAAAAGGTTAAAAAATGCATGTAAGATGCCGCTAAACAAATAAAGCTCTTACACAAAGAGGTATTGCTTTGTCGGTAAACAAACCTTTAGGACTTAAGGATGAAGGACAGACGACACAGGAAAGACTAGAGCAAGATGAAGGCAGAGGACACAAACTAATTCTCTTTTATTCCAGGCAGCTCTCAGTGCTGAGCACATGCGTGCAAAAATGTGGAAGCACTTTAGCAGGAGAGCCCTGACGCGGCTAAAAAACATGCTCGAAACAACAAAGCAGCATGAGTGAGACACATCGCCCACTGATCTTACTTCAAACAACACGACTGAGTCAGTCCAAATATATGCATCTTTTAACGGATTACACTTTTCTTTTTATGTGTTAGATCTGAAAATGTGCGGCTTTTCGCCAGACCATATACGTGTACGCAATATGAAATTTGTTTATTATATTGGTACCGCTTACTCACTAAAACTCCTGATAATTATCGATCTATATGGCTGATTTTGACAATATTTTAGTTTTAGTGAAATAATTCATTATTTATTCAAAATGCATCACCTCAAGGAGCTTTTAGCCTCTAGGCATACGGGAAGGGAAACTTATTTAGAACAAGGCTCTCTGACAAGGAATAAGATTTAAACTATTTTATTGGGAGTGGGCTGCACAGTAAATTATTTATTGCCGTATTGGATTACAATACAAAAGCATGTGCAAAAGTTTAGTTTTAGTTGTAAATTTCCAAGTTTAGTTTCATTCTAGCCTTGTCTAGTGTTGTGGTATGCAACTTTTGAAACAATGGCATGAAAAAGAAAACTACTTACCATTTTGGTTTAAATGTGTTCAAATGGTTTCGTAAAATATTGATAAAATATCATTTAAGACTCAAGATTCCGTTTATTCACATCTTGAACAAATATCTACAGGTAATCAGTCACATACGTAATAGGAACGATCCCCTATATAATGTTGAAATATCATGATTCCTCACCATAGCTCCAGTCCATCCTCTAATAGGTACACATGTGGCGGCTGGGACACGTCTGTGCTCAGCTGGATGACAGGCAGAAGGAAAGGGTAGAGGTTCTTACTCTCCGCCCCCAGGCCCTGAAACAACACGCGTGTAACGTTGAAAAGATGAAACAAGAACACAAATCACAAAAGAAAAGTCGACTTGGAAAAACTATCTGGCGAGGCACAGTGAAAAACAAATTCACTTTGCTTTATAGTTTCTTCTCGAGGCGGGGTCTTGAGGCATCACCAGTGGCACCGGAGAATACTTTATGAACAGCATTGAAGTTCTCTCACTTTGAATAACAAAGCAATGTCGAGGATAAAAAAAAACTGCCTGGCAACCTTTGCAGCAATGCTATTTTATGTTGTTAGCCCCAGAAGTTTTTTCACCCCTTTTCTTTTTGCAGGTTAGGATTTCTTTTTATTTCACTTTCTGTGGGTTAACTTGGGAGTGGTGACAGTAGTGCAACGGTTTAAGCCAAAACAAAATATTGATCCAAACCATTAGGGACACCCACAGTAAAATTATCATAGTTCTCGTACTCATTACAGCTGTTAAAACATTCAAAATCCGGTTTCATAATATTTTAGTTATTAGTCAAATTATTTAACGTAATTCACTCATAAATCACTGCAATACATCAATTTCATTATTTTGTTTGGGAACAGGGAAGTTGCCAAGTGAAGTCTAGCCTGAACACAAAATTGGTTGTCTCAAGGAAAGAGACTTTTTCATTAAAAATAATGGATTAACTTAGGGTTCTGTAAATGAAGTGCACCAACTTAAAAGTCAAAGAAGCTATTTTTGTGAAGAAACAAAATCCCTCCATGATCAGAAATGGTGGCGTTAGATTTCACCTGTCTCCTCGGTACAACAGCATTCAGCGCCCCAGGCCAGGAGAGCTCTGTCATACTAATGAGGTTGAAACCCGCCCATGACAGATCAATAGGCAGGTAATTAGCAGTGATCAGCTGAGAGTAGGGCCATTCAGACTGAAGACTCAGAACTACAAAGACTTACAGCTACAAAGATGTTTACCCACAGGTGAGAGTAGCTGTTAATAGAGGGGAGGGGCTTAGCCAAGCTGAACTCCTCCCAGTGGTCTGTATATAGTCTGCGGGCTGAGCTTAAACTTTAGTGTCGCTGACAAAGCCTTTTGGATGAGGCGCGAAACGTTCTACACTTCAACTACAGACTACAGAAGGTGACTCAAGAACGTTCATTGAAGATGGACAACTCCTGTACGACTGAGAGCCTACAACAGACACCCAACTTCAAAACAATGTTGTTTTGTTGTTTTTTCTTCAGAAGTTTTGGAAGTCTAGAATAGGACTATAAACATTAAAGCCGTTGACTACAGTTGCAATTAAGCATTTAGAGATATTTCAAACTATTTACAGACAATAAGTAACAAGAGACAATCTTCTAAGAGCATGTACATTAAATAATCCAAACATGACTTCTTTCCTTTTCGCCTCTGGTTAAGACTATGTTCCTGCAAAGCGCGACTCTAGGAGTGGACAGTGTCCCAAGCTGCTTTTATTGCACACAGCAGCACATTTTGGGGCTCTCATTTAAATACTTGAATTGACTTGGCTATTGGTTGTATCAATATTCATCAGCAGGGTCATTTTTCATATTCTTCTGTATAGATTTGCTCCACAGTTCATTTCACAGTTATTTAAAACCTCCAAGAAAGAAAAAAAGTAGTCAACATTTGCATGCGGCTCAAAGAGAGCAAGAGGTCTATCCTTGAGAACTGTCAGCGAGTTTACTGTAGTATATGAACCAGTGACGAAACAAAGTGGACAGATAAGTTAAAAATACCACAATGTCCTTGATACTCTCGTATGACAAGTGCAGGCTCCGTGGCAGTGACAGCCACATTTACACTGGCTTTGAACGTGCCCTCGAAAAAGCACGGCTCTCCTTGAAACTTCTCTTCCTTCACGAACACAAACCAAACGCTCTTAACTGCTCTGGCAGAGGAGTCAGAGGAGCTTGGTCTGTCATGAAGAGAACAAACAAGAAGAAAAGAAAACAGAAAAGGGCTCCTGTGCATTCAATGATAATAAGATAGTGAAGTATAAGAAAAGATTTGTGGAGATGCTATGGGGTTCAGAAGCTGCTCTGTTTATTCCGACATTATATTGCAGTCTAATACTGGAAATGGCAGCACAACTTTGAGTGCAGCTGAATTTTTGCAATAAAAATTAAATAAAAATAATAAATTAAAGTGGTCTGACAACTTTCTGAACCCATGTTTCTCAAGGCACACAAAAAAAAATGCTAAGCCACTTTTGAACTGTGCAAATGATGTGATGAAACATGAAATTACTAAGAGTACGGATTGCAAATGGCTGCAAGAAGACGCAACGCGAGCCAAAAGGTATCATTTACAAAGTGATTATTGCAAATAGTGCTGACGGCAGAAGGCTTAATGTTTATCCTCCTGTTGATTGTGAACCGTACCTGAACCAGATGGATGAGAGTAGTGAGTATGGCACATCGGAGCATGTTGTGTTCTTCAGACTGTTTCCACAGCAGAGGCAAGTATTGCACAAGACAGCCTACGTATGGTCGGATCTGGAAGAAAAAAAAAAAACTTAGCTGAGACAAAGAAACAATTAATGTCACAGTATCTTCGGTTCCGGAAGCTTTGAAAACTTAGCATTCAGTCATCAGTCATTTTGATAATTAGTCTAATAGCACAACGCAAACATTACAAAACAGCAGCGACTGGGCCTAAAGAAAATGAACTACAAATCAAAGAATCACCAGACTCTATAAACCAAGAAAACTGGGGTCAGTCGTGTAAGATGAAAAACACAGGACACAGTGGATTTAGACTGATTCAAGTCTCCATTTGCATGTACACTACTGGTCAAGAGTTTGGAAAGACTTTTGAATGTACTGATTTTTCTTTTTGTTTCAAGACTATTTACATTATAGATTCTCACTGACGGCATTCATCGAACGACACATGGATGTTTTTAACAAAATAGCCGCCTTTTGCTTTGTTTATTGCTTTGCACACGAAATCACGATGCAACACTCTGAGCAGAGACAGATGTGCGCGATAGGGTCTACAGACAAAGGCTCGGCCACGGAGCTGTCTCTGTCCTGGAAGAGGCACTGAATGTTGCAGACGGTGTATGCTTCAGGAGGAGTAGTTTGGGAAAAAGAGGAGGTTTTAGGGAGATATTGCAGCGATGCTAAGAATAGCCACTGGTGAAGATCCATAAATTACTCCAAGATGCTAGTGACTCAAAATACAACTCCAGGTAAGGAGTTGTTTTAGTGAGAGAACATTAAAACATGGTAAAAAAGCTCTAAAAAAGTTGATTTTGTATTATACCTCCCTTTAAACAAGCAATAGTAGAGGGCCCAAACCTTCCCCTGCAATGCCAAGTGAAACTCTTCAAAATGAAAGAGATACCTGCAAACACACTAATCTATAAAGAGTAAAGTCTGACAATGGAAAAGATTTGAGCAAATTTGTTGAAGGTTGTGTGTTTGGTCTACGAGGAACTTGGAGAAAAGAGGGCAAGGGACTGAATATGCAGGATTCCTGAGGCATTCTCAATGAGACTGGTATGTTTTGACCAAGGATATAATATATACACATTGCAAGGTCAAAAGCTCAAAAATGAGTTCTCATTGATTATTGGTAAATGGACTCAGCTTTATGAGGCACAAAGCACTTTACAGCAAGGAACCAGTCACCCATTGACTCTCTCATTCATACACTAATGTACGCAGACACTGGAAGCAACTAGGGTGAAGTCTCTTGCCCAAGGACAGTTTGCATTTGTGGGAGCTGGGATTCGAACCTGCGACCTTCCGTTCACGAGACGACTCGCTCTACCATCTGCGCCACCATCACCCCTATTAAAATATACTCTCGATTACCAGGCTCCGAGAGTTTTCCGGTCAGACCCAACTGAACCGGTTTGTTCCAGCCCCGTCACCCCTCCTTTGAAGCACAGCAATGACCGGGGCACACACCCCACTTTGACATTATTTCTGCCTCATTTACACTTCAACAAGACCTGCCCAAAAAGCTGTGGAGAAGACTGAGAAGACACTTACTCACAGCCTTAAGTAAAAAGATGACACTGGCCTACAAACCCTCCTATGCTGACATTTCAATGATTGACAGGAGGGGGGTAAAACTCAAAAGTCCACCATTTCAAACATCATGTTCCCTCCGCACCTTTGTGGGTTGGAAATCCCTCATGAGCCGGGTAAGTAGAGTTAATGGGTCTTTTGACTGACTGAGGGAGTTTAACTGAGGACAGTCACAAGGGAAGCCTCAGACGTGAGTGACAGTGCGCGTGGATGGGAGCCATCATTTGGGTGACAGATACAAGTCAAGGCATCTTTTTTAGGCAGCAGGTGCTTTAGGACGGAAGTGAATGGAGCGCAGAGGGGTCAAGAGAGGAGGGTGAAGGCAGTAAAGTGGATTACATCGACGAAGCGAATCCACTGAAAAGAAGTGCCGTCGCATAGGGAAACAGTAGCATTATCTGCAAAAATGGAGCTGACGTTACAGAGCAGACCATTTGAACTATGAATATGGCAAATCAATAAAGCCGGTCGCTTTTAAAATGTTATTTCATCTCGAGAATGCCGCGCGGTTTGAGTCATCCTTGGCAATGCAATTACGTTTCAAGCGGCTTGCCTTTTTTTTTTTGCACTCCAACTAGACGGGAGATTTCGCTGACCTGGTTTCGATCAGAAAAGGCTGAAATGGAGCCGTACCTGGATATTGACTCTCTCGACGACACAGGAGATGACATGGAGGACTTGCATTTTGGTGTCGCACTCCGTCACCTGCTGCAGAAGCTGAAACAGTAGCCCGAAAATGGACTCGAGGTACTGCAGGAGAAAGAAAAGGAAAGGTTTGACATGAAATGGAAAAGGTAAACGTCAGATTCACAAAAAAAAAATGTGCTTAGGAATTTTATGTCGACCTGTGTAGAGAGATCAAGATTGTGTCATCACACTTCATTACATTCTAGGTAGGTTTGTGGCTCTTTGCTTTACTTGTCAATAGAGTTTTAGCTAACTCTGAAGAGAACTGAGTATTTTATTGTGCCTAATGTACATTTATCCATCCATCCATTTTCTTCCACTTGTCCGTTGCCGGGTCATGTGGGCAGCTGTTGGAGCTGCCCAAATCACATTGCACCAGCCCCTATGACTCCTCCTGCAGGTGGTGGGTCCACGGAAGGACGGCCTCATGGTTCTAACCGGGCCTGTTGGTCTCTCATAAGGGGCTTCTGAACCGCTCTTTGTCTGACCCGTCATCTAGGACCTGTTTGCCATGGGAGACCCTACCAGGGGCACAAAGCCCCCGAGAACAGAGCTCCCAGGATCATTCGGGCGCTCAAACCCCTCCACCACGTTAAGGTGGCGGTTCAAGGAGGGGCCTAATGTACATTTAGTATCATTGTATATTTCTGCCAGCCTTCGTAACACCCACAGAGAAGTCAGCGCCATTTTGAAGCACACAGCTTTTCACAGTGCATACGGGGCTTAAAAACATCTCAGGGGCCTCAGGATTAATATTTTATATTTTTTAGGAAAACATTTCGATTTTGATTTACAGCTTCAGCTCGATGTGATGCACACTTTACGCAGTGCGGCTCAGAACCAATATAATGTTGGATTATGGTCTTAACTAATGAAGTGGACAGTTTTGGGCTTCAACAATGACGTAATTGTATTCAGGAAGTACAGATAACACAGGGGGGGGGAAAAAGCTACATTTAACAGCTTTGCCCGAGGATCACTAAAAACTGTGTGAATGTAGTTAAATACTACTCAAGTTTTGTCTTTGATGATGCTTTCAAGATTGCTAGTGCATTAATGGACCGGTAGACTAATCACTCATTAGCATTTTTGGCACAATACTCTGTTTACCCTCTTAACCTCCACCTGAAACGAGCACTTTTTCTCCAGTCCGACTTTACTCAAATCTAAAAGCTTCTTGAAAAAAGCAAAATGGAGACAAAAATGAGGACGAAAATGCGACAAAATACACCAAGTGAGTGATAAAACGTAAAAGTAACAATCAGTTAAGCAGGTCTTAGCTTTGGCCTATAAGCATCAAGAAGCTTTTAGATTTGGGTAAAGCCGAACCGGAGAAAATGCACTCAGTTAAAGTGGGGGGTAAGTGGTTAAAGTTGCAGTTATATTTTGGGCAGTATACCCTAGGGTTGTTTCCCCCATTTGACAGCTGTGAGTGAGAAAGTTATTTTTCTTTGACATTTTTTTACAATGGCAAGAAGGTGCCATATGGCGGTGGGTGTCAGATGACGGGCAAACTTCCCGAGTCTCGAGTCAAACTGACAATATGCGAGATTGTAGCACACTGCTGAAGTAAGCAAGTATGGGAAAAGCTCTTATATACGTACTGTCCATATATATATATACAAGTAAACATGAGCTCTGAGCTAACACACAACACTCTGGGTATTCTGACACTTTCATCGTCTACTGCTTTACGCTTTGAGGGGCTGGAGCTTATCTCGCCAAGCAAGCATGGGCATTTAGATGGGAGAGGAGAGTACAGCGCTACGCCTAAGTACAATCCCTTGATAAACACTCAGTTCCCCAGAGTTTGCAGAGAATATTTAATACTTACTGGGAGAAACTGTTCCGTTCGAAACTCGAAATCATCGACGGGTTCCAGAAGTTAAGGACAAAATCAAACATCAGCGCCACAATTTACATTACCGTAATTGTTTGAAAGTGTTACAATAGTGTTTCTCTCAAGGATATTGAGCTTCAGGGTGGTAGCGGTCTCAATCCGCACCTGTGGGCAAAGGAATTGATATTAGAGAGAAAATGAAGTGTAACAAAGGCGGCGCATTAAAAGCTCCACATATTTGGCTTGAGGCGAGTGAAATAGCAGTGCGAGAGTGATAAATGCGGTTCAAATTTAAAAAAAAAAGTGAGGACAAGTGTGAAAACCGCTGGTGGGGAAATATCTTCACAAGTCTGTTTGGACTGCAGAGGTGCTACAGTGAGACATTGCACCACGGAGCATTGAGCATGTGCCAGGAAGAGCTGGCGGAGGCAACAATGAAAGCAACCTTTATTTGTCCTATTTGCTACAACATTCTAAACAGACTTAACGTGTTCGGAGAAGGCATTAGATCACATCATCAAACGAAAAAATCATTCATGAAAATATTCTACGGACTATTTAAGCATTTTTAAATGATTTTGAACATTAAGAACTCGTATTTCATGCATGAGCAGCCGCTGGGGTTTGAAGGGGATGTCACAGTGAAAAAAACATTGTTGATTTTGATTCAATATTGTGAAGGAATTTGTGAAGTTATCATATGTATTGCATTGGTATTGTTGCTAAATGAATTTGTGTTGGTTGAAATGTTAAGTATTTAAACCCTTGCTGTGTTCCAAACCACTGAAGCTTGACTTAATGTTACCAAGAAACCAGATGTTCTTATCAGCCACACGCGCTTTTACGACCCCCAAAGTTAGTGTGTCCTGTTTCTCTAAGGTGAATCATTGCAGCCCCTTTCAGGAAGGAGGAAGGGGGAGAGTTATGACCCCAACAGAAAGTTACTGAGCAGGCCCCATCCTGACTCATGGGTCCAGGGGAGGAGGAGGGGTCTCACAATGCCAGTGACATCATGGAAAAGTTTTGTTTTGCTTTGTGTTGCCTGGAAGGCAGGAAAGTGGGAGTGGCTATATTTTCAATATAGCTGTATGTGATTTTTGTATTCTGGGTGTTTTTGAGCTGAGGCTGGCGTGGCGCCAGATTGTCTCAGACTCATCCACCCGGTCCGAGAATTATCGATAAAGAATAAACTTCAATGTTTGACCTTGTGTTTAAATCTGTTTAATTTCTGGGGCAGAAGTTAACAGGGCGTCTTTAAAACTGCTGTGCAAAAATTCCCTAACAAATATTCAGAACTAATTGTGGAAACCAGACTCCTCCATGGTAAAGCTGACGCATAATTCTGTAAATATTTACATGCATAACAGGAAGAGTCAAATCTATACAGTGGAATTGAGCTTATTGTGTGACCCGTGTGTGTTTTTTCATGAAGCTGTATAGAAACATGTAACTAAAGGATCTTAGATTATGGCCTATAGTTACCACTTCACAATAATGAGCGAAAAGCCTGTTAGGCAGCATAAACATGTTTATTGAGTAAAGCAGGTCTCAGTGATGAGGTTTTGGGTCGTATATGAACTGAATCTTGCTTTGCAGACAAACTATAAATATAATCCTAATCACAATACAACTCAGACAAAGACATTGTCAAAAACTGCTTGAGTTAGGATATGGAAGCCAATGAGTACCCAAAGTACTGGAAGTGACTAAAACGATAGTCATAAATAAAACTGACCCACTTACAGCAATGGTGATTACAGATGAAGCGGCAAAAGAATATCATTGAAGTCGTTGGTTCGTAAAATAGTACTATAAGAGAGTTTGATGAATAGACTTTGATGATGAATAGACGAATAGATCTATTGTCATTTGAGTGAATCATTTAAGAATGTAAGACAAAGAAATACAGTAACAAATACAATAGGATTCGCACTATACAGTACATGGCACTAGGGCTGCAACTAACAATTATTTTGTAATCGACTAATCGATCGATTATTTTTATGATTAATCAATTGGCTGTGAATGGTGTGTGAATGGAAATGTTTTTTTATCACATAAAGCTAAAGTGGCGCCGCTTGAGGACGTGTTGGTGGAGCAAACTTAAAGTAAATGTTTGTAGGAGGCGCCTAGTGCTAATTCTGTTTTCTGATTGGATGAGACACTACATTACATAAACTATAACTAAGTAGGTTTTAATTTAAAAAAACTACATTTTCATGTCATTTTTGCTCTATTTGAATCAGAAAACGATTAATTGATTACTACAATAGTTGTCAACTATTTCAATAATCAATTAGTTGTCGATTAATCGATTAGTTGTTTCAGCTGAAATCCAGCTTTAATGTTGTTTTCAAGAGTGTTCTTAAGTTGACCCTTGTGAGGACAACTGGGAAAAGGGCTTTCTATTTTTATAGGAATGCTAACGCTAAGGTAATTAAGCTACAGCCTTCGCTGATATTGTGGAGGTTTGCAGGGGTATTGCCTTGTGCATATTTCACGAGAATTGATCTAATCTTAATTAGATAATAATCCCATTCCGCAATGTTTCTCAAACTGGGGTACATACGCGAACTTGTAGATTCCCATTCCGCGTGAAGGGAGATTGCGTTTTGTGCATGCAAGGATACATACAGTGCCTCTCGAAAGTACTAATACACCTTGAACTTTTGCACATTTTGTCATGGTTACCAACCATAAAGATTGTATTTTGAATTTTTTACTGAAAGTTCACACACAACAGACAACTGTGAAGTGAAAGCAAAATGATTCTGTTATTTTTCAAAAAGTAGAAAAGTGAAAAGTGGGGCGTGTACAAGTTTTCATACATTAATTCATGCAGCATGAATTAATACTTTGTGGAACCCCCTTTTGCTACAATAACAGAAGAAGATCTTTATTTATATAGCGCCTTTCACAGACATGGCCACAAAGCGCTTTACATGAGAGCATTTTACATTCACTCCATACTCGGTGGTGGTAAGCTGTGTTTGTAGCTTCAGTTTCCCCTGTGGGAGACTGACAGAAGCGCTGTCACGACTGCACACATCTGCGCCAACAGTCCCTCTGAACACCTCCATGCATACGCACACATCATTCATCCTGGCCTATTGGTACATGTTTTTAGTGGTAGGGGAAACCGGAGTACACGGAGGAAACCTACGCAGACATAGGGAGAACATGCAAACTCCACACAGAAAGGCCGCTGCGCTACCGTGCCGCCAGAAGGTGAATCTCCACCGGAAACTGAATCTTTTAGATAACAGAATCATGTATCATTTTGCTTTCACTTCACACTTGTCTGTTACTTGTGTGTGAACTTTAAGTAAAAATTCAAAATAAAATCTTTATATTTGACAAAATGACAAAATGTGCAAAGGTTCAAGGTGTATTAGTACTTTTGTGAGGCACTGTACATTCACAAGCCAATTTAACTAACAGAAAATAGAAACCATTGGGATAAATACTAAAACCAAAGCGATAGGAAAGCTGGAGTGTTGTGCTCTGTGGAGGAAATTGCAGACATAATTGCCACTATTCTGCTCAGTTAGGCAGTGAATTGTGTTTGTGGCGCTGGCTGTGCATATTTATGGCCCATTTGAGTCATAACAACCCCAGTGTGTGTGTGTTTTTTTTTTTTTGTATGGGACAAGTCAAGTAAATAATCTGAAATACGGACTCACCACCAAGTCCGGGTCCTGCATCAGGCTCAGGATGACCTCGTAGAGCAAAGGTCGCAGGTCCGATTTGAACTTGACCGAGATCCATTGTCCTATTAGCCAGATGACACGCCGTCGGATCAACTTGTACCTGCACGAAAAGAGCGAATCAATAGTATTTGATAACAGTTGATCAAAGTAACACAGATATTTTCACTCTTAAAAATGCTATTTATTTTCTTTGTCATTTTAGTGTAACCAACATGTCAGTGGTCAACTAGGTCCAGTAATAAAACTATCCAAATAAATACTACATTTTATACGTTTTTCTGCTTGAAAGTATCGCAAGCTTCAATTGTACTTTTACAGAAGGGAGTCCCAGGTTTACAAAAAGTATTGGAATCCAAGTTTTAGACAAACGGGCTTGTCGAAATTATGAAAGGCAACCAAGGCGGTTGCCAAGTTCAAAGTTAGCCTACATTTCCCCGACTAAAAGAAGAGCTGGGGTGAGCGTGGGAAGGTAGAGACAAACATTTGCTAGAGTCAGATCCACAGACGGCATCCTGCGCTGCATTTTCAACGGGACTCAAAGACCCAAAACTATGTTCAGTCACATTTTAAGCTAAACAGCTGGAGATGGGGAACAAAATAGCACCCGCAGTACTCCCAGGGCCTGCCTGGCGCTAGAACACGAGCCTGGACCAGTACGGGGACGAAATGCGTGTGTGGCATTTGTCTATGAAGTGTGAAATAAAAAATCTGCATGTAAACATACTATTTGGAATCAATATTTAGCCAACTGTAATAGTTATTTTAATTATTATTATTTCAATGCAAGTTAAATGTGGAAAAATAGTGGTTAGGATCTGTGGTTCGCTGCAGTTGGTCGGGTCTAGGTTCAGCAACACTTTGTGAGATCAACTGACTACCTGAACATCCTGAATGACCGTGAGGAGTGGATCAGGGAGCACGAGACACCATTTTCACACATACATTGGCTGTCACAGAGTCCAGATCTTAACCCCATTGAGAATCTTTGGGTTGTGCTGGAGAAGGCTTTGTGCAGCGGTCACATTCTCCCATCATCAATACAAAATCTTGGTGAAAAATGAATGCAACTCTTGATTGTTTTAACATTGCAGAAGATTACTGAAACAATGCCACAGGGAAGGCGTGCTGTAATCAAAGCTAAATGCGGTCCAACGAATTATTAGAGTGTGTGACCTTTTTTGTGTAGTCAGGCCGCGGGAGCTTTGCAGCTCAATAATAGGACGGCAACCTGCTAGTCCTCGGGAATGGCAGCGCTAAAACTCTGTGCAAATGGTCCACGGTGGACAGTAAACCTTAAAAAGGGAACCAGCCAAAGCCAAACTCTTTATTGCCGTATTAAACAGCGATAGTTTTATTTCCCTCACATATTTCTTAAGAATAGTCTTGTTGGTTCAATGCTAAACAGAGATTGCAACGAGGCAATTAAAACCAGCTTTTTGTTGTTATAATAGAAATTATAGCTTCAGGGTAAATTTAAAAAAAGAATACATAATTACAGCTAATTACTCAGCTTCTCATAAGTTAAAATAAAATCTGACATGTGGAGAAGCATATTATTGCAGCAAGCCTTGTGCCCTTAAATGGTGGAGAGCTTTAGCGTTAGGGTGAGAATAAGTATTGCCAGTGTGCTTAAGGAGTGGGAAAAGGCAGCAAAGACGGGGGAGGAGAGGAGCAGTCGTTAATGACAAAAGGTCACATTATGACTCATCTACACTGAAGCGGGTTTCCACAGCCCGCCACAGTGGTCAGTCCACAGGGAGAGCCAAGACATTCTCAATTCTCAAAGCCACGGCCTAATGCTGTGCTCGTGATGAAGTCAATTCACTTCAGTTCGATTTCGTTTTGCAGAGCCGACGTCAAAACTGTAGTTAACTCACAGGGCTTCACAAAATGGCTGATTCGAGAAAAGACAGTTTGCAAATCAGGCAAACATAGGGGAGATGTGCAACAGTCCCAAAGTATCTTAACCACGTTGGTTTTTGTTGTATGGAATTTCAAAGTTTTAGTTTTGGGCTTTGATTGTCCTGGAGAACTGTGGAGGCTTTCCGCCTTTTTGCTCTTTTTTTGGAACATGCTGTGTAGAAAGAGAAAGGTGCGCCATCTTCATTTCACACCACATGGGCCATTATTATCCAATCCAGTTTTCAAAGAGATTTGAAAAACAGGGAATCATTCTAATATTGAACCATAATATTGCATAGTGAACCATTCTAACATTTAGTTGATCTCATTCCCAAGTTTGAGCTTAAAGCAGAACTAAATAACTCTTGCCCCTAGAGGCCATAAGCGCCACTGCAGGTGTCGTAGCATGTTGCGTTTACTCATTAATTGTCTGAGAGAGTAAATACTACGCTGACGGGAAAGACAAAGGGAGAGAGGGATATTGAACATCCAATTACACAATGGAGATACTTTTTTATTCACTCAAACTTGGCTGTAAATACTGTGTAAGTGGCGCTAGCCCGCAGTTAGCTTTGCCCGTTAGCCTGTTAGCTTCTTCATAATTTCATTAGTGTGTATTGGTGGCTCTGATCCGGAGGCAGGGAAGTTGCAATTGTGGTTTTCTGGCCAGAGACACCAGGAGGAGACAAAAGACCCCCAATCATCCCATTAACACTTGTATTACCCCAGAGGGACTACGGAAAGGATTTATTAAGGTTAACAAGTTACTTAGTTCTGCTTTAAAAGGGCACAACTGCCTATCAGTCTTTTCTTGGTAAGACGGACCACAAGAAAAGCAGTTATCATAAATGTGGCAGAATAAGCTCAAACCCACAATGATGCGGACAGAACAGTTTTCAGCTGCACTAACCAGGGGCACCAAGCACAAAGCAATGGATGCTTGGAATGATTTAACAATGAAATACAATTAAACCAAATATTCCGGAAGATTCTTAATTTCAAAAGGAGATGAGTTAATTCAACCAGAACACTTTTTTAATAAAAAGGATTAGCCTCTATCTAATGGGCAGCACACTAGCGGCAGGGGTACTTGGTTGGGGGGATTGCAATAAGTCCAAGGAGTATCAAAAAGAGCAAGAAAGTTTTAAAGCAGTAGGATAAGAGGGAGCTGAGACTTTTTTTTTTTTAAATAACTGCGCCCTTTGATAGTTGTCCACTGAAATTACAATTAATCCTTAAGCCCGGGCATTGTACACGCTCTAGTCTTAAAAGATCTGCACATATCCGTTTTTGTAAATGAACCCTCACAGTCGCTATGGTGAGTAATGTAAAACCCCTGCGCAGCTATAGAGCGTGGTGAGAGAAGTGAAGAGTGTATTCTGTCAGTAGATCCAGCTCCTTGCGGCCATTAGAAAGTGTCAGAGTGACTGATCGAAAGGACTGTGTGTTCTTTTCTACAGATCACATAGGGCTTCACAGGTATGACATGTAGGGCTCAGGCTCACGGGGGTGGATGAGATGTAAGCAACATGCTCGACTCTTCAAAGGCTTACACACACTTCAGTGTTGTTGATATGGTACAGACTCATCCCATGAAATAGTGTAGTAGTTCA
Source organism: Neogobius melanostomus (assembly GCA_007210695.1). Taxonomy (NCBI): domain Eukaryota; kingdom Metazoa; phylum Chordata; class Actinopteri; order Gobiiformes; family Gobiidae; genus Neogobius; species Neogobius melanostomus. Next base: position 1,382,655 of record VHKM01000006.1, on the reverse strand, counting down.
GTATTTCTATTCTAAAGGGCTGCACAATTTTGGCAAAATACCTAATTATATTTTTTTTCTGCATAGTATCGCAATAAGGTGAGCAATTTAAGTTTTACGATCAAGATCAACTTCACAGTGCACATTACAGACACATCCATCATTAACATTTATATGTTAAAAACTGCCAAACTAATACAAGAATCCCATGCATTTCAGAACATGTTTGTAGAGGTCAAAGTTTACTACAGGGTTAGTAGTTTAGTAATTTGTTCATAATATTACACTTTATTGATCCTTCGCAGTATGTAAAGACATAACTAATTACAAAAATATACCATAAGCAAACCCTGTTTGTTGAATACAGCCCCCGTTTATAGATATAAAACATGCGTGAAATTGCGGTATTTTCCATCATAGTTATACCATGGAAACTGCATACACTAATTTACAGAATGAGCAGAAAACACGTTTTGTTTTTTCCAGCTACCTTGAATCTCCAATATGTCATCCATCTGCCTTCTGCTCTCTATCCTACAGTAGCACAACCCTTATAGCGAAAGACATAAATGTCAGGTAAGGCGAATGAATCCAAGGTCATGGACAGTCATCTCCCTTTCTCTGGCATCTCCAGGAGAGGCCTGGCCCAGGACCAGCACGTCCATTAATTTTGGACAACAGGTAGATAAAGCAAGTCCAATAAATATATATCAACATCGTATGCTTCCTTTTAGTTTAATTGGCAATTCATTCAGAAGTTGGTCGAGTCTACATAGAAAAATTAGGACTCGAGTTGCATCAATAATAACTAGATACACACAATAGCTTCAGCCATTGCACAGTAACAGCGGAAGCAGCAGCAGAAAGATGTTCCAGAATTCCCAATCCCAAGGAGATTCTTTGAGCATTGATATTTTTCGTTTATTTAAATAATGTCTCTGTAAGGATTAGGCAGTGGCTCTAAAATACTGAGGCCAGGGCTGGAGAGGAGTTGGCCTGGGCTTCCCCCGCAGACAGCAGTGGGAATGACTCCGTAAGAATAAACTCTTTCTTCCAACAACGTGGATAGAGTATGTACACGGCGGTGCCACAATGTAGCTGAGTGCAGAACTGCTCAGAACAATTCCAATGTTGGACCAGAAAACTAAAGAAACGACCCAAGTGAAGCAGTGAAATACTACTCCAGGTATGCTTCTGACAACAAGGCAGGACAATTAATCGAAATTTAATATGACCATCATGGGACTTTATACTTGTCAGGGTTACAGCCATTTCTTTGGCAGAAACAGCTCTTAGTTTTGGAGTTTGGACAAGACAATGGGAGATTTCTGTGTGTGATATGATACTGGAAGAAAACCTTTGTTAATGTTTGAGCTGAGGTTTGTATAAAAGATATGTCTAAGTTCATGAATCATTTACATGTATACATCTTAATTCACATTAAGAAATCAAAGATCGACATTGATAAATATGAAGGGGAAAAACAGATTTTATTTTTGCCATGTCACCCAGCCCTAAGACCAATGTTGCAACATGGTTTAAAGCTCCAAAAACAGATTTTGCATGACATGCCTCTGTTAAGAAAACAGCGAGATATTATCATCTCATATACAGTAACTAATAAGAAGGCTGCGTTTTATAACTTTCTGTATAAAAAACTCAACAGGAATCCCACAGAAGACCTTTAAGATGTGGAGTGAAATAACTAGATATAATTCTTTCGTAGGAATTTTGATTTCCAAGTATATCACAGGGTTTCAAGATATTGTATTGTAATGGGTTCATAATGACTTAATGAAAGGGCATTAAGTCATTAGGGCTCCGATTGCTACACATAAGTGGCTCAGCAGTGCAATCACCACATTTCTTCTGAAGCACTTTCAGTTCCATAGGCACATAATATACAAGAAAGTTAAAAAAAAAAAGATGTGTTTCATGGGATTGTGTTTTTCTCACATGTTTGAAATAATTTGATGGAGGCTTAAAGATGTGTTGAGAGACAATGTGTAGTCTAGCCTTTATTTTCTATTTCACAAGATCTAACAGCATTAAATTGTAGCCAAAAAGTGGATTTCAAGAAGACATGATTTCAAACTGTCAGTTCTGATCAAATGAAACAAAAGGAATAGCCTATTTTAATAGTAAACTTTAGAGCAGCAGAGGTGAACTGAGGACTGGTGCAGGTAATGTGGGGATGTGCTGGCACCTGCAGTGTGTGGGCAGGATCACACACTCGGTGACATCTGCAGAGCTGTAATGTGACGTCAAAGCTGACCCTGTGGCAAACCTTCCTGGGGCTGCTGCCTTTGTTTTTGTGGCCTGCCCCAGGTCTCCGAGCGCAGGGCATGTCTTTGTTCCGCACAATCACACTATCCCTCCTGGACTTCACTTTTGACAACTTCTATCCACGGCTTTATCCCTGTTCCCATGACACTTTTGTGGGAATGACGAGGACCTGGTAATAGTGGGGGTAGGCCTGCACAAGTTGAGAAAAACTAATACTAATACTTTAACAATATTTCATTATTTTCAACCATCCCTTCAGTACGAGTTTAGCGGTGTTAAAATTAGAGACTAAACCAGTACCAAAAGTGCAATTTTTGTGAGCGTCAAGTGTACACTGTGAATTAAAAAATGTAAATCATGGTCAGAAAAAAAGATAAGGCTATTGAAACTTAAAGCAGGACTAGGTAACTTATTTACCTTAATAAATCCTTTTCGTAGTCCCTCTGGGGGTAATACAAGTGTTAATGGGATGATTGGGGGGTCTTTCATTTTCCTCTGTTGTCTCTGGCCAGAAAACCACAATTGCAACTTGACCGCCACCGGGTCGGAGCCACCAATACACACTAATGGAATCACGAAGAAGAAGCTAACAGGCTAATGGGCAAAGCTAACTGCGGGCTAGCGCCACTTAAACAGTATTTACAGCCAAGTTTGAGTGAAAAAAATTATCTCCATTATCTCTCTCCCTTTGTCTTTTCTGTCAACATAGTATTTACTCTCACGGAAAATTAATGAGTAAAAAAACGCAACATGCTAGGACACGTGCAGTGGCGCTAATGGCCTCTCGTTCTCAAGTTTATCCAAAGCCATAAGGAGACTCAGGGCGTCTACTTTTGGATCTACTGAGTGATCCAACCATTATGCTGCGCCCAATAATGTAATGAAGCATTCAGTACATCAAATAAGCATACTATAAACATATAATATAAAAGATAATCTTTGAATCATCATTTTCAACAAAGATTTAGGCATTGTATTTAAGTGCTAAAAAAAACACATTTAAAACATTACTTTCTACAGAAATGTTATTGAAGAAAGGATATTACGCTTTTTGCAGGTATTTGATAACGTCAAACACATCTTTATCACTATTGTACACTTTGTTAAGTAGAAAATACAACACTGATCTAAAACTGAGCTGAAACAAAGAAATCCAGTAGTTTCACATCCTGATAACATGGTAAAAAGTAGATTTTGCACAAACCCCCCTTTAAGAGCCTTCTCAAAACAATATTTTTGAATTGTTAAATCAAACAGTCCACAGCCCACTGCGCCTTACAGGTCGTCCCAGCGGCGTCGAAGGATGGGTCAAATGCAGGACAAATTTCGATCTATGTTGTATCATGACAAATAAAAGCACCTTAACCTTAAATAATTTGTTGACAAAAGAACTGATAGATTAATCGTTAGTTGCAGCTCTCAACTAATCCAGAACATTATGGAAACTTACAATAATCAAATTATGACTAATGGATTGAAAGTTTGCAGCATTCATGCACAATATTGTATCCTCACTCAATTCTGACACCGCATTTGCAAAGTTTTGGAGAAATTCCCCTGCCCTGAACATGGCATGAGCGGTCTCCTTGTCTGACTGCGTAATCACTTCCAGTTGACAAAGTGGCAATAATTAAAGGCTGAACTGAGGTTAATCGTCTATTAGTTTGGTTTGCATGGAGAAAATGTTAAGTACTCCATTCAGCAGACACCATTAATGTCATTAATGCTGCCCGATTACACTGCACCACGTTCACTCCCAGCTCGTCATCGACACATCTGAACATCACTTCGAGAGAAACCAGACAAAACAGCTTTGAATGTCAGACTGAAACACAGTGTTTAGCAGCGACAGAACTGTCATTACCGCTACATCCGCCTCTGCCTTAAGGTGTTTTTCTACAAACTTTCCCTGAAATGTTACAAATTTCTACACACATTTCATTTCTTTTCATTACAATGCGCATACAGTAACTGGAGGGGTTTAAACCATTTCCCCCCCCAAATTGATTCAAATTCGTGTCACTTTTGACAATGCTAATAAATATCCCAACCAAGCTTCTTTTGAGTCCCGTAGAGAATCACTGCGGACCGAGAAGGATAAGAAATGCAGCTCCATACCTGTGATGACTAACTTGCAGCTCCCCAAGCAGCTGGTTTTTGAACCACTGGTCAAAGTCCACGTTATCAAAAAGCTCGTAGGCCGCTAGCCCCACTGCATTGTACACTGCAAGAATACAGAAACAGACAGTATTGCAAACTATTACCTTATTCATATTTGTGTTCTTGAGCATTTTTAAAGAGGGGGTATTATGCTTTTTTCAATCACATAGCACCAGTCTATAGCATACTACAATGATGACGTAACCTTCTGTTGGTCTGTATATGCAGTAAATTAAAATAACTGCCTTGAATAAAATTGCTCTCTCAAAATGGCTGTACTGAACGTCTTGAAATAGGCCTCTGTCTCTTTAAGAAGCTTTCCGACACGCCCCCTTCAGCACACTGCTGTGGCATCTAAACAACACTACTGTGCGGGGAGGGGGCTCTGCTGAGCTGAGGAGCAGTGGTTGGTGGCTTGGCTGGTGACAAAAGGTCCAGAGGCGTCTCCAGGAGGTGGGGGCGTTCCTAGGAGGACTGAGGCATAGCTACACCTAAAATGGCTGCCGTCTAAGTTTTTACTGATTACTCAAAATATGTGAATGAGCCAAGGCAACACTCCAGGCATGTGTTTAATGAGGGAATGACATAATAACATGATATAAAGCTTGAAAAAGTTGATTTTACATAATACCCCCCCTTTAAATTTGCTAACTTAACATATTTGTAGCATCTCAACCTCAGACAGGGTCACTTTTCATTAGAAAGTGATGCAAATGCTTTATAATTAGATGCACAGTGCTTTTTTCCACAAATGTCTGAGTTCACAATATCAGGAGGGCGAGACAAATTTTGTTTCATAACTAGACTGGGCTTTGTTGGTCCACATCATTAGGTGAAGTTGCTCCACAAGTGGGAGGAAAAAGTAAGTACACCTTTGGAATTTCTCACATTTCTGCCTAAATTGGTCATGTGGTCTGATCTTTATTAAAATCACAAGAATGAGTAAACAGTAAGTGTCTGCTTAAACTAAAACCACCCAGACAAGTACATGTTGTGTATGTTGTACATGTTTTTACTGGCCATAACATGTAAACATTCACAGGACGGTGAGGAATAAGCACACCCCTTGGCCAAGGATCCTTGAAGAGATAATTAGAGCTAATTGGACAGATGAACCGTAACCCCACTGTGAAGTATGGTGCAGGGAGAATCATGGTGTGGGGCTTCATTGCTGCCTCAGGGCCTGGACACCTTGCTATCATCAATGGAAAAAGTTCAAAAGAGGATGGGTGCAGCTGCAACAAGACAATGACCCGAAGCACAAAAGCAATTCAACTTCAGAATGGTTTCAGAATAATAAAATACGCGTCCCTTCTCCTGATAAAGGACTTTTAATCTCCATCAGAGTGCCTCGGATCTATTTGCCACTTACTGCACTTACCAAGGCAAGTTTCGTATAACTCCATGCTTCCCATCCTGGAACAGCACCTGATTTTTAAAGATTTTTTACAGTATTACACCCTTTTTTTAAAGACTCTTTTTGACCCAGTGCAGTTTTGTAAAGAGGAATGGTCCAAGATTCATCCTGATTGTTGTGCACGTCTAATCTGCAACTACAGAAAACATCTGGATGAAGTTATTTCTGCCAAAGGTGGGTCAACCAGCTATTAAATCCAAGGGTGTACTTATTTATTCTACTCTGCCCAGTGAATGTTTACATGTTATGGCCAATAAAAATATGATATGTTCTTGTTTGGGTGGTATTAGTTTAGGCAGACAGTTTCCTCATTCTTGTGATTTTAACAAAGATCAGACCACATTGCACGACTAATTTAGGCCGAAATGTAAGAAATTCCAAAGGGTGTACTTACTTTTTCCTCCCACTGTATACAAGCAGTAACTTTCTGTTAACAACATACAAAAAATACAAATAGATGGTGCTCTAATAATCACATTTCTCCATCCAGAGAGCCTCCTCTTGGCAGTTTTCTGATGATATTGGACATGACCTGCCTGGAGCCAAACCATGTCCTGGGAATCCTCTAAACGGCTCTGTCCCAGGTGTGCGACAGCTGGTACCCGAGTCCTGTCTGTTGAGGGCCAATCACTCATATTTTACTATACACACCAACAACTGCCTTGAGGAGGCTCCAGATGGAGTGTGACTGTCAAAAAAATTAAATCCAGTTGTCTTGTTTCACCACCCGAGAACTTACACAGTCATATTATAGTTTTCTGAAACATTTATAGAAAACTTAATGTCAGTGATGTTATAATGGCGTATTTATTTGCCTGGAAACGTGTCACCCTGCTGTTCTTAATCAGCCGTTAAGCTCTTTAGTCGTCTCCCACGGCCACAATTAAATGGCACTTACCATTGTACAGCTTCATAACCCTAAATGTCTAGTTTTATCAGCGCTGTCAACCTACCGCTGAGATCCACACAGGAAAACATATTACACTCTCTCCCTTAGCCAGAGAACAGAACCTTTGTGCGTGCTGTGAGCAAAACAGAGGTAGAAATATGGCATAATACAGGAGACAAGCAATGAAATAAAAAGTAATATGTATTTGGGTGCAGAGGAGGAAACAAAAAAGGAAAAACATCCACATTGTCCAAGGAAAAGGTTTGTTTTGTTGAAACGGTTCAATTGACTCACCTGCATCCTTCATCAGTAACTGCACAGAGTCTTCCACATTGGTAGGACCTGTGAAGAGATTGAAGTGTATAAATAATAGTGTAATTTTAAGAAATAACATGATTCATTGTCGTCATCTTTTCAAAACGTTTCAAAATTATTCCAACAGGAATAAAACTTCTGACTTCCCAAGGAAAGCTTAGCTTATTTGTCAAAATCCTTTCACAGTGAGATCCTCAAATCCAATACAAAACTAATTTGATGGCACTCCAGCATACATAAATTCAAAATTAATACAATACCACAATCAAACAAAATGAAATTCTGAAAAACATTTAATTTTTAAATAATATCCGCAAAATGACAAAATAAATGGGCAAAAAAACAATAATAGACCTTGTAGATTCTGCACCATCTCTAGCAGCACTGGTGTCAGTGTCTGGCTGTAGGTGTGGAAGATGTCCAGAAACAAAACTTCTGTGCAGGGCTGAAGATAAAGGGGAGAAAAAAATAATGTAATTAAAGTAATTATCAGACAGTGTATCTAATATGTTCTGAGCAGTGACGTGCGGTGAGGTTTGTTGCTGGTGAGGCACATGCTATTGACTCCAATATAAAGTAAACAAAACTGCAGGGAAAAAATCCAGGAAAAATTCAACTTGCCGTCTCTGGTATTCTCTTACTTTGAAATAGCATTCAATAGTAACACATTTAAACATAAAATATATTCTCATGATATTGCAAATAAAAATTAACTCGTACACCGCCCGTCCAAATGATAAATTAATGACAATCCTGATGCTCCACGCGGGCGGTGCGTGATAGCGTCGACATTTCCAGTATAAAAACTCGTCTACAGCATTTCATCCATAAAATGTCAGTCTAATCAGTTTTCCTTTTTACTTACTCCTTTACGTTTAAACTGCCTCTCCTAAACCGTGCAGAATAATAAAAGACTGGTTTTTCACTTGTAATCCACATGTTTTGTAGAAATGTGTAGCACACAGCGCCCCCGCGTATCGTCAGGGAAGTGCATTGGAGGCGAGCCTCACTTCGGGCCTTTCAAAACACGGTTTAAAGTCAAATGAACAGGTTAAACAAGTCATTCTTATGCCTGATTCTTTATCCACGTGATAGAAAACCAACGCGCCCAACAAAAACCCATTTACAAATGTATTTTACTTTTAGGGGGTGAAAAAAGCCCCGAATGGGAGAGCGCGCTGAGCGAATGAGCCGAGCTCAAGTGTGTGCGGGACGCTGGAGGCTCCGCCCTCTTTATACGATATCGACAACTGATAAAACATTTGAGCATTTTTTAACCACGAGATTGATTAAAATCATAGGAAATCCCAATCATCTTAAGAGAAGGCACTTGTTTTTACAAAGTTTATTGTATTTTTTAATTTGTGTTTTTTGAGGCCTGGCCTCACCTGCCTCCCCTGACCGCACGTCACTGGTTCTGAGGTAATTTGCCAAAAATCTACAAATATCAAGAATGCCTAGCAAAATGACCAGCAAAATATACACCTTTACAGTGTCAGTATCTACAGTTGAAAAATTCCAGGAATTTTTCAACATTCCATTCATAGTAATGGTTCCGACTGGTCTGTGAAATTAACATGGCTGCTCACTCTCCTCCTACGAAGCCAGTTCCTGAAAAGGGGAAAAAGGTGGGAAGAACTGCTCTCGTGGGACGGGCAGACCAGCTACGAGCCTGTATTGGGAATGTATTGGGAATTTGCCACGACTTTGTAACCATAATTCTATCTGATCATCGTCTTCAGAGAGTTTAGTTGAGTTTATTTGAGCAGTTAACGCTCTACTCAAAAGGAGTGGGCCGAAGCAAGAGCTTATAAGTGCCCACCCCCAAAATCCATACCATAAAATAATACAAAGGAACATAGTGCAAAAGGATAAAAACGAGGAAACAGCAGCAAAAAAATGTATTATACACACTCGCAGTATCCGATCATGGTACAGTAGAAAAGACCATTTACAGATGGCATTTACATAAGCCATTACATTACTGAAACGCATGTACTGTATACAGTCTCCACAAAGGAGTAACACTGAATACAAAACAATAATGCTGCCTAAGGCGCTGTAGCAGTCGCATGCACGACCCCTGCAGCCTGCACACATACACACAACATGCATGTTTATAAGTTAACCGTATCCTATTGTAATTACATTATCAATCATCAGTGTTTGGTTATTTTTTCAGTAACGGAGTAATCTAATTCATTACTCTCCCCGTCATTACAACGCCGTTATCGTTACTGGGTAAACAAAGTGGCACTTTACAATTCGACTGAATGAGCGCCGCGGTGTCAGCTCACGCAGCAGGAGCGGTGGAGAGGGTGGGCGGAGTCTCACGGAGTACTGTTGCATCGTGCTCTCTGCTCCAAAAACTACGTGTGTCCCAGACACGCGGCCGTCATCCCCACAGCGCGGTGCGGCCGCGGGGGAGAATCGAGTTGGTGATCATTGATCTGTAGTGTTGGAACTTATTTTTAACCCAAAGACGCAGAATCGGTGGAGACGCGTCTTTCCCCCCTCCCTGTGTCTCTCTCAGCGCCTTTTCTTCTTCCTCTCTCCCCGCTCTCCGCTCCAGAGACATCGTTTTCCGTTTTGCCTGATGAATGAACGGAGAGCCTTGCACAATGCCTGTGCGTAAAGTCTTCCCTGATCGTTGGCTGCGTTGGCACATGTTTCTTTTACTCCTGTTCCTCCCCATTCTCTTTGAATACAGCCGTATTCCTAAATTAAACAGCGGCGCAAACACTGGTCAATACCATTCAGTCACAGAGGCTTCCCCCCACTCTACCCCCCACTCAGTTCATTCAGTTACTATGAACATCTTTGACTTGATACATAAATCCAAACACCTGTCTGTTCTACTCATTCACACTGACTTTTGAAAACTGCAAAAGAAAAAAGAAAAATTCTTTGATATTTAGCAAGTTTTTTATTTAACAGTAACGCAAATAGTTACTTTCCCTGGTAACGAGTTACTTTCATTATAGAGTAATTCAGTTACTAACTCAGTTACTTTTTGGAACAAGTAGTGAGTAACTATAACTAATTACTTTTTTAAAGTAACGTTCCCAACACTGTCAATCATACAATCATACAATCAGCTGTATCGAGTTTTGATTTGCCTCATTAGCAAAAGAGAACCCTACACTTCAAAGCTATTTTAACACAGACTAAACTGACAAACTATTATTTGAAAGTCACTAGTTTTATGTTAGAGAGGATTCGTTTCTTTGGTGATATAACTTAAATCTCAAATGCTATGCAGAGGAGGCAATTTGAGCGCTAAAATGATCAGAACCAGTCTAGTCTGAATGTTAAAGATACAGAAGCGCGCCATGCGAAACTGAAGACAGAGCTACTTCAGAGATGTGACGACCCCGCATGGCTGATAGCATACAATTTAACTTTTGCCAGTGTGAGATAACGCTCTATATTGTGTATATTATCTACACTGCTCGATATTAAAGCCACTGAAATTACAGTGAGTGTGAGATGTGTGGAAAATGTCTCCGTCAAAGTAGGTTTGAGGGGAGGAAATTTGCTGTAGCTGTTGGTGGTTAAATGTGTTTATTTATTCATAAAATCAGCAGATGGTGAGCAAATATTTGAAGTCTGAGGTCTTGAGAAAGACTCGCACTGGGAATGCCCAATCGCTCAAACATGCTGCGATTAAACACGGCTTCATGCAAGTTTTTGATGAGGGATGGGCATGGTTCAAAGAGAGGTCAGGTTTAGCAGAATGTGTAAGTTCTCGAAATCACTCAGTTTTTAACGTTGGAACCAAATAAAACCTTTGCAGGGCACAAACAACTTAACAAAACAGCACTGCTTTTCAAAACAACGGGGCACAAGTTAGTCATCTGGCATTAAATGAAACGCAAAGTCATGACGGGGAGATTATTGTGGGCGGGGGATTGACAAAAAAAAATTTAAATAAATAAAATGGAGGAGGAGTGGATGGGGAGATTATGCCTCGACTCAAACGGCTGAAGATAAGCCCGTGACACAGCCTGGTGAGATGAGCGCTCACGCCCTGGGGACCACCCGACTGCTTTGAGATGTCTAAATCGGCAGCGCGCCTCTGAACTAAACATCGCAGAATATATAAGTAAATACGGCACCCGCTGAGGAGACATGAATTTTTCAACAGATGCGAGCGATCTGAATGGGCTAAATTGGGTATTGTTGAAAAAAGCAGCGTGTTCCCACTTACCCGCAAACTGTATTTCCAAGAGTCACCGCCGGTTTCTTCAACAGCTATAAATGAGAGAGGTCGAATAATAAATGTACATATATTCAACATTATATACAGGGATTTTGTAAATTAGGAGACTGAATTTAAATTTCACTTGTGTATGTATGTATGAAGAGCAGAGATTGTGGTTGTTGAAAATGTTCTAGACAAAGAAAGATCACTTTGACCTTGACTAAATAAGCTTTTAATAACAGTAAATCCTTAATTTGGGCCGACCTTGAGTAAATAAGATGAATGGGCTGCTCTGAGCTAAGGATCAGTCGTTCCCTCGGCTTTATCCCAGATCAACAAAACGATGCATTTAAGGCCCACAATACTATTTTGGAACTTTAATCTTATTCACACTCGAGTCTTGAAACAAACAAAAGGCCATCCAAACCAGATATGAATCTAACAGGAGAGTATGAATGAAAAATTAGCCTACAAATGAGAAGATAAAAGTGCAGAAGGATGTACAGCAGGGGTACGCAATAAGTGTACCCAAATCACAGATCAAAGGTCTGTTAAATCTCTTAACCCCCACCTGAAGCGAGCACATGGCTTCACCAAAATCGAAAAGCTTCTTGAAAAAAAGTGTCAAAATAGCAACGAAAACGAGGATGACAACGCAACAAAAAATGTCACAAAAGAGCGGGAAAAAAAGAAAACAACAAAAATGAGAAACAATTGTGGCAGCAACGCGACAAAAAGTTACGACCAGTCCTTAGCTTTCACATGAGGCGTTACACTGGCCTATAGGCTGTAAACTCGAGTCCAGAAGCTTTTAGATTTGGGTAAAGCCGAACTGGAGAAATGCGCTCTGTTAAAGCAGGGGTAAGAGGTTAAAGTACAAACATTTGAAACATAACTGTCAATTCCTTTAGATTTCTTAGCAGAACACCCACTTAAGCATTTGTTAAAAGTGATGCTTTACTTCGGGCGACAGTTGGGGGGTTCGGCCCTTGGTCTTTTGACGAAGAAAATCATCCCTCCACCAAGCAAACTTGCCTACCAGTGATGCACAGCAAACATCTAAAACAACACACTTGAACACTACCTAAAGTTTAGGTAGTGTTCAAATTTTTTAGTTTTAAATGTTTAAAACAATACTGATGTCATGTAAATCTCTGGAGAGTTTCGTCAAATAATATTATGGTCCCTTCTGTGCATCTATCCAACATTGGCATACTGCCCCTACTGGCTAAAGCTGTTATTGTGCCCCGTGACCGCGACCTAGACCAATGACTGGCGCTGGATTAAAGTGAACCATGGTTGTTAAGGCCCATCCAAACGCCATATTTGTTTGGTGTGAATAATACCATCGGGTGTAGCTCTGTGGATCTCGGTGAAGCTACAGTAGTTATGGGCAATCGCGTTTGTGAGTCGCCATCTTGGCCTAGTGTTACCTCCTGGCCAGTGGATCAGTTGGATTATGGAGGGAGAACTTTTCTACTGTGTTTTTGAGTTATTGGACTTACTAAATTAGGCGTTACAAGTGCCCTGCTTGATGTGCACCGTTTCATCAACTAGCCTAATACACTTATGGACCTCTTTGTAACAGAAAAAGAACGTGGCCCGAGGCAGCTTCAGGCAAATATGGAACTCTCTCTGATGTCAACATAATTACGAACGCACCAACGTAGTTAGACTTAAGGATCGGGCCAAGTTCCCATTACCAAAGCTCTCTGGGTCCTCTTCCCACATGGCCAGCTCCTCCTCTGTGAGCAGCAGGTAGTGCGAAACGAGGCGGCGTCCAATCTCTGTGAGTGTGGAATGTGTGAAGAATGCCGTCTTGATCTTGTGTGCCTCAAGACTCTCGGGCTTACTGTCTGTAAGGAAGAAGAGAGAAAATAAAGAGTGAAAATACATATTTCTTTAAAGTGTGATGTTGCAATTTCACATGAAGTGTAAAAGTCACTGTAATGTAACACCTAAAGAAACTGTGATACTTAGCATAAGGATTTGTTGAGTTGTTTTATTTCATTCCTAATCCACTCCCTTTAAATCACGGAGATCCAAGAGACCGAGAGCAAGAAGTGAGAACAATAATATATCGAAATAAAATAATAGCTAAGTCTATCCATCCATTCATTTATTTTCTTCCAACTGCCGACTTTTAGATATGTGGACAAGTTCTTAATGCACTAAGCCACGACTAACATGACTTATATTTATAAGTATAAAGATTCAGTCTTCCTTTCACAATCAATTTCTTGCTTTATATCATTCTGTCAAAGAGATTATACTCTGCCCCTCCAGAAAAACTCAACCAAAACATTACATCAGACATTACATTAACCGAAATTCTCTGTCATTTCCGGAATATTTTTAGCTTTGGCAAAATAGTTTCATCGTGGCTTGATTTTCAATCTGTCAAAGTCCAAACGCAGCACTCCTCCATCTCTGAGCGTGGCCTCTGGGCTCTCCCTAAAGCACAGCTACGTCACTGTGGAACACCGTGTGGTTTCACTTTTCGATATTAATATCTTTAATGTTCATATCTCGATATCGATAACGATATATCGTTCAGCCATAGCGTGTAGTGCAGAATATGTGCCCACTGTGTTTCTTGAACATCAAGTTAAATTGAGGAAATAAGATCCAATATGCATTTGAAATAGTGAAATATTAATAAATAAATAATAAAATACAATAAGAAATCATGTTTAGTTTAACTCCATTTATCTCAGATTATTAGTTTAGTTTTTTATTTGAGCAATTTTACATTCATTTTGTCAAAATTGTCAAATGCTCGTTGTATTTGTGGATGCTCAAAATAGAGTAGGCTGAAGCAATAAGCTTATAAGTGCCCACCCCCAAAATATACATTTACATAACATAATAAATAATAACATATAACTTATATTACATAAACAATGGGTAAATGAATCGCTTTAAACACCTAAAATGTGCAAATAATGAGATAACAATTAATGATTTTTAAAAGCTCAAAAGGGGAAATGAAATGTAGAGCAATAAATAAATAAATAATATAGACCAAGGATTAATGCCTACGTATACGGTAGTCTCAATCTACCTATATATATTTTTCTGTTAAAGTACCGATAAGAGTACCGTTAAAGTACCGGATCGATAAGGAGTATCGATAAGAGTAGTAGTATCGATAAATCCTTAACGATACCCATCCCTACTGTACACTGCTAGTAATTCAAAGTTCCGCATAACCTGTACAGTCTGAACTCATGTCTTTCATACTCTGAGAAAAAAAACGCAAGTTATCAGTTACATCACAGCAGTCTCACATTGCAGAGGCAGGGTTTGGCTCTGTCAGCTAACGAATGCTAAGGAGAAACATTTTCAATAAGGCGCACCACAGATCCTGGGAGCTGGCAGAACAAAGACTCTATGACTAATGAAGCACTAGAGGCCTGCGAGTGTTTGAAATAAATATGAGCCGGGTGAGGTGCAGGCGCGCTCATACTAACGCACTGTTGATGCTTTTCGGGGAAAAAAAAAAAAAAACAGGCTCAATGATCTCATTCAACACTTCTCCATTAGATTTTTAATTAGTGTGCTGTGTTCATTTTGACAAGCAACTGATTTGGTTATAATTATCCTCAAAGTAGTAATTTTGCTGAATTAAATTAACCAAAAACTAAACATTAAAACATGACTAAGCCTCTGGAGACTTTCATCGCCAATAAAAACTAGTTCCTGATTACGATAGACTAAACTAAATTGACATTTTATTGACTAAAACAAAAGCTGAAACTAAGAAGTGGCGACAGTGGCACAGTGAAAGTCATTGGTTCGATTTGCGGTGCCTTTGTATGAGTGACTGGTGGTGGCAGAAGAGGAGCACTTCTACATCCGCGCAGTAAAGTGAAGATATTACTGCGCGGACGTCTAAGTGCTCCTAAAGTGTTATTACGCCTTACAATATAGTACCCGTTTATAGAAAAAAAAAAGAAAATCGCCATGTTTAATTTTGTGTAACTATACTTGGATCGTGTAACTACTCACATAACCGTATTTAAATAGGGGAAAACGTGGAAGACCTTGGTCGCTTCCAACTTCACCCCTGTTTGGCCCCATAGAGGAGGAGAGGCTAAATGCTAACAACATCTTTGGTCTTTTGGCGTGACTGAGCGCACACACAAACACCAGACAGGTACGCATCAACTCATCTAAGCTCAGATAAGAACATCTCTCAGTATGGAAAAACGGTGGCCTGTTCCTTTAAAGCAAAGCAGTACTAAGTAACTTGTTTACCTTAATAAATCCTTTCCGTAGTCCCTCTGGGGGTAATACAAGTGTTAATGGGATGATTGGGGGGTCTTTTATCTCCCCCTGGTGTCTCTGGCCAGAAAACCACAATTGCAACTTTGCAGCCACCGGGTCGAAGCCACCAATACACACTAATGAAATCACAAAGAAGAAGCTAACAGGCTAACGGGCAAAGCTAACTGCGGGCTAGCGCCACTTAAACAGTATTTACAGCCAAGTTTGAGTGAAAAAAAAAGATCTGCATTGTGTAATTGCATGTACAATATCCCTCTCTCTCTGTCTTTTCTGTCAGCGTAGTATTTACTCTCACGGACAATTAATGAGTAAAAAACGCAACATGCTACGACTGTAGTGCTTATGGCCTCTAGGGGCACGAGTTACTTAGTACTGCTTTAAAAAGAAGACTAATTATAACTGCGCTGAATAACCTATTGATAATGTATTGGCTAAATTGAACTAGCTGCAGTAACTCTTCTTCCTTACCCTCTATGTTCTTGTTGGGTTTGTAGGCATCATTTTTCAGGATAATTTTAATGAGGTTCATGCACTGGACGATGAAGCGTTCAAAGGTAACTCCCTCGCCGACGGGAGTAAACACGTAGCTCACGGCGAATTCCAGGGAGCGCTGGATGAGGGGGATAAACGCACACGGATGGTGCTCCAGAAAGTCCAACAGCTGGAGAGGAAAAAAGAGGGGGAGAGAGAGCAGCAACCACTCATTGTAATACGACTTTTAGAGCAACGTAACAGAAAATGTTCACAGCAGCTTCATACTAACTTCAGGAAACTATTCAAAGGCAATTTCTGACAGATTGAAAAAGGATATGTATGTATAAAGAAACAAATTCAACGATTGTTAAGAGTTGATCATTTTGGCCATTCCAGTCGCAATTTAGAATAGACTGCCATAAAACTTGCAGCCCGAGTTTACAATCTGGAATTCCATGCCAATATTGCACGTCGATTGACTTGCAGTATTTTTGAAAACATAGAAACACATCATCAAGCAGTTATCTGTACACAGCCGTTTTAACAACCTTCGTCTGCAAATAATGATCCCTTAAAAAAAATTTAAAAAGTTGTGTAGTAGTCATATATGGCACCCTTTTCCAAACATATCCGCAACATGTGCTCTCAGTCGTCGTTGTTGAGAGTAACTTTTTAGAATAAAGATGGGTGGAACCAATGCAGAACAAATTTTTTTCGAGCATTCACAAACCTCATTGAAGACCTCATTATTTTAAAGGTCATGAAGTCAGCTGTTATTGCAGAGATTTAATCATAAAATACTCTTCAGTTTAAACTACAAACCCCTTTTGGTATTGTGTGATGTCATCTTTTCGTAGTAACGTCAAGTGTAAGTGTTGCAACTCACAACTTTAGTGTAGAGTATGATCGTCTTTTCCAGCTTCTCTCGGCAGGGGCTGTCAGGACGAACTTGTCGACCTAGAAAAAAAGAGACATCAAAAGTAGTTTGTATGTACGTTTTGATTCTTTACAGCAAGATGTTTTTACAGACTATGTGAGGGTTTTGTCTCCTTTTGTCTTGTACACAGTGTAAGAAATCCCCTTTAGTGTCTGGAGTACCGGGTGTCATTGGTTTAAGCATGTGTTGAAATGCTTAAAGTATTATGCTTTTTTCAATCACATAGCACCAGTCTATAGCATACTACAATGATGACGTAACCTTCTGTTGGTCTGTATGCAGTAAATTAAAATAACTGCCTTGAATAAAATTGCTCTCTCAAAATGGCTGTACTGAACGTCTTGAAATAGGCCTCTGTCTCTTTAAGAAGCTTTCCGACACGCCCCCTTCAGCACACTGCTGTGGCATCTAAACAACACTACTGTGCGGGGAGGGGGCTCTGCTGAGCTGAGGAGCAGTGGTTGGTGGCTTGGCTGGTGACGAACGGTCCAGAGGCGTCTCCAGGAGGTGGGGGCGTTCCTAGGAGGACTGAGGCATAGCTACACCTAAAATGGCTGCCGTCTAAGTTTTTACTGATTACTCAAAAATATGTGAATGAGCCAAGGCAACACTCCAGGCATGTGTTTAATGAGGGAATGACATAATAACATGATATAAAGCTTGAAAAAGTCGATTTTACATAATACCCCCCCTTTAATCAAATGTTCACAAACTTAACAAAAAAAAAAAAAAGATTTGATCCACAAGGACAAAGAGGAGAGACTAGGCTTACTAAATTGTTACCCAAGGAAATCTATTTGCATTTATCCAATCGCAAAATATGCACAGCGTTTTCAAATGAAATAAAACCGGCAATGAAAAGAGATTCATTTAATTTGACACATGCTATAATTTACTTCCCTCAGCGGCAATTTTCTACTTTCCAATTACAAGCGTTTATGCATAACTTTATACTTTTACGCATTATTCTTGAAGTTTCGGCACAATAAAAGCGCTCATAACACCGGGGGTAATAAAGTAGTCTCCTGCTGTTTACATTTGGCTGCCTCATCGATTCCATTGGCAACGCGATATGATTATTTCAACATCGCAGCCGCCGTTTTGCGAACACGCCGAGCTGTCACTTCCACTCTTGTTAGACGTTATACTTTTTCAATCACAGCTGATCTGGAGTGACACCACTGATTGGAAAGGTTAACAGACTCTTGGAACAGATCCTTTTTAAAGATCAGCGATTATGCAAAGCAACACGCACATCGATTATGCGTCTGTGTTACAGCGACTGTGTATAAAGACCTGAGACAGCTGACGGCACGAGCAAATATAAAGTCACCAAAGTCACAGAGGTCATGAGCTGCTTTTCACTGTGCGTACTTTATCATGATAAACAACACATTTTTGGGCTTTATTATCTATCAAAGTAAAGCATTTCATGTTTATTGTGAGACATTATGAGATCAAATACTTTACTGTTAGTTACAGTGATGACACTATATAACCAGGAAGTCTACTGAGCATCCTCTTCTGCACCGCACTGAAGAGGGGTTAAAAAAAATAAAAAAAGAGGACATATGCAAATTCTTGGGTCCAAACAAAACTGAAATTGTGCAAAACCATTGGCAGTTTGTTAAATGTTTGGTTAAAGAAAATGGATCAAATGTTAAGGTGTTAACAGAGAGAGATTAAATATTTCAAGCAAAGAAAGGGTAGAAGTATAATGCTGCTACATTTTTACCACTCTTAATACAGGTATAGCAGCAGGCAAAGCACTCAGAGGACATATCTAACAAACAGAGCCAGACATCTGAATGGGCCACAAAGGCAGCTACAAAAAGCCCATTTTATAAAGTGACCTTATCTGGCAGTGCAGCTGAGTAGCCTCTCCTATCTGCAGCCCCAAAGCACCATCATCCTGGCTCAGGATCCAACATCATCCACAGAGTAAACAGGTTTGGGCTGGCCTATCATTTTGATTTGATTAAAAAAATAAGAATTTGATTATCACTTTCAACACTTTTGTTGGTTTCAATCCACAGAACGTGAATAGAATGAACCTGATATGATCTCAAATGTGGAGTTTGTAAGAAATATTCCCCCGAGGGATCAATAAAGTAATTGTGATTCTGAAAGGACAATACTGCAATGTAATGCAAGTGTATGTTTAACATTATGTTTTGAAGAAAAGCTCCAGCGTACAACAAACTTTGTCGTACAAACAGAGAAGTAGGATTTGAGAGTTAATCCTCTTTCCTGTGCACCTGCCGGATCCTCGTCTTTATTAGTAAATTAAGTTATACTTTATTTAACTTGTTATAGTTGTCATTCTGTCTATATTTAGTGAATTGTTTGAACAATGACATCACATTGTATTGAATAAAGCCTCTTAAAAGGAATAGGCCACCGATTTTACATACAGAGATATGTTCTTACCTTAGACGAGTTGACGCATACTTGTCTGACCTGAAGCTGTTGTGTTTGGAGCCAGAGGAGAGGCCTCTCCTTCTCTCCTCTATGGCTCCAAATACAACAGCTTTGGTCTTTTTGCATGACTGAGCGCACGCAAAAAGACCAGACTGGTACGCATGAAGTTGTCTAAGCTCAGGTAAGAACATTTTCTCAGTATGTATAATCGGTGGCCTATTCCTTTAAGTCAACGTCAATCAATATGGCAACATGTGAGTTCTCTCCTGCTCTGAATCCTGTTCAGAGCTACGACCATTTGATTGAATACAAAATTGATTGAATAAAAAAGGCTGGAAAGACACTGGTTTCTAATACAGCTATAAACATGCAAACAAAACTAGTGAAGCCTTGTAAACTTTGAATTGTGACGTGCTGCTCAACTCTTCATCTGAAGAAATTGAATTAATAGTGTGGCAATATCAAGCTGAAGGTGAAAATGGTGAAAATGTGCTGTATAAAAGTTACCACTAAGATGAACAAACCTCTGGAATGAGGACCAGTTTATGATTCTAATGAGTTAATATGTATTCAGTCATTGGGCTAATGCCATAATTTTAAAAGAAACCTTTCATTAAAAAGTCTATTATGTGTGACCTTTTGATTTGACTTTGGTCTCGTGTAGTACCTGACAAAATGGAGGCGACGCATTGTGCATGCAGCAGTAGAGACGCTGCTTATTTAGTTTGTTTACTGAAGTGGAAACTTTAGATCAGAGACGAGAGATGTGGGGAGAGACAAGAAGTACTCACAGCATTCCAGGAACTGCTTTAGCCTTTCAAACACAGCGTTCAGGAAGCCCTGGAAGAGAGGACATGAATGTGAGATCTTTATCAATCCTGACTGGCTCACTAGGCTCAAGTGCAGTATCAAAACAATAACTACAGTTTAAAGTATGCATGGGCGGGCCTGTTTTTAATGTTTTTATAAAGAGAAGTGGCAGCAACAGTACATGAAAGGAAATGTATTTTACAGGGGGGGGGGGGCTTTATATAAAAGGAAAAAGACAATACTGTATGAGCATTGCATTATATAGTTATTATTAGGGATGTCCAATCGGTAGCCAATACAGGCCTTTGGAGAGCATCGGACTGGATCAGAATTCACGACTTGATCGAGTTGGATCCAGCAAAAGATTGCCGTGAATGTGCAGTTGTGAATGTGCAGTCGTGACTCTGCAGCGGCTCCAGCCTGCAGCATTGCTAATGCTTAGCTACAACTACTAAATACAGCAGCTTGAACACCCAGGACGAACTGCAGCCACTAAAAACATAATAATGGCAGAGACAAGATCCTTGTTACCTTTGTAGTGCTTTCATTTAGTTTTTACAGAGGAGACTGAAACTCAGGCAGAATCGAGTCAAGAGTTCTCTCTAAAAGGTACTCACTTCCGTTTATGCATAATAATTAGCCATGTGCTCCTAGTGCTTATGACTTTTAGGAGTTCCTAAACATATACAATAGACCTGCAAAGGCCTTTAGAGGCAGATGGAGCTAAAACTATCTAGATAGTTGCGTACACTAATTTGTGAAATTGATGACAACTTTACACATGACTATGCGCGCAAGAAATGTATAAGTAAACCCAGATCTTATTACACAAACATGAACCTTACCTAGAGTGGACAATTCTTTATACAAACCCACATATCTTAACACAATGCACAAAACTTCAAACTTCACTTCTCTATTCACCTTATTCCGGACGTCTGCGTGGGTGGACTTGGCGCTCTAACGGAAGTGACAATACAATGGAAGTGCCGATCCGTGGCAAAAAGAGGCAAAAGTGGACGGGTAAGGTGAAATCTTTTTACAGGCAAATCAATCTATGCTTCCTATGCTGCACCGTACATAAATAACAGTGTCAATAGTCACACACAGCCAGCATGCTCAGATGACTGAAATGCAAAGAAGAGTGACCTATATACAGTACAGTAAATGACCACTGTATAAATGCTATTTCACTATCAATAAAGCATGAGGTTGGAGGCCTTGACACAGGTGTTAGTGATGCAGAATAATAGTGGTATAGTTTATCAAGAAGTTACAGAAACATAGTGTAAAACATCAGTGGTTGCTCTAACAGCAGTCTCACATAAAATGATCATATTATATTATAGGCTAGGAATTCTTTAAAATAGTTTAGTATTTCCTTTGTTGTGCCCCATTGTTTGACCTAGCAAAAATATAACATGAAAATAAATCTATAGGGTCCATAAAAGCTATAAACTAAAATAAAGTCTCAGAGCAGTTTAAAAGTGGGTAATTGGCAAAAAAACAGAGCCAGCTCTAACCATGTTTAGCTCAACTGGAGTCCAAAGAAAACAACAAATCTCTCAATTCCATGTGTAAATATTTCAACTGTTCACTCTCCAACAACAGTGTCAAGATTTAGTCCAATAAACTCAACTCGTGCCCAAAGCCTGTAGACTATCGAGAGATCCAACAAATACAATTCAAACACTTGAAGGGGCTACCATCCAACAACAGCAGAAAACATGTCAGCTCAGCTGGGACTGCTCTTTAGGGACCACCACAATAGAAATAAAAAGGAAACGCAGTATTTAAAGCCGCGCCGCGTAGAATTTTAACCAAAAAATAAAATTGAAATACAAGCATTTATTTTACGACAGATATTTTCATTATTGAAAAATACCTCATCAATGTACAAACAAACCCGTGCTTTTGCTGTGAGCGGCTCAGCTCTCCTAACACATGACTGTAACTTTACAAAAGGTCTCCAGCTCGTCTCCATGGAGATGTTAGCCAAAGTCAGAAAAATTTGAGATTTAAATAGGTTAGGTCCTCATCCAAATCCATTCTTTGATTACCCACTGCAAAAATAGTATTTTCTGTGTCAAGCTGGTCATTAGGAGCATGTTTTGTACTTAAGGCAACAGCATAGTCCAAAATGTTACGCAGTGTGCCTTTAATCCAGACGTAGAGCCAGCAAAAACTTAATGAAAAAAGTACATACATATAGTGACATACTTCACCATCTGGATGTGTAGAAAATCCAGATAAAACATCCAAATGTGTAGCAACAGGCACAGACAGTCAAGACCGCTTCTGTGATTTCTATGATCACTGCAGTCACTTGAATTTGCGGTTTTCATCTTGTATACACGTCCCAAACAGAAACGCAGAAAAGGATGTCTGGAAGACCAATTTTTGAAGTGTTTTCAGCTTCAGTCAAATGGGGACTTTGTGATGGGGAAAAATACCTGTGTCAGTCAGATATGAGTGCGTTCAAGTGTGTAACTGGATTTATCATGCAGTAATCAGATATTTTAGATTCGCCAACACTTGTCATGCGCGTTAAATCAATGAGTGTATCTCATTAATTTGAATAATTTATTTCCCCATTGAGCTCACCTCGCCCGTATCTATTAGCAACAATTAGCATTCTGTGAGGCTAATGTGTTCCAGGCCGTGAAAGCTGATGAGCACGCTGCTCATGATTAGTCTAAAGGTGATTTACTCTGCAAAAACATGTACAAGTAATGCTGATGGAATAGTATCATTTGTCGCCAGAGCACGAGATTAATGTACTGAAAATGAACAATGGGATGGGGCAGAAACATCAATATCATGTATTTATATATTTATTTTATGCAACCTTTATTTAACCAGGAAAGTCCCATTGAGAATAAAAACCTGGCCAAGAGGCATCAAAAGATACAAAGCTACAATTACAACTCTCAAATTAAAATGACATGAAAATTATTAAAAACAGTTACAATTCAAAGATTGTCTCAAGTGCTCTCAATCTGGACTTAAAATCGTTCAATGGAATAAGTTTTTTTTGTTTTGTTTGTTCCATGTATAAGGAGCAGAGTGAAGTCAAGTCCTTTTCCCAGCTCTGTGCAGCAAACAAATGATCGTTTGAACACAAACAGTAAGAGTCTCCTCCGTGTGATTCTATCACAGATGTAAGAGTGCCGTAGTCCAAGCATGGCCTTATAAATAAAAGTGAACCAATGACCCAAGCTCCTGGAGGACAAAGGCGGCCATCAGACTCGAGAATACAGTTCATAATAATGGGTCAAGGCCATACAGCTTATAATGAACCTCGAAGAAGCGTGATAAACAGACAAAACCATAGTCTAAATAGATTAAAATGTTGCAGTGACAAGGCACGGTTTTGCCTTAAAAGAAAAATAGGTTGTTTTTTTTAAGAGAAAGCCTAATCTGAGTTCAAGTTTCATCACAAGATTGATGGGGCTTGAAAATGATACCATGGTATTTAAAGCTTGCATTGAGTTGGTAACAGCTGCAGTTGGTAACACTTATTCGAGTTTGCATATCAAATGAATCATTGATAGCAGCATATGGGAAGCTCATACAACACAGGACGGCTTAGGGCCTTTACAGCAAAACTTGTAAAGGTAAATGGTCTCAATTTATAAAGAGCTCCTCACCATTTTTTCTTTTCTTTATTGAAACAGAAAAGGGGAGCAAGATGAGAGGGGGTGGGGGCGTGGGAAGGGCTTGGGGTGAGATTGCTTTAAAATCAGGAAGTTAAACTACTGGTTTATTTTCTTTTAGCCGTTTCAGATTAATATTGCATTTTCTAACCAACACAGTGTAAGATATTGATAAAGATGTGTTTGAGATCATTACCAATACCCAAAGTTGCGTCAAAGTTCAATCAACTGTAAATTCCAGCCATTTTTTCCCCCCAAAGAAAACTTGGGAGTCAAAGGAAAATAACTTAAGACCACCCCAGGCACACACTTAACATTTTTGAACTGCGGTTAAGAGGAAGTGAATAAACAGTGTGATGGATTTGGATGTTTTAAGGCCTGAGAGGACTCCTGACTCTTTGAACCGAGACGAGACTCACGCCGCTTTCCATCACCGCGGCCATCCAGATTTCACACGCACACACGCTGATTTTTAGCTCACAACACTTGGCTTACTCCCAAAAGTGTGGCTCTCTCAGCAGTTGGACCGATTTGAAACTTACCATCACTGCCATGTTCTGTTGAGGTTCCTGAAATCCATGGACAGTCAACTTTCGGAGAACTACAACAAGAACAAAGAAAAGTATTGACGTATTATATAATGTGTGTATATAATATATATACACATACATATGGATATACATATACATATATATATATACACATACATATATTTATTTATTTGTTCAAGTCATGCCATTACACAATTATTTTTTCATCCATGAACAAAAAGGAACAGAGGGAAGATTAATCTTGTATTATCTGTTCCCATTAGCAACTTACAAGAAAATTAAAGCAAAATTAGATTCCCCATCATTCTACCCCAACTCCTCACCAGGTCACAAAACACACCAAAACAACATAATTTGTCTTACTGTTCTGCAGTTACATTCAGGTGTTTTACATTTTTTCATAATCTCTCAGAATATGTAGATGCAGTATATAGATACAGTATATAACAAATGTACTTATTTAGACATTTATTTATCGTTTTGGCAGTCCTGGTCCTCTATACTGATTGCAATCAAATCAAATGATTTATATGTAAATTGTAAAGGTTCAAATTTTTCAGGTCATAGTAATTTTCTGTGCAAACAGCAAAATATCCCCGTCTCAAGAATGTCTAATGTATAAAACCTTTTTGCAATTAGATATTTTTCCAATGCTGGAATTAATAGCAATTGATTAATTTTGACTCTTTGTGTCCGTTGTTACTGCAGTGAGAGAGAGATCACATTTATCTATCTTGAGACCCTCTGCAGCCAACACTGTGGGCTGTGGCTTCTCATGTCTGGCAGATGTGAGCGGAGCTGAGTGGATGTGGCAGGTTCAGGGGAGATCTGTGGTGCTTAGAGGGTCACCCAGAGTAACAAACCACAGTATCCGTCATATACTTCCCCTTTCATGGTTTATATCAAAGCTGGCTTACAACATGCTGTTACAACTGGCATGCAGTCATGGGATGTAGCCAAAGACAATTGTCATCTTTTTATTCAATACATATCCAGACCATACATATCCAGCCACCAAAGCTGTTAAAAGACCAAATGGGTATAATCTCATGGTGAATTATGTTTTTAGTTTAGGCAGTAGCAAATAGTGCATAATGGTTGTACTATTTTATTTGAGCAATTTTGTGATTTCTGGAGGAAAACAGAAGTATTGAGATGGCAATTAGATTTTCGATTTGTGTTTTAAATCACTGATCAGTTCATAAACTGAGGAACACACATTTAAGAAAAGACAACAATGTGAAATCACACATACAAGTTGTCTAAACTACAGAATTACAAAGTTTTGAGTCTAGACATTACAGCTTATGGTCTGTTTATGTTTTTGGTTTAATGTTTCTACTTTCATGAGTTTACTGAGAGATGTTTTTCTCAGAGCACCATAAATGCAAGTTAAATGTCCAATTGACTTTGATTCATAATCAAGAATGGTGCAATGCTAGCTAAAGATAAACTGATTTTGTAAAACCATGGAGGCCAGTGTTAAGATTTAACTAAATCTAACACTAGTCTAACACTAAATCGAAACAGTTAGCTCTGTTAAATGCAGCAACAACAGGCTGGCTTTTTATTTTGCACAATCAAAGTCCTCACTTTCCGAGATGAAAGCACATTAACCACAAACCACGTCACACTGGCACCACATTCGAGGAAGACGAACGTCCGAGACCATATGAACGCAGGATTGTGCAATTTGCTGACTGAATTGTGAATTGCTATTTCAATTCGATGGCACTGAATCTTGCAGCCCTATTGCATATCATCACCATTACGCACTTTTCATTTTCCTCTATCCAAATTTGCTCACATTTATGGTTATAGTGTGTGTGCCGTGTCCATTTATCTACCTTTGAGAGAGAGGAGGGTCCTCTCGAGTGAGCTGAGCGCGGCCGCCTCGTCTCGGGCGTAGATCTGCTGGAGGAAGCAGTCGGTGTGGTGGCTCCACAGGGAACACGCGAAGCTGTAAATGTTCGACGCCAGCTGCCAACATAGAAACACAGCGGCACAGTCAATCACACACATTACACGCATCATTCAGCATCACTAATAACATTTAGTGCAGTTGACTCCAATCTTTGTCTAGTCTTAGTCTAAGTAGGGTTGAATAAAGCAAACTTTGTTCCTATTCTACACAAAGATTACCAATGGATGGGATTGACAAGTAGATCAATCAGAAAAGATCAAAAGAGACTGCAAAATCCACAGGCCAGGTCCAGTCGTAACTGTTTCATCCATCGGGCTATCAGGACGCTGAACTCCCTCCCTTCCCTGTGCTTCCACCCCTCACCCACCAACAAGAACTAGAGAAAAACGAACATTTCGATTAATATGAATGGACAACAAAATCTTTTGGAGTGAATTGAAAAAAAGATCAAGCCCTTTCATAAACAGTGTTTATCACTGTTTATCTTTGGCTCTTGTAGACTGCTATTCTCCTGCTTATGTTGTACACACACACATCAGGAAAACTGGGTTTAATCCTGGTTTACACCCGAGTTCTTCACAAATACCTGGTGAAGACCTACTTTGTGTGGGTTCAGGCCCATGTTTAGACCTGATCTAGTTCTGGAAGAGGCATTACATTCACAGTAAATAAAATACAGACGTCTAACTGTAGACTCTTGATACCCCAATGGTGCCATGACACGGCGTTTATTCAGACACAAACCTACACCTTATTCTGAGATGAAAAAGAACTGCTAGAAAACTCAAGTGCACAAGGAGAGTCTTGCACTATGCAAACACAAAGAGAAAACAGGCAGGCAGCACAGGAACCTCTTAGTCTCTGTGCTCATTTTGTACAAAATGAGTTTCACTCATAGCCTTTACATTTACTGAAAAAGGCCAAATAAATGTATAACATTTCTCTGGAGCCTTCTGTAGTAGCATCCTCAATGGAGCAAACAATTTCTGCACTACATCTGTAACTTTATTTTATTTTTTTACAGGGGAAATACAAATCATCAAGATATTTTTATTGTGGTCACACTATTATAGGCAATATAGTTGGAATAAGGCAATGTTTAGACTGCAGGCTAATGTGACCCAACTCTGATTTTGTTTTGCCCATCTGCGACCGGTCTCGGATCTTTTCATAATAGAATAAAACACAGATTTTTTTTTTTAAATTAGGCCATTCAATACATTTCCAAAATACGAGTAACTAAGTAGGCAATCTTTTACGTTAGGACAACAACCAGTCAACAGTTGGTGCAGAACATCAACACATCAGGTACAATCACTTAATATGTGGACTTTTGTTTATTAAATGCTGTTTCAAAGTTCAAAGTTTTTTTTGTTTTTTTTTTTACCCTAAGTAGTTTTGACAGACCGGATACTAGTGTGAAATGCGATGATGAGCAGGGAGAGACAATCAGGAAATGTTTAGAGCCGGGAATCGATCTCACAACACTTGAGGTCGGCACAGCATTTCAAGTAAAACATGTACTTTACAAATGTGTTTTGACGTCACTATACACATTGCACTGGTTTTTCAGCTCCATCTTGATTCTTGACTCCCTCCTCTACGGATTCAAACCATGGCAAGCTGCACTTGGACATAAGTTTACAATCCGTATGAAAATGGTCAGCTCATGAGTTATACATGTCCACTGTTTTCTGAGTACCGAGTTATCAAATATGAATGAAGACACCATTATAGTGTGAAATACAGTGGGTTCAGAAGTATTTCATACTCCTCTATTTACTTATGTTGACTATGTTACTAAAAATTATGGCCGAATTATTTGAATTTCTTATTGGAGAGTTTTCTAATATTTAGGCCATATCACTGCAAAATAACTAAAAGAGCTCTGAAGACGCTCTGAATCCACTTTTTCCATTGTCTGCGATGGAAGAGCATAAACCGAGGCCCGGAGAGAGAATAACGAGCTATCAAATATAGATGAAAACAAAGACCATAAAGCTTAAAATATTCAGGAGGCAATTGGCAGTGAAAATGGAATGACTTCTATAGATTGTGTCTTTGTTGTTAAATCATGCTAAAGGAAAGTGCGATCAAACAAACTATATATAATATGTAATAATATATTATAATATGTATTAATGCACCTTTATAACATAAAAGTAGCACATTCTTTTGTTGTTCTTTATTTTGCTGTTGTTATTTTATTCTTCTTCATTATTTATTGTTACTTTGCCCTATGTTCCTTTGTTTATGATTTGCTACCTTGTAAATATTAAATGTAACGTTATTATTTTTATTTTGGGGTGGGCGCTTATAAGCCTTTGGCTTCAGCCCACTCCCTTTGAGCAGGTTAACTGCTCAAACAAATAAATAAACTAAACTAAACTAAACTAAACCACCAATGTTAGTCACAAAGAACAAAACGTAATATATCTGTGCAGTGGAGTCTGAAGCTGGCTCAGGGTAAAGAGACAGACTTATCAAAAACAGCGAGACCCCAGGTGGAAAACAAAGCCGGCGCATGACAACAGCTGATGGCGTGCTCGGATACACCTGAAAACTAGCACTGTCTGTGATCCATGATGGTTAGTCAAAATCGAGACAAGAATTACATCAAAATAACTGATGAGCAACAGAGGAGGAAATCCGGTGTTTGGATTTGTCAGTGGGAAAGCTCCATCAGTGCTCCTACTACTGTTGAGGGGCAGTAACGGGCTGTTTTGCCTGCTGCCCATGAATTCTGTCTCGTCAATTATACATCCAATGACAATTCCATCCAAAGTCGTAATTTATTTTTGTATTCTGGAACCATGCACAGACCAAAACAAATACCAGGAAAATATACTTTTACAGTTTGATTTTACATGAACACACATGTTGTAGAGTTGTGATTTATACATTTAAAGGACATTTATATCTCCTAAGCAATCGTAGTCTAAGCGATTTCCCAATTGACAACAGTAGACTTGCAATTTCCATAACCTATTCCATTCAGAAGCTAGTTGTAAAAAGCACAATGGGCTTAGCACAAACAAGCACATTCAGCTGAACTCGGGGGAGGGGGGGCATTGCAGGTTCCACTACTCGTACCTACTGAGGTTACTCTTACCGCAATGAGGAAAACAAGCAAAGCTAATCACGGACTAAAACCTAGATGGCCACAGCCAGAGGAAGAGCTTGAAAAATGTGCTGCCGGGAGAGGCTTGTCAACGGTGCAGTTACGCCTCCGTGCCCAGGTCGTTGCCAAGGCGATTGTTCAGAAGATTTCAGTGGATTTAGTGATCTGTAGTGCGATCGAGAATTGGGTATGTTTTTATGCTATAGTTATCTGAACTGTTTATGTGACTTTAACATACCAGACACCTATTTAGTTCGTTGTTTATGCTTCATGTAGCTAACCATCAATGTGGTATGTTAGCATACCGTACGCCTATTCAGCCTGTTGTTTTTTTCATTAGGCAATTTTTGGCTGGTGCGTCTTATACTCTGTAGCGACGTATAGTCTGGAAAATACTGTATACTGTAAGTTTGGATAAATATGCTAGTTTATGCATCTGTTGGGTAGATTTATAAATTATTATTCTTTTCTGTGGGGGACTCCTAGTATCACCATCATATTTTATTATATCATGTTAGATTATACTATGTACAGCCTTTACAGCCTCATGAAACTTTTTTGGGCATGGCTAACAAGACATCCCATTTTGCATGTAAAACAATGCTGTGCCCTTACAAGACCCTTGGCAGCTTTGATTCAATTTGAAATGCATGTAGTTAAGCTCTATTTTTACATGCTGTGTTGTACAAAGCCGGAGCTGTGACAAACTAATCCTCCCTTGTAATGCACTCTCACTGAGGCATAAACTATGATGCAGCAGTGATGGTACTTGTGCATAATTTCCCCAAAATACAGTCACAACAACGCTCCGCAAACCATTTCGACACATGCTGTAAAGAGACACTCGACTGAAAGAGGGCAGGTCAGTAAGTCAACAACGATTGTGCTTCAATTTTTGCATGGGTACAACTCAATGAGCCCTTACATTTGGACGGGACAGTGCATCTTAATGTACACACATGAGACTCATAGCTGTCGCCACACTAGATTCAAATAACACCGCATTATGTAATAACAGCTCAAAATTACCTTTATTGTTCAGTTAATAAATAAGTCTAGACTCAATTATACAGCGCGCCCAAACTGTTTTCCTAAACTAAACAATTTCTGACTTGTCCCTAACCTTAACCAGACACACGGAAAGTGCACAGTGTCACTATATTAGGTTTAGATGCTTATTCATGTTAAAGCAGTACTAAGTAACGCGTTTACCTTAATAAATCCTTTTCGTAGTCCCTCTGGGGTAATACAAGTGTTAATGGGATGATTGGAGGGTCTTTCATCTCCCCCTGGAGTCTCTGGCCAGAAAACCATGCTTGCAACTTGACTGCCACAGGGGCGGAGCAACCAATACACACTAATAGAATCACGGAGAAGAAGCTAACAGGCTAACAGGCGAAGCTAACTGCGGGCTAGCGCCACTTTAAACAGTATTTACAGCCAAGTTTGAGTGAAAAAAAAATATTCCCATTGTATAACTGGATGTACAACACCTCTCTCTCCCTTCACCTTTTCTGTCAGCGTAGTATTTACTCTCCAAGACATTTAATAAGTTAAAAATCGTAACTTGCTAAGACACCTGCGGTTGCGCTTATGGCCTCTAGGGGCAAGAGTTACTTACGTACAGCTTTAACAACAGGTAGAAAAACTGTAAATGGGTTTTAAAAAACGGTGAATGACATATTTAACAATACAATGCATTACTAACTGCTTTATGGTGTGTAGTCATCGATTTTATTACAAAATGCGGTTTTATTACACATTGGAGTTTCAATTTTATTACATTTACAGGACATTATCTCTCAGTGTTGATACAAAACGCATCTTAAGAGGTCCCCACCCCTAACTATCACAAAAACTGATTTCAAAATAATATAAAATCGAGAAAAAACGTTAACTTTGCAATGTGTTTAATAAGCGCACTTCTATAATTGGACACCCTACATATAAGGACCATTCACTTTGTGCCACTTAGCATTTTCTGTGTTTTTCAGGTCAGATCCCACTTTACCATATACGGCAAAGGAGCACTTGCTATCATAACAACTTTGCATTAAAAGAGCACCGCATGGCTCACTTAATGTCAAAGTCATCAGCGCGCAATTCTAAGTCTGACTGTTAATGGGCCTCTCTCATCTGAGAGCCTGGTATCGCCTGAGGCTGCTGATTTGAACAACCCGCACCCCTCGCCACAGCGTCGCATTATTCACTCCCCAGAGCGGTTTGATCACTCAACAGCTGACGTTTTGATTTGCGATGAATTTTCCCTGACACCGGCTTTTAAAAGAAACATTAGCTCCCAAAACAGCCTTGTCAATCCGCACATAAACCCTGTAACTGGACAAGTCTATTTCCAAACATGTCAGTCACAGGTGAGCCATGCATGAAACAGACATGGACGAGCACAGGCTTCCAGCAGTTGGCTGACACTGAGCCCCCTTCTTCCCCTCTCACACCACAGCTAAACAGCATCTCCTACTGGCCAACTGCGGCACTAACGCATCAATCCGTCTATATGATACAATACAACATGTGTTTGGATTGCAGCAACTTTTAACACTCTTCGCACAGAGGCATCTAAAATTAACCACAATTTTAGCCAGACAAGTCTCCCGCAGCAGTTTCACATGTTTCTTGGCGCGCGGCTGCATCTGACGTCCCCAGTAGGAAGTTTAAGGTTAAGATATACACCGCGGTTCGTTTTGGACACGTCAGGCTTTGCAGTCGTAATTGGTTTATTTATTTGGTCGGGACAGTGCATGATACATGGGTCTCATGCATGTAAACAAGCCACACCGGATTGTAGCCTTGGGCTAATTTGCATCCGTCGTCCCCCATGTGCACTCTCAAACACACTCTCATTCATGCTGGCCTATTGTACATGTTTTTTGTGGTAGGGGAAACCGGAGTACCCGGAGGAAACCTACGCAGACACGGGGAGAACATGCAAACTCCACACAGAAAGGCCCCGTCCAGGTGGGAATCGAACCCGGGACCTTCTAGCTGTGAAGAACGAGCTCTAACCGCTGTGCTACCGTGCCGCCTAATGCATCTGTCAGAGCCCTAAAGTAGATGACAATCCTACATTAGGGCTCATGATAAAAAAAAAAAAATGTGTGCATTAATCATGAATTAATCACAAATTAATTAATTAATTGGGCATTATATTATGCATCATGACCAAAAACACACCTGTATTTAACACACACATTCCCAGAAAAACAAAGCACTTGTACTAACTACATTTATACCACGGTCTGGGTGAACAATCGATTCTGATTGGCTAGAGGGCGCTAACAGACGTGCATTATTTTCATATAATTAAATTATTTAGCTAATGTTAGGTGACAAGTCGGCTGCCTGGATGAGTGACTGACAGGAACGATTAAGATGGATTTTGTTGTTAATTTCAACATTTTAATGGGAAGAAGAGGAGAGCAATCAGGCTCTGTTTGAATGGGTTTAATTAAATTAAATAAACAGGCTGATCAGTTGTTAGCCTATGTCTGCCCTATTTGCTATGGTATTTTCCTTATTTGAATTGCTTTTTTTTTTAATGTAATTTATTTAAATGTTCAATGTTTTCTGTGTTGTACCCTGCGGTTACCTCTTGAAAAAGGATAAGGCGCTATTCATTATTTTCAGACCTACCTACATAAAATGATCCCTGCACTTAAGCATATTTGGCTAGATTAGTAAAGTCAAACATAAAAGTTTCAGGTTGTGGGACCAAGATATAAGCCATTCCACTGCAGCGGTTTCCATAAACAATTGAGCTTCAGGTAGCTAGCTAGCTAGCTTCAGGTTAATCAGCGTAAAAGTGAAATAACTCCTGGCCAGTAGTGCCGCAGACTATCGGTGTTTATTTCCATGGAAAAGTGCAGGGATAGTCCTGTAGTGTTGTGATTCTGGCGATGCAGCGTGTGCTGATGTTTTGTTGCCTGACAGAGATCCTCGCTGCAGCGAGAGAATAGCTCGCTCTGAGACGAGCCTTCAGACGGCTAAAAACCCACATAAAATGGTTAAACCCCGCCGACACCCCCCCACTCCAACATTCTCCGAGGTCTAATTGTCGGTCTAACATTTTTTTTCCCCTTTGTCAGTGGTGACACTTATCTTTTGTGCAACGTCCCGCCTTTTTGACAGACCTATTGTCGGAATAGAGGTGTGAAAAAGTGTTGAATTGGCGGTTTGTCGCAATGGAGGGGTGTCAGAATGACGGGCCGACCCCCATAAAACAGTCCCTGTAGTTTTGAGTTTGATTTTGCGTCGTGATGTTCTTGACTCTGCGTCGTGCATTAAAACGGTCTAATGCACGGCTTCGAGTTGTTTAATCCTTACATAAACCAGGGGTCTCGAAGGTTTTTAAATGATGAGGTATTATTATGTAACAAAAGCAACAGAGCTACAGTACTTATGCATCGGTTGAATATTTTTGTTTTGTTGTTACTGTTTGGAAATTTAAATGCATCAACCAAAATAACCATTCAAAGAGACTAGTCTAATTATGCTATTTCAATGTGACCTTATAGTCTACATTATGTACCAAAAAGTTTGCAGACTGTTCACAATGTTCAGCGCACACAAAACAATGTATCTAAAATGTCACTTATCAAGAATGTGTAGAAATGTTAAAAGCCTTGGACGAGTGACCAAGAAAGGGCTGGAGATCCCTGTAATAAGCTGTTGGGCTTTTTTTCCCTTTAGATTTGGTTAATGAAATGTGAGCAAATGCTTTCAATTTGAGTTTTATGTTAGCCAAGTATAAATAATGAATAGAATTATGAGAGAAAAATTAACCGCAACAACTAATCGTGATTAATAAAAATTCACAAGTGTGATTAATCTGATTTAAAAAATCATAAAATAACAGCACTAGTCCAGATAAAACCAATACAGCGTGTAAAATCCAATGCATCCTGTGTCTCCCTCTTAACAGCATCGTTACACGGTGAATCCATGTATCGATGCAAATCGGTTAATCTGGCCAGGGAACAATGCTATGGTTAAAAGCTCAAAAAGTTGAATTTTCGAGAAATCTCCTTGATTGAATGAAGACTTCGAGTGACCGGGTAATCATAGGCAAAACAGTTTGTGTTTGGAAGAATTGCTCTATATTGAATTTAAAACACATTTACTCTGGTCTCCATGAGTAATTCATCGATAGTAGCTTTTAAAGTGTGGGTCTTACCTCCTGGAACAGCCTCCTATCCGGAGCCAGGCACTTGGAGGCCAAGGTCTTTGTGACGTGGTAGAAGGTGAGCAGGGCGCGGTGTTGCTGCAGGCTCTCCTGACCCTTCACTGACTCCAGCAGGATAGGGATGAGCTCAGGCCAGTGCCGCGGGCAATCCAGCCGCGCCACCTTGGCTATCAGGACAGCAATCTGTGTGGCTATCTGTCAAAAAAATAAGATAAAATCACAAGCTATAAGCTCACATTCTTATTCTCTAAAGCTACACTGGGCAACATTAATGATTAGATGTCACAAAAGTAACAGAACTGTTACTTTAAACTCAAAACAAAAGCGCCAGCAATAACCCAAATGCCCCAAATGATCAGCTACATAGCAGAAATTCTATATTTGCTTTGTGTTATGTATTTAAACCTCATGTTTGGCTATCTACGGTCTGTCTGGAGCGAGATGACCTGCCCAAAGTAAAAAGGCATTAAAAGAAGCATGTTTTTAAGGTATTTTTAACCAATAAAAACTGTAACTCAATGCTTGTATCTGTATCACAGTGCGAGCTTTAGCAACAAACAAAAAGAAAACAAAATTATGTAACATGTAAATTAGGACTTTTGGACTTTCAACAAAGGCCTCACCTAAAGTAAAAGTTGCAATGTCTAGACTGAAAAGGACATTTAAGCACTCTAGTTGTTTTATTCTGACTCCCTTTTGTTCTTCTCCCTCTTATTGAAGATTTTAATTATCCATAAAGATTTTCCCTAAGCGACACCCTCAGCCTACCGGCAAAACCACTAGCGCAAAGTTGTGTTTGTGAAAAGATTGAAGCCTCGCCTCGACTAAGACTGAACTTGCACCAGGCGGAAGATCAGGCCTGATTTGTTCCATTCTGATTAAAACACAAATCGTAAGTAACTATTTTTTGTCAAAAGACTTAAAGACTGCATCAGGACCAAAAGAAGACTAAAATATAAAGTAAATGTTTAACTAAAACTGAAGTTCAATGCGTTGTTTGTGTTTGACTGTGTCCATCTCAGTCAGATGAACACTTCAGTGATGTTGGGATATATTATGGCTTCTTGCGATACGCATATTGCATCACTCAATATACCATTCTAAATGGTATTTGCATGTTCTCCCCTGTGTGTAAAGGTTTCCTCTGGGTACTACGGTTTCCCCTACCTCTAAAAACATGTACGATGGGTTAATCCTCCAGCCAGGTGTTTCTGACCATTAACTCTGGCTCCACATGATGGAACCGCCTCCTAAAGGTTGCCCCAGCGCCATTGAGGATGGGTCAAACGCAGAGTATGAATTTTCCTACAGGCATTATAAAGAATAACTTAAAGCCACACCGCGTAGAATTTTACCCAATAAATAAAACTGAAATACAAGCATTTATTTTATCTTCGAAAAATACCTCATGAATGTACAAACAAACATGTGCTTTTGCTGTGAGCGGCTCAGCTCTCCTAAGACATGACTAACTTTATCGGGAGTGGGTACGTCTCCAGCTCGTCTCCAGGGAGATGTGACTAAAGTCAGCAGAATTTGAGATTTAAAGGAGGTTAGGTCTTCATCCAAATCCATTCTTTGATTACCCACTGTAGTAATAGCCTTGTCCAGCTGGTCATTAGGAGCATGTTTTGTACTGACGGCAACAGTATTGTCCAAAATGTTACGCGGTGTGCCTTTAACTTAACTTAGTAAGAAGCCAGAATAAAGCACAGTAGGGCCTATAGAACCATTAAAATGTTTTTCTTTTTAACAAAAATAATCATCAAAGCTAGTCTCTCGTTAAATTCCATTGTCATGATGCTTTTTCTCTACATGTAGTATACATTTAGCCACATGCAGACATGTCATTTGCTTGGACCTGATGGGCTGGAGCGGGTACCATTTAAATGTGCCATATGGAGTCTATCAGAGGTTTTCCTTGGGGGAAATAGAAACTGTAAAAAAAAATAATAATAAAAATGGATTGCCAATATCTTCTAAGCCCCTTCAGACAAAATGCATTACACACACCACTTGATTTCTGAATTTTTCACTCACTGCCTATTTCTCACGGGAACTGCGGCAAACCAGGCGATTCAGATAAAAGGCATAAAACCAAAACATGAGAATCTTGTATCAAAAGACGGGAAAGAATAGAGCACAGGTAGTGCCACAGCAAATTCCAGTTACAAAAATTCAATGGAGAATTCTAAATGCTACAACTCAAATTAGCAAGAAGTATTCTGACAGCAGAGTGTGTTGGATGTAGTCCCCCATAATTGACCATGCAGACATGTTCCACAGCACTTACTTTTCTGATTTGGGTGCTGGACCCAGCAGGCAAACTCGTAAGTTAATCTTTTGATAGGCTTTGTCCTGCTTTTTCCCGTTGCCCTCAGTGCTGACAATTCTAAAATACTTCATTGTTTACCCACCTGATTGACGGGTTCGTTGAAGTTTGTGATTAGCCCGGCGCGTAACGATGTCTTCTCCTCCTCTGACAATGCGCTGCAAAACAAGCCAATCAAACATGAGCTTTGTTAGCAAGTAGGTCAGCAGGGACGCGGCGAGCAAATTAGGGTTCACGGGCTAATAAAATGTTCAAAGACTGACGGGAATAAAAGAACCGGAGTGAGCGAAAGGTGCCACAGAGCAGATTGCCCAATCATTCCGAATGTTACATACAGTATATGTGCAGAAAGGTTTGCTTAGACCTCTTCTAATTACTAAACTGAGCAGCATTTTCCCAAGAGCACCAATTATACCATTAGCACACTACACTACCTTTCCCGGATCAGGCGTGTGTAAAATATAACCTGCCAGAGCTGCCATATTTGACGAGTAAACTGGTGATCTCCAACTTATGCCGCCTCATTCACTTCAATGTACGAGTATACAAAGTGGCAGCGGAGTGACGCGTGATTCCATGCTTCAATAAAATTTACTCTGGCGCAGGAGCGAGATGGAGTGGGTGAGTGTGTGAAGAGAGGAGGAGAGGAATGAATCATGCCTGTATCCCAGGGCGAAAGACGGGGAAAGAAAAAGAGTGCGAGCGTGGGGGAGAGAGGGGAATTAGCAAAACAAGATTTACCGAGCCACACATATTTTGGGTATCTGGCACAGGGGGGGGGGGGGAGGCTTTAAAGAGATACAAAGAAAGGCAGTTCAAGTTTGGCTTGTGAGAAAAAAAGAGAAACTAAATGATAAAAACTCAGATGTTCGGTAAGCCTTACATTTTGTTCGGAATAAGCATCAGTTCAAATCATTAGGAGAATGTCAACGGAGGTCCCCTCAAGCTGGATGTAATTGGTTTTGAGGTATCACGACCCTGTTCGTTGATTATTTGAAGCCTAATTTGAAGTCTTGAGCACTGGAGGGAAAGAGGTGGATTCAAGCATTTAATTAGCGAGTTGAAGCGGGCAGGGAAATGCCGTGTTGCATCTTATTAACGTGTTGGCATGTTGCATGATCGCAGTAGAGGCAAATTAGAACTGAGCAAAAACTGGCCATGATCACGGACGGGA
The DNA here is from genome assembly GCA_007210695.1 of Neogobius melanostomus. Taxonomy (NCBI): domain Eukaryota; kingdom Metazoa; phylum Chordata; class Actinopteri; order Gobiiformes; family Gobiidae; genus Neogobius; species Neogobius melanostomus. Next base: position 1,344,515 of record VHKM01000006.1, on the reverse strand, counting down.
GTTACTGTGCTTAAAAAGTCTCATATGATTTAGGATAAAATAATCGCTACAACAACAAACAGCGTTGAGAAAACTGAGCATCGGTTTATGAGTTTGTAGATTCCCTGTGCACCACAAAAAAAGTCATCACGCAGAACATCGTCTTCTTTAAGGGACGGGCAGAATTGAACACAACAACCTAATGAGCCCATGTATCCACGTCCTTAATGAGGGAGGCGCAGATACAGATACCAGTATCAGCTCAATCCCATGCTCTTACTTGTAACTCATTAAGCACAACTCTCACCTGAGAAGAGCACGGCAGAGCAACAGGTTGAAGAATTTTTTAACTAGTGTGGAAATGCAACGCTCCAGACCTGACTTTGAGCAGGCTAATGTTTCTCGCTAGCTGCTAACAGGTCTGTCAAATCTTAGCTTTTCATGCTAAGGAATTTAACACATCTGTAAAAAAAAAATATACAACATAGTATTCAGGAAGGGCTTCTAAAGGAGATATAACCCGTCCATGTTGAGCAACACTTATCTGCAGCTGTGCCGCCTCTATTATTTTCTATGAGAGAATGCACGCCGAGGTTGCAGTGACATGCGGAGACGCTCAACCCCGCGCCATTATTCAGATCTGCTTCATTAAGACGGGCTTTTTACCCTTCTGCAGAAGCACAGACGGTCTCTGGTTTGTGATGGACAAAGTGACCACTTTAGAAGGACAAGGGGAACAGTGGGGGAAAAAGAAAGCATCATCAGAACTCAAGCAACAGTATGAGCAGGTAAACGTGCCGGTCGCATTACACACTACTAACCTGAAAAAAAGAGCCAAACTTGCTCTCTCTCTTGTAACATGGTGTGTCTTATTGTATGATAAATGGCTGAATTACGTGTTTAAAGCGCAGCATGGTTTTTAGAAAAGCCTTTGAAGTGCCATAATGCGGTGCGCTCCAGTGTGTGTTGACACATGGACGCGCGCCAGATGACGATGTTCTGGTGTGCGCTGGCCTTTAGTCCACACCAATGGCCGGCTGTGGCTACAATATTAGCGTTCCACCACTGAGTATGGTGTGAATAAATAATGACTACAGTGTGGTGCTTTGAGAAACTTGGCAACACAGGTTTGATAAGCACGATACGAGTGTAAGCCGTTTAAAACTTACATGGTGTGGCTTATATTCAGGTGCACTCAATAGTCCGAACAGTAATTACTAATCCATCTGCAATGAACAAGTCAGTCTATAACCAAGGTATGTTTGAAGCAAACTCCTTGTACAAGTATTAGTATTTATTCAGGATCAGCAAGTACTCACACTAAAGTGCCCTTACCTTATCGGTTTTAGATAAATTGGAATATCATCACTAATAGACGAGTGATCCACTGCAGTCAATGAGAGGTGTGATGTAAACAGGACAGCGTGATAGAGATTTTTCCCAATGGCGGAGCAAGTAGAACTGAATAAAATGGCAGCCCCGTTATTTGGGATTTCAGCCACACATTGCAAAATATATTATACCGTGTCTCTTCTGTACTTCTGCGCTTGCATTTAGGTGATCATCCTCCCAGTCTATCTTGCTGTCGTTTGGACAAAATTATGCTAATCTATGCGAGCATGAACTTGTGGTGTCCTAAGAGCTTGTGAAGGCTGAATTTATTTCACACTGGGTAGACATTTTTAAACATTCAAGCATAGCCTCATATGCAAAGCACCATCACGTTGCAAGAATCCAACACAGCATTGATCTTTTTTTGGCAATCAAGTAAAAGCAATGATATTGACAGCAGAGTAGCCCGGTGCAAAACGACTGTTGGACCGAGTGCGTTCAGAGTAACAGGGCCAAAGATCTGGAACTGATATCTCTGACAGATCTCAATGAGAATAACAAATCAAGATCAAGGGACCAGGTCTGTGATAAGCAGTTAGCTATATGGCCTATGAACATGTGTTTTGTTCTGTCTTGGGAGGTCACAATTTCACATTTCAGAAAATATTGAGATTTTATGATTTTTTGTTTTATGTAAAATAATTTGATAAACTAAACATTCTCTGTTTATAAAAATAGAAAGCAAAAACAATGTAGACTTTACTTTATAATTATAAATAATATAATTATCATTATTATATAAACAGGTGAAACTCGGAAAATTAGAATATGGTGAAAAAGTTTATTTCTGTAATACAACTTCAAATGTGAAAGACTAATATATGATATAGACTCATGCAAAGTGACATATGCCAAGCCTTTGTTTTAACTTTGATGATTTTGGAATCCCAATTTCAAAATCTCAGAAGATTAGAATATTACATTAAATCAATAAAAACTTATATGTACTTAGTTACTGCCTTAATGTGGTTGCGTGGCATGGATGCCATCAGCCTGTGGCACTGCTGAGGTGTTATGGTAGACCAGGATGCTTCAATAGCGGCCTTCAGCTCCTCTGTATTGTTCGGTCTCATGTCTGTCATCTTTCTTTTGGCAGTGCCCTGTAGATTCTCTATGGGGTTCAGGTCAGGTGAGTTTGCTGGCCAATCAAGCACAGTAATCCGATGGTCATTTAACCAGGTTTTGGTACTTTTTGCAGTGTGGGCAGGTGCCAAGTCCTGCTGGAAAATCAGTCCGCGTCTTCATAAAGCTTATCTGCTGAAGGAAGCATGAAGTGCTCTAAAATCTCCTGGTAGACGGTTGCGTTGACTCTGGACTTAATAAACCACAGTGAACCAACACCAGCAGAAAACATGGCTCCCCAAATCATCACAGACTGTGGAAACTTCACACTGGACTGGATTGTGTGCTTCTCCATTCTTCCTGCAGACTCGGGGGCGTTGGTTTCCAAATGAGATGCTCTCATCACAAAAGAGAACTGTAGACTACTGAGCAACAGACCAGTTCTTTCTTTCTTAAGCCCACACAAGACGCTTCTGACGTTGTTTGTAGTTCAGGAGCGGCTTAACAAGAGGAATACGGCATTTGAAGCCCATGTCCGGGATCCGTCTGTGTGTGGTGGCTCTTGATGCACTGACTCCAGCCTCAGTCCACTCCTTGTGATGGTTCCCCACACTTTTGAATGGCCTTTTCCTGACAATGATCTCTAGACAGTCTAAAAAAACGTTTTCACTTCGGCATTATGGGGTATTGTAAGTAGATTAATGAGACAAAAAAAAAAAATGTATCAATTATGGAATGACGCTGTAACATAAAATGTGGGAGAAGTGTAGGGGTGTGTAGACTTTCCCTATCCACTGTATAATTATATGCTTAACTATAACGAATGATACCTAGTAGTTGGCATTGTGGGAGAAGTGTGTTGCCCAGATACACGCAAAAATTTATCTTGTACATGCCCAGTGTAAACAAAAAGAAAATACTTCTTAAGAGTATCTTAAGATCCCATTTTTAATGACCACCATGACAATAACACCTAAGGTCTTTGGAAAAGCCCAAGCTTTAGCTCAAGTACAATGAACATTCCTGAAATGGTCATGGGGCTAAGGCTGGACTGATTACCTGAAGCACACTCTGTCCTTAAAGTAAATCTAGCTGTGACGGGGTTTGATTGGCAGATAGTATAATAATAATAACGGTGTAACAAAAGGTATTACATGGTTTGTACAATATTAATGTGTACAGAAAATGTTAAAATACCTTTGTTTAAAGCATACTGCACACCACTCTACACTGCCCACCTGTGGTGCTGTTACACAAAAGCTAAGTTCCATAAGCTTACAGTAGCATCCAACGATGTTCTCAGGATTCTTTTGAAAGTCCCTCGCTGGGCAAGTGCCAGTCTGCTGTTTGTGCAGAATAATGTGACCACAATAAATGCTGTTCTAAAAAATGTTGTATATAAATTTATGATAAGGCTCATGGACTCGCACAATGAAATTATAATTGTTCTTGCACAGCCTGACCAGAGCAGTATCAGGTACAGTTTGGTGCTATGGAGGCACTGGAGAAAATGCTTATATGGACTATAATAGTGACATTCTCTGTTCGTCGTTTGTCTTTTTACATGTTTTTATGGACTCTTGTGAGTCTGAAATAAAGATTGATTGAATTGATTGATTTACAAGCCCGACATTCCCAACCTGCAAAACTTATAGTGTACTGCAACAACAAACACAATAATTATATCTATGTACAATATTTACAATAATGAGGCACAAACAAGGGTCTCAGTTATCTTCACTATATGCAGACCAAGCTCAGACCGACTCAGGAGCAAAGGCTGGCTCTCCTTTAAACACACTAGCCCCTCCCCTCAGACAATTAACACAAAAATGTATGTTTTCTTCATTAAAGCATAGTTGGTTATTCTTACAAAAAATACTTGGAGACAAATACACATTAAATCAAACCAGTATGTCCCCGCGCTTTGAAACTGCCCTAATTAAATAATACATTTAGTTTAATGTGAAAACTGGTTAAGTGCCGTGCAGGGTTTCCGTTAGCCGGCCGTAGCCGGCTTTTGGACGGTTTAAAAAGCAAATGGCCGGTATAAAAATAATTTCCATCGGCCAAATTGGCCGACAGTAAAAAATATGGAGAGAATATAGAAAAATATATTAAATACAACATTTGACCTAAGTCAGTGACTAACAGTGTTTTTGAGACAGCCCTAAATATTAAAAAAGGTTCTATATTTTTATCAACAAAGCAGCATCGTCGCGCTGGAAATGAAAGGCTTTTCTCTTCGTGCTTTGTCACATTTTCCAAGAAAACGGTCAACTACAGGTACATTTACTTTTCAAAAAGTGTGTTAAGAACTCAGCAGCTAATACTTTTGATTAGGATATTCTTTAAACGCGCATATGTTCAGACTGACACGCTGTCCCACAGCAGCTCTTCCTTTGCGAGTGGCCGGGTTTAAAGGCGCTCCCCTCGGCCAGTCTGCGCAGACCCCCTCGGCTTAGTTACCGGTGTTTGGAGCCGCTCTAGAGCGTGGCAGAGCTGGGTCTGTGTTGACGTTTGATGACTTTAGTGCTGTCGATTTGTCCCCAATAATATTTCAGTGGTGAGAGACTTCATCATTATTTTACACCTGAAGCTAAAGCGCGGAAGGGCATCCTACAGCCCAGCCCTTGTTGGGTCGTAGATATATCTTCTGTCTGAGTAGTGCAGATGAGTGGGATACGTCCGTGTGACACCTGGTGTGGCGTCCCACGTATGAGGCAATAAAGCCGTAAGAAACACAGGCGCTCGGTTTGACAGTGGAAGGCAGGATATGGAGAGTGAATACTGGAAAAATGTTTGTCGAACAAAACGATTATGGAGGGAAGACGGTATAACGGCGGCCTAGTGTGCACCCAAGATTACCCAGGTACCTATAAAGACTTAAAAGAATGTCACAGACGATAGCATATGAAAGAATAGTCTGTCTGCACCGCCTTAATCCTTCTGTTACAAATAATTGGTCTCTTTTAAAGAAGACAGATTGACAGTCTATCCTTCTCATATGGCTTGGGTGAATCAGAGATGATCCATTAAGCTGACACTGTGTATCAACTTAATGCAGCAAAGAAACAAAGCAAGTATGCCAGTCATAGAAACATACATGGACAATTGAAAACTACACAATGATCCAGGAAGCAGGTAAAGCACTAAACACAGTTAATTAAAAGGAGAGGCTAACTGTTTGTTATGAGTGATTGGGAACATTTGGAAGAAGTTTTCCGCACTTGACAAGGACATAAACGACTGTAGTTAAAACATTTTCTGTGAGGCAAGTTCCTGTGGTGGGTTCCTGCATTTTGAAAAGAAACGGGAAATGAATGGATCTGCCAAAATCACAATTGGGAAACAAGATCTTCGATAAAGGCGCATTTTTCATCCAATTGTAGGATGAGCACTACAAAATCCCCAAAGGTAAATGTGGCTACAGTTGTGCAAAAATAACATTGTAAAACCTGGAGAAGCCGAGGAGAGATTAGGATTGATGAATGAAGAGTCGACAAAGAGTGAGGGGGAGAAGCAGGGGGGGAAAGGGGAGAAGATGAGCAGTGAAAGGAGCTGATAGAGAAATATGAGGGGCTACAGAGGCGGCTACTCACTGCGGCGCCACTCTCCTCCAGTATCTGTCGATGCCATTTTTGAAGTACAGCACGGCCAGCCATCTGACGTTCACATCCAGCATGTGGTTGTTGAAGATATTCTGTGAAAAGACAGACCATCTAAGTGTGCTGTGAGGAACAACAAGACCGTTTCAAAGGAAGGGTTTGTAGTTTAAAGACAGCACTACGAACACAATTGAACCTTGGTTGCTTTGAGATACAAGTAGATGACACAAACACAATATAGACATGTCCATAAACCTACAGAATTAAGTTCCTGCGCTTTAATGGAGAACTCCACTATCACCTATCAGGATTTGTGGGCCAGTGCAAGGGTAGAACTGAAAGAGAAACCCAAAGTATGGGGCTTATTCTGCTTTCTGAGGGTAGGCTGGGCTGGCTTTGACATCTGCCAAAGGGTCTACCGATGAAAATTAGCTTCTTCTGCTAACTCGGGCATATTTACATTGAAAAATGTTGATTAATGTGCACTGTCCCTTTTCAAATAAATAAATCAAATCAAAGAAACGTTTCATTTTTAAATTTCAATTACGATTATTATGCCCAACAATTACACTATACTTTTGTTTTTCACTATATTAAATTGGAAGTGTATATTTTAGACAGTATCACCTCACAACCCCAAAAATATATTTTAGTCAATGCGTAATTATAGAATTTAAATTATGGCTCAAACTCAATCAGAATTATTTTCTCCATTGTCAAGCATCCCAACAACCTTTTATCTATTTGATGTAAAATATTTGTGTTATTGATTTGACTTAGGCTTCCTAGTAGGGGACGGCGACGATATTTTTGAAAGCTTTACAAGAAAATCCTACATACTCCAACTTTATACTGTACGTAGGGACCATTTCTTGCCAAATTCTCAAAGGCTCAGACTGCTCACCCTCCACTGTCTTTCGTCTCATCTCATGAGATGGCGCTCCGCTGTGTTTTTAAAGTCCAGTCCTTCACTGGATTAGTTCTGAACATTTCAGCAGCAAATTGCCACCACTAGAGATCGCCAGCAGCTGGCATCTTTATTAGCATTTCAAAACTGCTTCAATCCTGCAAGTGCAAGCAGAGGTCGAGTCCAGGCACTTGTATGCCAAGATTTATTAAGTTGATGTATTCTTATGTATTCCATACATTAATGGAAGGAAATGGAAATGAAGTGTTCAGTTTCTTTTAAAACTACAAGGTGACTCATGCCTCTCTCATCATTTGTGACTTGTTAAGTATAGCCACAACCTTGAAGTTCTTTTAAAGTCATTGGGAAACTCAACAGTAATATAGAAGCGCACAGTAATATCAGATATGGACATCTTGGCTCGCTAAAGTATTTTCAGGTGTCATTAAGCCCATTTAAATAGACAGCAGTTTCATTAAAGCTTTTAATAACGGGCACTGTAGTTAAATGTAAACGTGTGGGGTGAACTGAATCTGGATACTGATCAAAAAACACTAAATTGCAACACTAATTATAATCACAATGGATACAAAGGTACACTAAAAAGTGAAATATGTGGATCCTTGGAGCCCTGAACCGAAAACATAAATTCTACAGTCAAGATTAGAAGAAATGACCAATACTAAAATGTGAAGCTGCGATGACTGATAACTGGCAGGGTCAAAGTTAAAATCTGTTTTCATTTATTTGACTGAATTTGAAGCGTTGATGCACCTCCGTCTCCATGGATACTCCGTATGAGGACAATAGTTATCTGATTAGGTAACAACACAGCTGTACACAGCAGCAGCCAAAAAACCCAGAGCACCACGGCCATTTTCATCACCTTTATAACACTGATGACAGCAGTGACAGACCAAAAGACAAATTAAGCACAGATGTTTTACCAAAGAAGGAAAGCTTTTAAAAAATGTTACTCCATTGTATAGTAAAAAAAAAAGAAGATACCGAATACCTCAGTCAACAGAGGCATTGGTATTAGGGTAAAGCAAGGTATGATGGAAATGTCAAAAGGTACCAAGTTGAGTACTTTGTAGTGGCAACAAACGGTTCTTGTGCAGGGCTCGAAATTAACGTTTTTCTTGGTAGCGCTTGTGCTCCTAATTCTGAAATTTAGGAGCACAGTCAAAAACTTAGGAGCACAACCAAAAAAAAAAACAGAAGCTTTTAACAGGGATGAAGGGAATTTAAACATATCACATGCCACTTCCAGCCTTCTGTTGCATTTTAGATGCATTAGGCTAAATTTTAACATTATAAATGGGACACCAGATTTTGTGCCTCCCAATCGCCCTCAAACCCCGACTTGCTCCGCCCCTGCTTCACTGCAGTTCATAGTCTCCTCTCTCTGCGTCTGACTCTTCACTCTCCTCACTCTGTGCTGTGGGGACAGCTTCATAGATCATGCAACACACGGCAAACTCCTTTGCCAGAACCTTTGAAGACGTGTTAAACATTGCGTTTGTGACTTTACGTTTTGTATTTTGCGAGTGGCGATGATTCGCTTTCAGCGCTGCACGAGGTGACGGGTGGGTTGGATTGAAGTTTGCGCTGCTTCTCCGCCCGACATCGATTCGCGCGTCATTTGAGAGATAGTCCCAATGAGTTTATGAATGACACATATATTCCTCGTTTTCTCATAAAGAGACTACAGTTGCGTAAATACATTGGCTCATTCAATGAAAGCGGGCAGAGGAATGAGAGCGTTGCACAGGCACACGCAGAGAACACGGGCTGGGCTGGTGCAGGTTGTCCCAGGCAGCGCGTGTGACCGGGAGGAATGACAGCGGCGCTGAGCCAAAAGAGAGAACAGATCGTAGTGTACTATATGCTCTTGAACCATTTTGGAACAGAAAGTTTGCTGTTGCTGACAGGCAGCGTTTGTGAAAACAATGACACAAGCTTTTTTAAGGTAGCACGAGAAGGTTTTCTTTTAAGGTGGACCGGAGCATTTGTTTGCAGTCGCAAACATGCGAGTGATTCTATTTTGAGATCGCAAAGGCATAATTTTGGGAGCATTTGCGACCAAAATGGTCGCAATTTCGAGCCCTGTTGTGGCAGGAGGTATGGGCCTGAGTGAACCGTAACCTCCTGCCTGAGGGGAGAGGGGTGAATGGTCCGTGTTCAGGGTGAGAAGGGTCAGCTGTGATCCGACCCACACACCTCCGTGTCCTGGAGGTTAACAGGTCCTGGAGAGATGGGAGCTTACAGCCAATCACCCCGTCAGCAGCTTGTACAATGCGCTGCAGTCGATGCTTGTCTCGGGCAATGGCGCCGGGGTACCACACGTGATGGAGGAGGTGAGGAAGGACTCATTGATGGCCGTGTAGAACTGTACTAGCATCTTGGTCGGCAGCTTGAGTTTGTTCATGTTGACGTAATGTATTTATTTATTAGAGCTGGTTCGTTCGCAAACTGAGCTTGTGTGCAGAGCGGGAGAACACACCCACAGCGATGTCACAGAGACTTTATCTTTTCTCAGGACAGTTTTAAATACCGTAGCGTATGAACACAGAGAGCTGTTGATGAACGAATGTGCAGACGGCGCTGTTAGTAAAATAAAATCTCAAAGCAATGATCAGAGGACGAGGAGAGCGGCACATTTGTGATGAATTCTGTTTGTCAAAAGCTATATATAGCCAAGAGATTATTATTATTTATCCCAATTTACAATACTTATCGAAATTAGTTATTACTTTTTAATAAAGAAAATGAATGAAACTTGACTAAAACCTTTTTAGTTTTCGTCTTTAGAAATGACTCAAATGTGACTAAAACTAAAAGCATTCTTATCCAAAAGACTAAAACTAAAAGGGCTGCCAAAAACAACACTGTCCAAGGACACGAAATGTGATGCATTGGTCCCACTCCACTCGCTTGGACAGAGGCACAACCGGACTTGGCATCAGAGCATCGTTTTCTTTGGAGAAACAGCTGACCGGGGCTCAGGAATAGAGAGCTCTTCAGAGTGAAAAATGGAGAGGTATGTGCATGAACAACGAGGCGCTCTTTAAAAGGAGCGTGAGTGTGTTTGAGAGTGCGCATGGGGGACGATGGATGGAAATTAGCCCAAGGCTACAATCTGGTGTGGTGCGTTTACATGCATGAGACCCATGTATGTTCATTAACATGCACTGTCCTGACCAAATGAACCAATAAATTAATTAAATAAATAAATAACTGAAACTTAACTGTTGACCACTAATAGTAAAAGAAAAAATTGAAAACATGCACCTCTAACGGCCATACAACTTCATTTACAGACAGAATTTGGTAAAGAAGAAGAACAACTCTTTTCCACACACTATTATGAAGAAAATGGAAATGTTCTCTGTGATTGTACATCAGTGCCAGTGAGTTTATATCTTTTGTCCATTTTCACATGGACTGGGTTGATTGATGACTTTACACTTCAGTCTTCAGAAGCTTCTTTTTGCTCCTGTAGTCAAAAAATTCCTGAAGGACTAAGAGCCTAGACCGGTTCCTGCATACTTTGCAATGTAAAATGTAACACTTTTAAAGACATACAATTACAGCCTCACACATCTTGAAGTATTTTATAAATAACAGCAACATAATATCAACTAAGAAATTGAAGAAAAACTGGATAATCATATATTGATGGAAAGTATATTTTTACAGATTTCTTAGACGGTGCTCCCTGCTTGTAAATAAAAGCATTACTTCTCTCTGTTGTATAGCTATGACCTTGGTTGTGAGTGTGTTTTGGCCTGCTTATTAGTATGACGCACAGCAGAGATTACTTTTCCCTTATTCATGTGGAAGCATGGCCAGACTTGAATTGCCAGCACAGTTTCTGGAGTTACTGTCCCCAGTTCCCACACTGATGATAATAAACTTCTTCTGCAAGTCCTCCGTTAGTCATTTCACCAACACTCCCACATGGACCTTATGATTTTGGCCTTTCCTTTAAGGCAACATGTTACCTCAATTTGCAATAACGGAAATGCACATTTCCAATCAAATCCTAATTATGCGTCTATAAGTCCAAATAAAATCATATAATCATAGGCTCTAATGGTGTGTTCAGACCTAATGCATCTGGAGCATCAAACGATTATTCTTTTGCCGCGTTTGGTCTGAACACAGCATAAGTTCACATTGAGTGTGACATTGAACAGCAGAAAGAATCCAGGACGCTCTCTCGTAATTACATAACACAGTTCGCAATCCATCCAGTTCAGTCAGATTAATTCATTACCATGGTGTGCAAATGAAAAGCAAAACGGGCCTGTGTGCATCTGCCACTTCAGCGCATCGCCTAACCACTGCACCTCAGTCATGACTGTGACCTAGTACAGGTGGTCAGGTGACGTCTGGTCACCCTAGTGCAGTGTTTTATCCGGACAGTCCAGTTTCTAAGCTTTGTATCTGAACAAAAAATAAACAATCCTACCTATTTGTCCGTTTTTCTTTTTTACTTGAGCAGAAGCTCATTGATGCCCCCCGCCGCCTTCCAATCACAGGGCTCATGAAGTACTTTTTTTTTAGACATGTATTCTTAACTTCTGTTATAGAACTGCACCATAAATTTCCATCAAGTTAGTACTGTGGTTTATTGATGCCATAAACCAAAACATTACAAATATGTAAAAATGTAACATTAAAACAATTAGGTGTAGGAAGATAATGGTACCTCTGTGCTTATGCAAGCGTTGATTAACTAATACATTCAAATTAAATATAATAAAACATGAGGAACAAAGCCATGAGGATTCTCAGGGGCCAGGGTCAAGGCCCCTCTTTAAGGTAGTGTGATCCAGAGACTTACCAAGAGCACAGAGTAGAAGCCTGGCTGCGTCTCCCACTGCCGCAGCTGCTCCTCTGCTGGCTTCAGCACAGCTGTGTCCTGACTGGTGGCTTGGGTTAAGGCCTGCAGCACCACTGAGCTGGCACTGTCCATATCCATGGCTGGATATATCTGCAGCAAACACAATGGTCCCAGAGGACAGAGTTTATATAGAGAGAAAAGTTATACAAGGAGTTTTACCAGGTGTGGAATAGTTTTAACAATCAACACAGGGGGGGAGAAGAAGAAAATATTGACTGAGAACTCCAGCAGATAAATTACAAAAATTAGAAAAAATATGTCAGAAAAAAAATCTCCTTTTCTATTTTCTGCTTTTATTCATTTCTCGGTGATGGTGCGCGTCCTGTTTGAATCCTCTGTTTTTCTGCGCTGTTTTGATCGGGTTTTCTAAAGCAATATTGGATTTAATCATGCTTTTTTTCTTTTTTCTTTTTTAAGAATGATATTATTTGCTGATGACACCAATATTTTTTATTCTAACGATAAATACAACAATCTTATTGATATAGTAAATCTGGAATTGACTAAGATAAAATCATGGATGGATATTAATAAGCTCTCACTAAACTTAAATAAAACTAAAATAATGATGTTTGGTAAATTTACTTATCAGGATCGGGCAATCACTATAAATGGTATTACAATAGAAAAGGTGTCTGAAAACAAATTTTTGGGGATGATTATTGATGATAAACTGAACTGGAAACCGCACATCAGACACATTCAAAATAAAATATCAAAAAGTATTGCAGTGATTAATCAAACTAAGCATGTGCTGGAGTACAAAGCGCTTCATCTGCTGTACTGTTCTCTGGTCATGTCGTATCTGACATATGGTATAGAAATTTGGGGTAACAATTATACAAGTTCATTACATTCCCTTTTCTTACTCCAGAAACGAGCAATCAGAACAATTAACAAGGCTGGATATTATGAGCACTCCAACAAATTATTTCTGCAAGCCAATCTATTAAAACTGTATGATTTAGTTGACTTTTATACAGTACAACTATTATACAAAGCAACAAAATCATTGTTACCAGCTAAAATTCAAGAACTTTTTGAATTAAAGTGATAGTCTGGATGTTGTCAGAAAGAGAGAGAGAGAGGGACTCTTTTTGAAAAAAACGGCCCAAGCTCCCTCCCCCTCCCTTCCTGATTGGTCTTGGAAGCCACGCCTGTTTTCCCGTGCACGCGCGAGGTTCAATGGGCCAAGAAGTGACGAGGAGGAGACATTACGGTGACAGTGTCAACAATGGAGTTATCCGAGGTAACGATGCATTTATGGTACAAAATGTTTGTGTTTTTGGGGATAACACGTTTATGCAGCTAACTCTGTACTAACATTTCAATTAAACGGGCATATCTAGTGAACATGTAGTTTTGACATAGTTTAGCATGCAACATGGTTTACTTTTATGATGCTAACAGTTACAAAGTTAGCGTACGATTTACTGTCCGGTCCTGTCTGTCATCTTTTTTGTGTTTTAAACCACTTTAGATTTGGGCCTTATTGCTTATGTTTTGTTTTTTCTAATTATGTTTTATCTTTCTTTGTCTTCAAAACTCTGTGAGAGACTCCGATGATAAATAAACCCCACCTGCAGCATCAAGCAAACGATCTCCAAAAGCATCTGTGGCCAGAGGCAGCTGGAGACCCAGCTTAGACTTTAGTGAAGAGGATTCAGCCCGTGTTCATAATCTAAGAATGCAGAGGCTACACTTCGAACGTGTAAGTCCCTTCAGACATCTGCATAACCATTTACATCAATTGTAATAAACTAACAAAACTACACTTTCTTTTTGTATAGGGAGTAGGACACATACAGAATATGACTCTGGAGATCAAGACGTGTTATTCAGGGTGGAGGACAAAGACCCTGGTGTTCTGTTTGACATCACCTCTCACACTGCACCTCCTGGAAGACACTCACCCACTGAAAATCAGCCCCCCGGTGCAGATGTGCCCACTGCCGGGAAACGCCCACCTCTAGAGAACTTCATATCTAAAGTGCCACACGTGGAGACTAATTCAGACACATTTTCTGATCCTGATGGGCACTACATTGGATTTATACCACATCGATTGTAATTTACATTTCAATTGAAGTCACTTTGCTTTGTTTTATGAGAATAAAGAATGCAATATAATAAAGTCTTGTACTTTCAAAGCACAACTAACATATTGCCTAAAAAAAGCTCTTGCACAGAAAAAGCATCTCATAACTTGTCAGGAAAACATTTGTTTACAGATATAAACAAACAATGGTCAACTATTTTTCAACAAAAACTTTATTTACAATTAAAATGACAAATTATTGATATTTCTGTGGCAATCGTTGACCTGTAAAAAAGCCAAGGATAAAGAATGTATCATGGATGTTTGCAATTTCTGTATTCCATATTGTGATAATAAATGAGTCCATACCATCTCCTTGGGTGTGTTGGAGTAACTCCAGGGTTGTTGAGGCAGGGACAGCTAAAAGCAAACCCAGTTGTCTGAGGATCTCAGTATTGCAGGGCGTGGGAGTCTTTTTTTGCTGTTCAACCGTGCAGCAACAATCATTGTCTGGAGCTCTGGAATATATGAATAGTCCTTCTCAACCTTCACTGTATAAATCCTGCAGCACGTAGACTTATTATTGAATACTTTAAAAAGGTATCTGAAAGAGAGACAAAATAATGCTAAAAAAGTAAATAATAGAAAAGCAATGAAGATACATAGTTTACATAATGTGTACATACTGTATACAATTATACACCCATCAGCATCCTTTTTGCAGGTCAGTGTACATGGTGAGTATACATGGTTACATTCTTATATTCATAATGGCCGGGTCATAACTGAGTCTTTTGCTGGCATAAGATGACTGTGCAATGCCTCCAGCCATGTAGTTGATCTACAAAAATGTTTGCATAATTTATAGCTTCTATAATTTTTTTTTTTATGCAATACCTAAACTTCAGATATTTTGGTAGTTCTTTGAACCAACGTTCTTTTAGAATGACCTCCCTGAGAGTATTGTGCGCCGTTGAACCTTTCACTCTCCACTCTTTCTCCCGTCAATGTTCCACTGTAGTTGTGAAACATCCGTGTTGCTGGCCAGTCTACCCAGAAAAGAAACAAACATCAAATACATGTACAGTATAAATGCACAATAAGCATCTTTTACAAAGCTCACAATTTTACTTACTGCATGTAGCTTTTTGCCCAAGTTCTTAGACCCATGCTACATATCATGTGTGCTCCACACCTCTGTCTTTGTATATCCCATTTCCTGTGTCAGGTTTATACATTCAAAAATTAAAACTATAATTGCTTTAGATGTGTCCAATTACAAGTTTCATAACATAAATACGATGACACTTACTGAAAAGAGCAGAAATCTGTGAGTGGGCATCAGTAAACACTTCTGTAATGTGGACCTCTCCCTGTGTCCTGCTCACTGATGTACTGAAGGTCATTCAGGTCTGTTTTCCTTCTCAGAGAGGCCCCTGTCCTGTGAACACAGTGTGTAAACATTAGCATTATAAATTAGCATTATGTACACAAGTTTTGGTTTAAACTTGTTTTTGTAAACACAAGCTCAAATCCTCACAGTGTGGTTGTACTCCTCCTCAGGAAAACAACTGATGGTAAACTAAACAAAAAACAACATTATTTTAATTTCATTGTCAATGACCAGTGTGACAACTACACAGATAATAAACATGTTTTACTTACTCTGCAGTTCTTGAAGAAAGGGCTTCCTCTTGCTCCAAGACGTTCAGTCCCTGTTCAAAATTGGTATCTCTACAAATACAAGAGAATAGCAGTTTATGAATAATTTTCTAAACCAATTGATTGTGGTTTTGTGGTGTTTGAGTATCTATTTTTCCATGGCTAGCATCAGTAAGGCTGTGCACGCCATTTCATTAGACTATTATCTTCAATCCACTACAGTTCACACATTGTTGGGGGTATGGGGCTTTGAATTTCAATACAAATTTTTGTCTGCCCTTTACTGTGGTGTTGAGTGCTAATCTAATTTACAAAAAAACATTCTTACCTCTCAGATAAGTCCCCGTGGATGCTCGATAGTGTTGGCACAGCAGGAAATAGTTGTTTTTTTATATATAGGAGTAGATGTTGTAGCCCCTGATCCGGTTTGGTAACTGGAAACATAGTTATACATATTTACACAAAATGTAACAACATTGTTCATTTCTAATTAAAAATTCTTACAGAGTAAGCTATATTTTTAATCGCATTTCCTTCAAAAAACATATGTAGCCCACTGGCCTTCAATCATTTATCATACAATAAACATCAGATGCTAGCACTACATTTAGAGTTTGGCATTAGACCTACTGCATGTCTGCACGTCTCCAAATCTCAATGCTACATTTGATGTAATGCCAGTATGCACAGAAATATACATAGTCAAGACACGTGCGTGTAACGTTGTGAAAAACATCCGTGGTGACCAGCGTCATTGTTTACAGTAGGCTAACCTTATAGCTTTATAACGCGATGCAAACAGTTCATAGTTAGCTAGCGTATTAGCGCTTAGAATTTGCAAAAAGCCACATCGCACTAAATTCAACAAATTGTCGCCATGAATACTTCAAAGTGTCATGCATTTACCTGTACATAAGAAACTCTGCCAACTCTTTATCTGTTCTGCAGTTGAGCTCACGAAGCTCCGTCCATCTGTTGAACGACTCTCCGATATAAACTCCACATCTATCTTGCATTAGTTTTTCTGCTAGATGGGCTTTTGAACCATTTAAATTTCTTTTGAGAAGTAGCAGGCAAGCAGTCGTAGCTTCTGTCCGTGTGCAGGTTGTTGTTGCAGGGGCGCTCCGGGGTAATGGCGGAGGATACAGGTAGCAGAAACAGAAACACTCTCTGCGGCTGTGCGTGCTCAGTTATCGGGCACGAGCCTACAGCGCGCATGAAGTGTCAATCATCGTCTTACTCGCATTTTATTGGTTAACGCCATCGGCGAGGGGACTCTTGAGTAGTTGCTGAGATCAGAGAAGGAGGGACTTAACAAAAATATAATAATAAATATTTTTACTTACTTTATATCAACACTTAAGGCCAGAAGGTCAATTTTGTACATTTCTTAAAATTTGTAATACATTTAGAAATCCAGACTATCACTTTAAGAGAAGGGGATTATGATCTAAGAGGATGTATGATTTTTAAAGTGCAGATGGTGCATTCAACCAGAAAACGTATGTGCGTTTCTGTGCAAGGAGTCTGGCTCTGGAATGGGTTGGAGGAAGATCTTAAGCAGTGCCCAACTCTTTACAAATTCAAGAAAAAGTATAAAGAAAAGGTTTTACTAGAATATAGTGCCGACGAAGGGATTTAAATTCTTAAGATAATTTGGAAATTATTCAATCACTGAGGTACTACAAGTAGCAAGTAGTGGTGCAAGTTGTTACGGTTGTCATTGCTAACCTCGTTGTCTACTGCAGTACACAGCTTAGGATGTAAACATCCACAAACTTCACCAGATAGGGCAGCCGGGTGGAGGCCTCTTGATTGGGGGCATGTACCACTCTCAATGGGGCACAGCTGACACAGGCTGCTGTCATGTCTGAGCCCAAAGAGCTGCTTCACAGGTGCAAAGGTGTTTCTACTTCACACAGTGACTACTGCGCCTCAAAACACAGCCTCAAAGACCAACTGTCTCATCTGGAATCAGGTCAACGGCGTAGCAATTGGCCCAGCCCCAGAGAGTGGAAATGTGTCTAGTTCTCATTGCTTGGTGAGAATAATGAGACAAAGCCTGCGCCCCAGTAAAGCTGCTGCAGACACTCTTCTAGCATCAATGTCTTGGGTTCGAGTCCCAGTCCGGCAGTTTAACCCATCCCTGCTCTTCCTTTTCACCAGTGCTGTCCACCGTCTAATAAAACCACTGATCTATAGTTACAATTTTTTGTTTAACATCTTCTCACATAGAGCTTGTTTAGTTTGATACTTACTGATGTGTGGCTTAATGACTGGGAGCCTAATTATAAGCTCTCTTGAAGACCGAGGAGATTTTGTTGAGTAAGTGTGCCATCTACAGGCCACAAGAGTTTCTACAGAGCTGTGTTTGTTTGTATTCTGCTGAGCTAATAGTCGAAACCCTCGAAAGCATTGATGAATTTGTTTAATAAACAACAAATATCTAATGCCACGGCTCAAATAAAAAGGAGGCATCTCTTGTAGGGAGTGGTGCAGGCTACAATTACTGAGAAGAGAACTACTTCTTTCCACCTCTGTTAACATGGAATTAGGCTTTCCAAAGTAGCACGCATACTGACAATATTCTCATTCACACACACCAAAGCATTCCTTGTCTTACAGAAACGTAGGGGAGAGCGGGGTGGGTTGGGTCATGGGCATGTTTGGGTCTAGCAGTAGAGCTGATACAGTGGGGGAAAAGTATTTAGTCAGCCACCAATTGTGCAAGGTCTCCCACTTAAAAAGATGAGGCCTGTAATTTTCATCATGGGTATACTGTACCTCAACTATGAGAGACAAAATGAGAAAATAATAATCAAGAAAATCACATTGTCTGATTTTTAATGAATTAATTTGCAAATTATTAGGGGTGTGTATCGCCTAGTCTCAGGCGATACGATACGTATCCCGATACAAGGGTCACGATACGATACGATACGATATATCCCGATATTGAAGAATTAGACGATTATTGCGAATTTTTTTTTACTACTTTGGAAACAACTATTCAGTAAACTAGTCCACCTTCATTAGATTTGTATCAAATACATTTGATCTATCTTATGATATAAATGCTTTTCACTAATGTGCTTGTGACTGGTGTTTATGGTGATTATGTACCTTTGAACGGAAAACAGATTTCTTGGAAACCTAGTAATGAAACCAATTACTGGGGATGGGCACGTTTTCTAGTATTTCTATAGTTGGGAGTCCTTGGCGATCAGTAACTATTATGGGTTTCATCCATTAAAATATACAATAACTCAGACGGGGCATTTAAAATCGTGTCTACTCCACAACGGGTGTCACTCGTAGATCAGGGACATAATGACACGGGCATCACGCGCAGCAGTAGCACACAACTGAAGCAGAGGGGAAACTACAGCAGGCTCTTTTTAAACTTGTGTCGTAGTACTGCAGTGGCGAGACACAGGTTTAACATGAGTATGCTGTATTTACTGTAGTTTCACCTCGGTTTCGTTTAATTCCGTAATAAAATGCTACGAAGATAAATCCTCTCCAAACGCAGCGGCGACGCACTCAGCAATATGCACAAAGCTGTGGCTCTCGTAATAATCCAGGTCTCTGTCTTTGCTGTAAAAGCCAAAGCCAAATGTAGAGTTTAAAAGAGCCCCGTAGCGTCTCATAACTCATTCTTTTCCATGCTAAGCTCTTCCTGTGTTTCTCTAACTCTCACTAAATTCTAGTGTTACTCAAGCGGGCTGCGCGGTGCGCTGCCATCTAGCGGGCGGGAGTAAAAGTGCAGGACCAAAGAGAGACGCTGCAATGAATATTTCCCCAAAAATAGATGTTTAAATATCGATACGGGCGCTTTTGTATCGATACGAGAATCGCGCGACGTAATATCGCGATATATCGGCGAATCGATATTTTTCAACACCCCTACAAATTATGGTGGAAAATAAGTATTTGGTCAATAACAAACAAGTAAGATTTCTGGCTCTCAGACCTGTAACTTCTTTAAGAGGCTCCTCTGTCCTCCTCTCGTTACCTGTATTAATGGCCCCTGTTTGAACTTGTTATCAGTATAAAAGACACCTGTCCACAACCTCAAACAGTCACACTCCAAACTCCACTATGGTCAAGACCAAAGAGCTGTCAAAAGACACCAGAAACTAAATTGTAGACCTGCACCAGGCTGGGAGGACTGAATCTGCAATTGGTAAGCAGCTTGGTGTGAAGAAATCAACTGTGGAAGCAATTATTAGAAAAATACCACTGCTAATCTCCATCGATCTGAGGCTCCACGCAAGATCTCACCCCGTGGTGTCAAAATGATCACAAGAACGGTGAGACCTAGTGAATGACCTGCAGAGAGCTGGGATCAAAGTAACAAAGGCTACCGTCAGTAAGACACTACGCCGCCAGGGACTCAATTCCTGCAGTGCCAGACGTGTCCCTCTGCTTAAGCCAGTACATGTCCGGGCCCGTCTGAAGTTTGCTAGAGAGCATCTGGATGATCCAGAAGAGGACTGGGACAATGTCATATGGTCAGATCAAACCAAAATGGAATTTTTTGGTAAAAACTCAACTCGTCGTGTTTGGAGGAGAAAGAATGCTGAGTTGCATCCAAAGTACACCATACCTACTGTGAAGCATGGGGGTGGAAACATCATGCTTTGGGGCTGTTTTTCTGCAAAGGGACCAGGACGACTGATCCGTGTAAAGGAAAGAATGAATGGGGCCATGTATCGTGAGATTTTGAGTGAAAACCTCCTTCCATCAGCAAGGGCATTCAAAATTAAACGTGACTGGGTCTTTCAGCATGACAATGATCCCAAACACAAATCTTTGGAGGGAGTTGAAAGTCCGTGTTGCCCAGCGCCTGCCCCAAAACATCACTGCTCTAGAGGAGATCTGCATGGAGGAATGGGCCAAAATACCAGCAACAGTGTGTGAAAACCTTGTGAAGACTTACAGAAAACGTTTGACCTCTGTCATTGCCAACAAAGGGCATATAAGTATTGAGATGAACTTTTGTTCTTGACCAAATACTTATTTTCTATCATAATTTGAAAATAAATTCATTAAAAATCAGACAAAGTGATTTTCTGGCTTTTTTTTTCTCATTTTGTCTCTCACAGTTGAGGTTTACCTATGATGAAAATTACAGGCCTCTCATCTTTTTAAGTGGGAGAACTTGCACAATTGGTGGCTGACTAAATACTTTTCCCCACTGTAAGAGAGAACAGGCTAAACAGAGAGGTCCATGGTCTTGGTCAGAGTTTGATGCCACTAACTGTTATGGATGCTAGATGGCAGCTGCCTTAAAAGGAGAGTAAACCAGAGCAAAAAAAGTAAAACATACCAACTTTTGTAAACTTTTAGTTATCAGGCGTGAGTAGGGCTGTCACGATAATTATTTAATCGACTTATTGTTCAATAAATGACAGATAAGCAATATTTGAGCTCAGTAGTTATTGTCTCTACTGTACATTTATTTGCAATTTTTGTCACATTTTTCGAAAGTGTCTAATACTTTCTTTACCCTAGGTACTTAAGTATGTTGCATTTCAATGTATTTCAGAAGCCTGGGTGAATGTAGTGTGTGTGAGTGAGTGAATGATGGTGGTCGAAGGGGCCAATAGTGCAGATAGGAAGCCTCGCTTACATCAATCGACCCCAGGGCAGCTATGGCTACAATAGTAGCTTTCCACCACCAAGTATAGAGTGAATGAATATTGCAACGTAAAGTCTTTGAGTGTCCAGAAAAAAGCTATATAAAACCAATGCATCATCATAATTATTTATAGTGTAATATTTTCAAATAAAATAAGTACTTTTCAAACAAAACATTATTGTATTTTTTAAGTTTTAAAGTTTGTTTCTATACATCATTAAAAGGTCTTCAATAATACCGTTTATTGCAATATTTTCCTGGCTCAATATACTGAACGTCAAATTGGTTAAGTTATCGTGGTCATGACAGGCCTAAGTGAGTCAGCTTTCACACTGAAGAACATGACTTTCATTTATCATTTCCTCCACTAAGTAGGTATCTTAATCATTGACTAAATGCTGTGTGGTTTTTGGCTGGAGGTGAAAAAGAGCTAGTAAAATGGCTGACTGGGGAGTATTGGGTCAAATGTTGAGGGGAGGGTTGGGTCACACACTGAAGAGAAGACAAGGATGAAAGGCTGGGGATTAGGAGTGTAACAATATGTTTTTGACCGATACAATAGGTATCGATTTGAGGCCAAACGGTTCGATGTAAAACGATATAGAATTTTTTTTGGAACGATAACATTCAATCGATACAGTGGATTTTTTATATGATATTCGACACTTTTAACATCGGATTTATGACAAGGAACATAAATACAACAGTATGCATTCACTTCAGATTTGCTGATTGATCAAACAGTGGAAAAAATACACTCACAAAAGTGCAATAAACAGCCAAGATAAAGAGCTGCATACTCGGTTATATATCATAATCTCTTCCACAGTTTATTTTCAGTTAGAGCCAGTGCTGTTTTTGTGGGACACCTTTAACCTTAAGACCTCTCTTCTAGTTTTAATTAAAAATCAAATGTTATTTGATTTTAATATAATGTTTTTCTCCAATATATCGATACAGTCAATATTTATTCATTCGAAGCGATGTAGATCGATGTGTAGCCAGGATCGATGCAAACTAGCCGAGCGCCGATCGATGCAGCGGATCGAAGACATAACATATCGATATGACGATTAAATCGATGAATCGTTACACCCCTACTAGGGACACATACCCCAAGCCTTTCATCCTTGACTTCCGATAAATATGTTTTGGTGAAGTATTCATGATGAGGAGTGATTGAAGAAGTGGTGGATAGTCTGTTATTGTGGATCTTCTGTTTTGTTTGCAAACCCAGAAAAAGAAAACCTTAGAATGTATTAATCAAGAAACTGTTGTTCTCATGCTAGGTCGGGTACTGACAGTTCTGCTCCAGCTATTCTGTTTCCTGTAGATCTTGGTGTTTATCAAGTTCCGTAATGATGAACAGTATGGGTTACTGGTCTTTGTTTAAAAAAATAGTTTTCTTTGTGAAGGATACCGTTTCAATATTCTAACTTTTACCAAATAAATAATAAAAACTTTATAAGATACCATTTGGCCATAGATCATGTTAGTGTCGACCCACTGTTCTGAAGGGTACACACTAAAATGATCTATGGCAGGATGGTATCTTATAAAGTTTTTATTATTTATTTGGTAAAAGTTAGAATATTGAAATCGGGGGGTTCCCCTGGACCAACTCAACCCCACCTAGAGGTTTCTGATTAGTGTCTGAGATTAGCAAAAGAAAGGACTTCAGACTTTAAAGCATTACAATTTACAGACTTGACGTGATAATAATCCTAGATCTTTTCAATTGCAAACTCCAAAACTACCAAACATAACAACAAAAACGTAACATGGCATGTAGCAACTTGCTACCGACATGTTTGCCACATTAAATTTTGAGTAAACAAAAAGGTGGTGCCCAGAAACGCCTATGCTGTGTCAGAATACATCACAACATTCACCATTTTGAAATTGATTTTGTCTCTTTGGTATGCAATGGATTCAAGCCTTAAAGAAAAACACTGTCGCGTTGTAGTAACAGTGTTTAGTGTATAGCTAGCTTGGCCTATACCGCTACCATTAGCTGTATGTCAACTTTAGCCAAGTAGGGATAATACAGTAGCCTGCAGGTGATGAACACCTTAATCCTAACAAAATTCTCGTCAATCAATGCACGTGACAGCAGAGCTTGATCATTTCTAACAGATTTTGACAAGCTTTGAAATGTAAGTTTGGTTTGAGAGCTTGTCATCCCGATATATCTAACAAAATGGACAATAACAGATAAGACTGCTGATCATCATGCATGTAAACCTCAAAACATGTCAACGATCTAAAAAAAAACAAAGATATGACCACAGAGACAAGTTAAATTAGCTTATTATCAAAGTCTAACATATGCACTAATTGTCTAAAGCATGTAGATTAACAGTACCGTCTTTTACACCATTATTCCACGCTATAAATCAGTAGAATAACACGCATGCACAAGCAATAGTTCATTGCGTGCATACTTCAAACAGCAGAGCTAAGCTAGTGCGCAGGCTAAAGTTCATAACAACATAGCTGGGTTGACACAAATGTACAAATAAACTGTGTACGGGTTGTATGCATGAAGTTTTCGGCACCAGGCGATCAAATCACTCACCTAATAGCCGGGACAGAAAGATGTTTGTAGAAAATCTCTGTCAATGGTAATGTAATGAGAGATGGAAACACACGCTTGCAGGAATGGCGCGTGTACTACAGGTGGCGCATGTTGATGACGTAAGACCGAGCCCCTAAAAAAAAATTTATGGAATTTTATCTGGCTTATAATTATTTAGACAGGTTGGGGGAATATACTGTCAATGGGGCAGGTACAATTAATTCATTCATAAACATGTGCAGGGATATAAATGTGTTTTGAAACAGAAAGAATTGTTTACATCTGATGTAAATGTAATGTCCTGTAAGATCATCATGAGATCTAACCTGAACTTTTTAGAGATGGATATGTTGCATGTGTGTGAGTCTGTGTTCAGGTCTGGTTAAAAAAAAAAAAACACAGTTTTGCCTAATGATCTGTGTAACATTAAACCTATAACACAATGGTGTCTCAGAGGACGATAGTGGTTCCGTCAGTCCACTGACCCAAAGGGTCAGATCCGAGCTTTAATATGGTGCAGACCAGGCACGTACAGAAGGGGGGATGAGGGGGCTTGAGCCATGCACCTGAAGTGCCCTTTTCCCTCCATACCTTTTATTTATTTATTATAGTATATTTTGTGTAACCAAAGCTTTGCCATGGTCCTTACCATTGATTCTGTAGAGTGAATGAATAATAACAACATGCATCGTGAAATGAGAAGCCTGTCAACTCAGGCTAGGAAAGCAGAATACAAATGTTAGCCGTTAACATCATTATCAATTGCAATAATATTTATAAGTATAAGTAACATTCAACTCTGGGGCATATTCAGCTTCAAAGTGGGATGATCCAAAATGCCCTGTTCAGGATATTGGCCCTCTTGACATCAAATACAGAAAAATATGGATCACAGCCATGTTAAAAAGCATGTGTGTGCATTCATAAAATTGTTAAAACTGAAATAATAATAATAATAATAATAATAATATAAAATTAACTCTTTTCACCAGTTATGATCAACTTTATACTCTTATATATACTTTATGACATGCATTAAATACATTCAAATTCAAAATACAAAAGGACAACAGTCAGCTCGTTCGGCATAATTTGGAATATGGCCATAACAGTCACAATACAACAGAATATGTTACACATTAAGGCCACAATATTGCCCAGTGTAACATCAGGCAATAAGAGAACGTAAAAAACCCAAACAAAGTGTTAACTGCACTTATTCGTATTCATTAAAGAGCACATGAGAAGGTTCTTTGAGAATGTTTTTTTGCCTGTGCCGAGGCTGAGGATTCAAAGAGGTGTTTTTAAAGAAGGATACTCTTTCCTGCCAATAATCTTCATGGCATTTCGAACCAATTTCTCAATTTTGGTTTTACACAAGACAGTGAGAGGGTCAAACCAGGCAACCATGCCGTATCTAATTAGGCTTTCCAGAACAGCATTATAAAACCAAGACATTATTTTTGTACTCACGCCAAACAAACTCAGTCTTCTTAAAAAATGAAGCCTCTGAGACAATTTGCGACAAAGAAAATCAACATGCACATTCCACTTGAGTAGGTTGTCAAGATAAACACCAACTTGTTCTATTTCACTGCCACCAATAAGGATTGGGTTATGTGACATAAGCCCTTTGGGGTCAAAGACCATCTCTTTGGTTTTACCTACGTTAAGAGTCAAGTTGTGCTCCACGCACCAGGAATGGAAAGAGTCAATTTCATCAGAGTATATCCCAGAGGAAAGGGTATTTCAAAAAGAGATCTCAATTATCACTCATTCCTTTCTCCTAGACCAAACTGAGCATTGTTTAAGACCAATCTGAGCCGACGGATTATTGCTCCTGTTTCTCAATTTTGTCTCCTGAGCAAAAGACTGTACAAAAGCTCAGATTAGACTCTGGTTTAGATTTATTTTTTTTATTCATTTTGTCCTTGTAGAAATCTCAAATTGTCTCCACATTAAATGTCTTCTATTTGTCTCAATCATTGACACAAGAGAGATTTCACATTAAACTTAAACAAATCTCATTTTAAGGTTGTCTATTTTTTCTCATATTTTTCTCATGTGCTGGAAGTTCTCAATATTCTTCAGTAAAAATACAGATACATGAGCAACAAATGTAAAAGTAGATTAAAACTGTACGTAAAAGTACAAAAGTACCCATTTTTAATAGTACTTGATAAGTAAAAAGTAGTATTTCACACCTTTTTTTTTTAACTAAACCCAACCAGGACTAAACTGGGACTAAAGCTGGACTTACCCAGGACTAAATCATGTCCTTTTATTTTTTTTTTGAGTCCTTGTTTTGTCTCCATGGTAGGTGTCATTAAGGCATAACACAGACTCTCCAATGTGGCGGCACGGTAGTACAGTGGTTAGCGCTCGTGCTTCACAGTTAGAAGGTCCGGGTTCGATTCCCACCAGGGACAGGATCTTTCTGCGTAGGTTTCCTCTGGTTTCCCCTACCACTAAAAACATGTACAATAGGCCAGGATAAATGTGAGTGTGTTTGAGAGTGTGCATGGGGGATGATGGATGGAAATTAGCCCAAGGCTACAATCCAGTGTGGCTTGTTTACATGCATGTGCTGTCCCTTTTTCATCTTCTTCCACTTGTCCGTTGCCGGGTCGTGGGGGCAGCCGTTGGAGCTGCCCAAATCACATAGCACCAGCCCCCATGGCTCCTTCTGCAGGTGGTGGGTCCACGGAAGGACGGCCTCACGGTTCAAACCGGGCCTGTTGGTCTCTCCTAGGGGGCTACCAGTGTACGCAGACACTGGAGGCAATGTGGGTGAAGTGTCTTGCCCAAGGACACAACGACAATGTGCACCTTCAGGAGGCGGGATTCCAACCCCGACCCCCGACCTTCCGATCATGAGACGACCCGCTCTACCATCTGCGCCATTGTCGCAATGTGCTGTCCCTACCAAATAAAAAATGTCTCATCTGGCACTTTTTGGTTTAAAAGGCATTTTAGAAGAAACAAAATAAGCCATAGAAACTGTTTCTCTCTCAGGTATGTTTCAATTAGGAGCAACAGATGAGAATCACATTTTTGTCTCCAGAAGTTTAAGAATAGACATGTTTGAGAAGTAAAATCTTCCTCTGGGATAGATGGGCTTTCGCCTTTTCTTAGTAAGCTCAAAATGACTGTGTCGTCTGAGAATTTTAAGATTTTGTTGTTTGGCTTTTTGCTTCTGCATTCGTTTGTGTATAAAGTAAAAAGGATAGGAGAACTTACAGCTCCTTGGGGCACTCCAGTCCTGCTTGTTTTTGCTTCAGACAAAGTGTTATTTACCCTCACTGGCTTTGACCTGTTTGTTAAAAAAGAGTGAAACCACTTCACCAGAAAAGGGCTAATCTGTAGAGCCAACAGTTTTTGTGAGGGCAGACAGTGTCAAAGGCCGATGTAAAATCAGCAAATAGAACCCGTGCATAACAATCAGAATTTTCCAGATGTTTACAAATCAAATGAGACATTCCAACAATAGCATCAGTGGTGTCAAGACCTTGCTTATAAGCGAATTGTAATGGATCTAAATAATCTGTAACTTCTGACTTTAACGAGTTCACCATAATTTTCTCAAAACATTTCATAACAATGCTCGTCAAGGGCACAGGCCGATAGTCTTTAGGATAGCATCAGTTGCATAATTATCATTTTATTTCAGTGAAGCAGCAATTTTAATGAAGAAAGGTTGGGCAGAAAAGTTATTTTTATCTTTATTTTTAAGCTGCTGACAGGACGTGACATAGATAAAGTTCATAGCAGTTTGACTCGTTTCTTATTGACTTAACACGGCAACAGTTTAAAATTGTTTGCCTTCATCTATGTCACTTCCTGTCATCACAAAAATGGCCAAACTAAAGAAAGCTGGGTACAGTCTTTAGCAAAATCATCAATATAATTGTGTTAACCATGTTTTAGAAAAAAAACAATTGTATGCACTTTAAGAACCGATTGTGAAAAAGTCCTGAAATCTAATCTTTAAATTGCCTTGTTTAGTGTTCTTTAATGTCCGTGCATTGTACTTTTAATGTTTCCTTGATGTAAGGCAACCTTGAGTGCTTGGAAAGGTGCCAAACAAATAAAATGTATTTTTAAATTAGTGATTAGGAATACTTCAAGGACGAAACTGTTGTGTTTTCACAACACCATGATCAAACAATATAGTAATAAATGTCATACTGTGAAAAGAAAATACCATATGACAGAAACATTTATAATAAAAATGACACAAGGTTGTCATCTAAAGTCAGAGACAATGTATTTTACTTTGTGTTTACTTTGAGTGTGCAATAGAACAAATGCTTCAAAGATAAAATAGTGATCTGTTATTATATAGTGAGCCATGAAGGGAAGCGGTGCAGCACTGATGCAAGATACAGTACAATGACAAAATACGTAGGACGAGTTGCACTGAGATAGTTGTGTCCATGGTGAAAGATAGAGCAGGTCACAGCACCCGATTATCAGTTACAGCAGAGTAGCGAGGCCATGCATGTTCAGAGAGTATCCACGTTTGAACATAAAAGATACCATCTTTTTCAAGGATACATTATTGTTTTCTTCTGCCACAATCTCATATACATAGCCTAATATGATGCCATTTGAAGTATGCTCCTCGTAAGGTAAACCGTAAGGTCTGACACACATACAAAATTCCATTACCATCAAAGAAATTTGCAATGTCACATAAAAAAAATTGATTACAAACTAGAGACATTGTTGTAGTCAAGGGAATCCAAACAGTTGAGACAGGGGACAAGGAGCGTCAACCAGGCACAGTGTGTGTGTGTGTGTGTGTGTGTGTGTGTGTGTGTGTGTGTGTGTGTGTGTGTGTGTGTGTGTGTGTGTGTGTGTGTGTGTGTGTGTGTGTGCGTGTGGGTGGGTGTGTGTGTGCGTGTGTGCATTTGTGTGCGTGTGTGTATTTGCGTGTGTAAAACAAAATGGGAGTGTCCTCACAGTCACTCAGTTTATAAACATTCCTGCTCCACTAAACATTTGTTCACAGTACAAATCTATTGATCACTGTCTCCAGCTCTCAGCAGGCAGCATGGACTTCTGTGAACTCTTGTGTATTTCTCTTGGTGCTGTTGTATCCATCTACTTTGGGGTAAAACTAGTACTTTTCAGCTGGATACTTTTCCCCACAGTGTGGTTTCCTCTGCCAAAACTGTTCTTCACCTCAATGGGAGAGTGGGCAGGTGAGTGCATGTAACTCTCGCACCTTCTTTGAAGTTTATGATGTGAACATTAATGCAATTACTTTTTAAGGCAAGCAATAATAACAACAAGCAGTTTTGGTTGTATTCCATCTAAACAGCTGAATGGAGATGCCGGTCTTTGTCACTTCTTGAAATTAAATCTTACATCAGCCAGTGCTAAGTAAACGTTCTGGTCGGTGGTTGTTAATACACTTGGTTTGCCAGAGCATGGTGACCTGACGTGAACTGGCAGATATGGGCGTAACTTCCTTACGGTCTGGTGTGGACATGTCCCCACCAACTTTGGCGTGGCAGGGACAGTCCCCACCAATATTTCACAACTTTTTCCCTTCTGAGCATTTACATTTGTGGACAGTAGCTTGAGGGCAGCGGTTGGCAGAGTTCAGAGCGTCTTTGAGCTGCTGTAAATGCGACGATGCGCGAATGTTTTTAAGCCCTGCTGCTCCCACTGTGATGTGAGGGAGCGTAGGGGGCACGTCTTCTCATTGGGCGATCTTTCACAAAGGCTTTACACTGATATTGGCTTGTTACGCTGGAGAGAGGACGGCCACCATCACAACGCTTTTTGTTTCGTGTTAATTTTGTGAAATATTTACGGAGATATTCACATTTTCGGGTTGCCCTACAGCATTTTTATGGAGCTTATTTACGTTCGCTGCATTTACGTGAAAACACGCTTTGTCTGTAGTTTAATTCAATCAAAAGGTTTTACTCAAAAACGATAAGAAAGTAGTTCTAATGCTCTTTCCATTACTTAGTTTTATTGAGAAGTCAAGTGCGGGAGGAGAGGAGAGACCTTCCTTCCATAGACTGTATCAGTGAGGGGAGGGGCCAAAGGGAAGGAGAGACAGACTCACGTAGCAACAAATTATGTATACAAGTCAACTAAGGAATTTGACAGGCTTGTTAGCATTATTAACGTTTTTATTTCAACAAAAAGCTTTTTCTCCACGTCCCCACCTTGAGTAACGCAACACCTTTATTAACCTGGAACAGTTTTCTTTGTTTGGAAATACTTGATAACTACTTGATATATACACCAGGCATATTACTGAAGCCAAGAAGCCTCAAATAGAAGTTGTACATTTTACCATTTTACATTTGTACAAATGCAACCATGAAGAAACTTGTCAAATGAAAACTATCGATGAGAATAAAATTCATTAAGATGCTTACACAACAGGACAGCTTTAGTGGACACGGGAACGCGCCTCCTTCCCCTACCCCCACTCTGATCAAAGGGCGGTCCCATTGACGTACATTGGATTTGGCATCCTGTGAAGGGTCCTTCGCTCTCCCACATTGAGAAAGCACTCGGATCTATCCCCCTTTTCTTTCCAAAGTCCACTCTCATTCCATTCCGGCACGGAGAAAAGCAGCCATTAGAACACTATGTACCGGCCCGGAGAAATCCCACTGTCTCACTGCATTCTTTTACTAAACAGGCTGAATAAGGGTTTTTAGTTCAGCCGGTCCAAGACGAGCAGGAGGGTGCAACAGTTAAAAAAGAAAATGCTTACCGGATGGTGAAACGTTTTATTGACGTTTTTCAAAAGAAGATCCAGAAAGCTAAGAGTGTTCCTGATGGATGCCACGCGGTGTGTGGTCTTTTCTTGCAAGATTTCATCAAGAACAAAACTACTGGAAAGTGGTGTGGAGATTTTCTGCTCATGGATGTGTTGCAAGGAAGAAACTCAGTTGGATTTCTTTGGCATGTCTGGAAGCAAAGGTCATATTAACATCTGTTGCATCACTTGTTCTGCCTTTGTAGGGGAATGTAAACAGTCTGTTTTAATCCCTCCAGTTATAAGACAGAACCATAGAACTATAATAAGTCTATAGGAAATAATAATTGCCGTGGCAAATGTGGCAGCCATCTTTTGATCGTCTGAAATAGTCAAATTGTAAATGGAAGTATGTAGAGAATAGGGAAATAATCTGTCAGGACATAAATATGAACATTCATATTAACCCCAAAATCACTGCACTGGTCGGTCTCCATTTTACACAGATTTAAGGGTGTTTTTTTGCTTGACAACAAACTGTCTGGACAAACCCATCAATATAACTAACACATATTCAACACCAATTAGTAAACACAGTGGCGTAGCAAGGGTACCAAGGGGCCCCAAGCAAGAATGTTGGTTGGGGGCCCTCTGGTGGCCGCTCGGTGTACTGCGCACTGAGAGAGAGGACGTCATTTGAGCAGGAGCGGGTCACCTGAAAACTCCCATAATGCAGTTCTCTGCATACGTTTTCCTCAGAACAGAAGGCTGAGGTTCTTTAGGTCATGAAGAGTGCTACAATAAACTGGTTTCACTATTAGAAATATAATCTGATGGAGCCATGAGTAAAAAAGTCTGTCCACTGCTCATTAAAAGTTAACATTAGGGAACTCACTAAAACATGCAGCAGGATGGGGATAAACAGCGCCAAAGAGCGTTGGTGGAGAGATGATGAAACTGCATCACCAAAATCATTAGGAAGGCTGTGTGTATCAAGCGTTTACTGCAGGTATCTGAAAAACGGGTTGGTGCATGGGGGCCCTTCACAGTTGCCTTATGGCAAGCTACGCCTCTGAGTAAACATTTTCACTTATATGAGCAACTTAAAAGGAAAATTGGGGGGTCAATTAGGTTTCAAACAAAGGGACAATTGCTGAACATAGTTGAAGTGTAGATTTTTGTATA
The DNA here is from genome assembly GCA_007210695.1 of Neogobius melanostomus. NCBI lineage: Eukaryota > Metazoa > Chordata > Actinopteri > Gobiiformes > Gobiidae > Neogobius > Neogobius melanostomus. The sequence goes on along the minus strand of VHKM01000006.1, from coordinate 1,312,815 downwards.
TGGCCCCATAGTGTTGGGAAGATGGTGCGTTCATGTAAAATCACAAGGAGCATACTGTTTAAAATTGAGGTTGTATTGGGCCTAGCCACATGAAACAAAAACTGACACAGAAAGTTCCATCTCTTCTGTGTCAGCATAAATGATCTAACGTCAAATTATGTTCTCAAAATAATGTCTAAACCTGGTGACAAGATTCAAAAACATGTGCTTGATTGTTGGAAAGAAAGATTAATATGGCAGCTTTGGAGACCTAATCCCTAAAATAAACTTTCTGTTTGGAGATTTCTTTCAAAACAAGTTCTGGAACATTCGCCAACCATATTGGAACTCTACTTAACGATTCATTCCAACTGTGTTTGTGTTTCAGTTGTGACCGGTGCCTCAGAGGGTATAGGGAAGGCATACGCATTTGCCGTAAGTACAGTCTTCAACTGAATTGATGTGGCGACATTTATGCAAGAGTTTATGTTTTATGTACAGTTGGCAGAGCGAGGGATGAATGTGGTGATCATTAGCAGGACGAAAGCTAATTTGGACAAAGTGGCTAAGGAGATTGGTAAGTTTATTAGTGTCCATTTTGGATTTTATCACTGTGTGTTATTAGAACCTTTATGGACAGAGGGTGTCCGGTTTGGGAACCTCAGGATCTCATCTCTGCTGTTTGCAGACGATGTTGTTCTGTTGGCTTCATCAAATCAGGACCTTCAGCGCACACTGGGGCGGTTTGCAGCCGAGTGTGAGGAGGCCGGGATTAGGATCAGCACCTCCAAATCCGAGGCCATGGTTCTCCACCGGAAAAAGCTGGCTTGGCTTCCCCTCTTCAGGTCGGTGGAGAGTCCTTGCCTCAAGTGGAGGAGTTCAAGTATCTCGGGGTCTTGTTCACGAGTGAGGGACGGATCGGTGCAGCGAGTCGGGGGCTGAGTCGGGGGCAAAGCTCTCGATTTACCGATCGATCTACGTTCCCACCCTCACCTATGGTCATGAGATCTGGGTAATGACTGAAAGGACAAGATCGCGGATACAAGCGGCTGAAATGAGTTTCCTTCGCAGGGTGGCTGGGCGCACCCTTCGAGATCGGGTGAGGAGCTCAGTTACCCGGGAGGAGCTCGGAGTAGAGTCGCTGCTCCTTCACGTCGAAAGGAGCCAGCTGAGGTGGCTAGGGCATCGGATTCCTCCTGGTCTATTGGGAGGAGGCCTCGTGGAAGGCCCAGGACACACTGGTGGGACTATGTCTCCGAGCTGGCCTGGTGTCACCTCGGGGTCCCCCAGAACAGCTGGAGGAGGTGTGCGTGGATCGGGAAGTCTGGGCATCTCTGCTTAGACTGCTGCCCCCGCGACCCGTTCCCCGGATAGAGCGGAAGAAAATGGATGGATGGATGGATGGTGTTATTAAATCAACCTATAGCAAAATCTGGGTCATTTTGGATCTTTTGTTTGTGGGCACCACCGGCCACTTACATGTGGAACTACAGTGTTGCCCATGCTGCTTTTAAAGGCCAAGTAAATTAATTTTTGTGCTACAAAGTTGAGCCAAACATACTTGATGTGTAATGCAGAATAAATTAATTCTGCTTTAAGGCCTTACTTGCCCTGTGAGGCATCTCCCGTTGTGATATTGGGCTATACACAACATGATTTATTTTTTCAGTTTTTAAATAATAACAGGACTAACAATAGGACAAAAAACGCAGATTAACATCTTTACCAGAGAGCTTAAACAGTGGCTAAAGACACTTTTGCATATTTTCAATTAGAATTTTAAAAAGTGAAAATATTTCCGTTTGTCAAATGAGTGCACATGCCTTTTCAGCTCTGCCCATGCATTTACAACTGGATTGAGATCAGGACTTTGTGATGACCACTTCAAAACATTGACTTTGTTATCCTTAAGCCACTTTGTAACCAGTTTGGCTTTGGGTAATTGTCCATTTGGGAGACCCATCGGCGCCCAAGCTTTAACTTCCTGGCTGATGTCTTGAGATGTTGCTCCAATATTTCCACATTGTGTTCTTTCTTCATGATGTCATCTATTTTGTGAAGTGCACCAGTCCCTCCTGCAGCAAAACAACCCCACAGCATGATGCTGCCACCCCCGTATTTCACAGACCACAGGATATGTCTCCAAAAATGAAAGACTTTATCCTTTTTTTATTTGCAAACTCCAATCTGGCTTTTTTATGTTTGTTTTGGAGTAAGGGCTTCTTCCTGGCAGAGTACCCTCTCAGCCCATGTTGGTACAGTACTTGTTTCACTCTGGATAATGACAAACTCATACCAGTTTCAGCCAGCATCTTCACCAGGGCATTTGCATTTGTTCTTGGGCTGATATTCACATTTCAGACACAGCACGTTCATCTCTGGGGCACAGAACCCGCCTTCTTTCTGATCTGTATGATGGCTAGATAGTTCCATAATTGTTTTAACCAATGAACGTGGTACCTTTAAGTGTTTTGAAATTTCCCTCAAGGATGAACCAGACTTGCGCTTCCAGTTATCTTAGTGTATGTAAACATTTGGTTTTGTAAAAAGTAATAAAAAATGGTGTAGATAATTCTCTCATTCTCTCATTCTTCTGGCATTTGACAAATATACATAATTAGTATAATTCTAATTGACCTAAAAAAAAAGAAGTTAATTCTGGTTTCTGAGTGTGAGAAAAAAAATGCAAATGTGTCTTTTGATGAAGTGTATGTAAACATATGGTTCCTGCTGTATGTAGGAGATACTACTGGAAGGAAAGCCAAAGTGGTTGTGGCCGACTTCACCAAAGATGATGTTTTTGATCAAATTGAGGATGAGCTGAAGGAAATGAACATTGGAGTTTTGGGTGGGACATTTTACATTAAAAATCAAACATCCCTTTGTATGTACAGTATATTAACCTAATCTAATTGAACTCTTTTCAGTCAACAATGTGGGTGTGATAGTGAATGCTGTACCCTGCAGATTTTTGGAAACTTCAAATCTTGACCAGGTCAGTGATCATCAAGCTAAAGTACATTGAAAATGGAAAAATGCTAACATTGAACATTGCAAATACATTTCAACTGCCTTATAAACCTATATTTTTATATTTCAGAGTATAAACCAACTGATAAACTGCAATGTGAAGGCATTGGTAAAGGTGTGTTTTAAAACAATTACACACACAATAGTTCTCCTAATACTTCCCTTTGCTATATTTTCAGATGTGTAAAATTATTTTACCTGGAATGGTGAACAGGTTTTTATCACAGCGAAATAATCAAATAATAAAATTATCAAATGTAAATGTTTACAATGTGTATTTGTTGTTCTTGACAGGGGTACAGGGGCCATAATCAATATCTCATCAGGTGTGGCTTCTTCTTGCGTTCCTCTATATACATTGTATGCAGCGTCCAAGGCAAGGAGACATTTATTTGAATTTATTTTGAATGAAAAATAATACTTGCACTTCTTTACAGGTCTTTGTTCATAGATTTTCTCAAGCTCTTCAGGCTGAATATAAAGAAAAGGGAATAATTATACAGGTAATTCTTCCAGTTTGGACGTATTTGTAAATAGGAGATATAGGGACATATTCAGCCCATCTCAAGAGCTGGTGATGTCATGAGGCGTTGCTCCCCAAAGGTTTGACCGGACTTCTTCTGGTCATTTTAGGGCTCAAATTACATCCACTACAAAAGTGTGGCTTGTTAGAAGCTGGGAGATATTGTTATAATAGTGCAATTCTGATACTGTTTTTTCCAATACTTACCTCACTTCACGACACGTACCTTTTTTTTTTTGCATTTACTTGCTTTTGATTAAAACAATAAACAATCCTTTGTTGTTCTGGAGGCTGTGGCTCCATTCAGTGTTTCCACTAGGATGACCTTTTACCAGGCACCCGGCACTCTAGTACTGACGCCAGATGAGTTTGTGAATACCTCTCTGCAGTACCTTCTGTCTGGAGACAACACATACGGAAGCATCAGTCACTCACTAGTGGTAAGACTCTAGTGCATGTTGTAATGGTGTAAAAACTACACACAGTAATATATTTACGGTTTGATTTACAGGGATGGTTACTGCAGAGAATTCCTGACTGGATATTGTTCTCTGAATGCATGCAAAACAATCTACAAAATTACATAAAGGAAGCACTTTCAGAACGGCAGCCACCAAACAAAAATAATGCAATAAGAAGACCTGTGTACCACTGCATGAAAGATTAGTAGCGTAAGTCCAAAATACAACAACGTGGAAAAATTGAAGCTGGACCTGTGGGACATGGGGCACATAATGTATAAATAGTGAAACTCAACTTGTCATAGTTATAAAACCGGTATAGATGCAAATGTTTTATTGACAGTGTTTGACCATGATAGTATGTTTGTTTTTTTACTATCTCATTCTAGTTTTCAACAATTAGCTTACAGCAGCACAGTGGATTGGAACAGCACATCATCTTGGAAAGTTTAACAACAGCTGGATGGCTTTAAATTGCATTAAGCAAAAACTGAGAAAAATGCTCATGCCAAAATCATTGTAGGTGGTAATTTTAATATTGTTGATATTGATTGGGAGACAAATCCAATGAAGAAGGTAAAGATAAGTCTTCAGGAGAAAAGCTTATATTTATATTCAGAGGAACACAATAATGACCATAAAGACACACGTGCAAATACAATAGGGCATATCTACAGGTATTAAAGAACACATGGAGGTCTAAAAGGGATATAATAGAACATTGTACAAAGAGTAGATGCATAACATTGTTAAATAGGGGCTGAATAACAACAGGCGCCCATTGTAGATGCATCAGGGCAACAACTAATGGAGGTACATTGTTCAGACAGTGTATCCAAGGCAAACAAACTCCTTATTCTCACCTTTAATGTAAATTATATTGATGTTTTATGGATTTACTTTATATCCGTCTTCTTGTAATTTGATGTACATGTAATGCACTTTAAATTGCCTTTTGTATGAATTGTGTTCTACAAATAAACTTCACCAAATAATGTGCACCTTTTACATCTAAGCTGAATGGTAAACCCTAAAACAGTATATAACCACAGAATACCCATCAGGAAGGTGTTGAGAAACTACTCAAAACCTTAAAACCAGGAAAAGCTTTAGGACTAAGCCAGATGGGGTCTTGAGGGTGCCAGAGGAAAAGTCCCTGAAAATATGACTGACGCAGGCATCACATCCATACCCTGCCTCAAACTATAGCATGGAGCACATTATCGATTAAAGAAGCTTTCACACTATGTTATCACAGGTCCCTTCTACTTCTGGATTGCAACTTTCCTATGTAACCTTTCGGATGATGTGAGTGGCTCTAGATGGGATTACCTCACTAATAACAATAACCATCATCCACCTTTTTGTAGACAATTGTCAAGTGTAGATAACAGGGACCAGGACATCTTCCAGTGTAATCTCTGTAATCTTTGGTCAAAAAACAGGGTTATGTGCTTCAATACTTGTATGTGAACTATAGTACAATCTCATAGTTCAGTTTCATCACAACAAAGATTCTACACACTGTGATCAAGTATCACCACAGTCAAACGACACAAAGAATGTAGGTGTGCTATATTAGCATAAACATAATTTTATCAGCAGGAAATTCAAACACTGTCCTCCACAGGCCAAGACTACAGCTTTCAACCCACTTGTTTGCAACACCCTTGAATAGTAAGCCGCCCGCTGGGTCCTGTACATTATGAGGGACAAGAGTAAACTGTTTAGCAACGGACAGCACGTTTTGTAAACTCACCATACAGCCCAAAGAGCAGTGTAAGAACTATGCTTCAAAAGTGGGCAGGCAAAACTTTAATAATTAGCACCCTCTCCCTTCCCCATCAGCGTGATATCTACAGGGAGTTTGCCAATTGGATTTACACAGTGAGAGTTGTATACTTATGGAGCTCTACAGTTCCACCTCCTTTACAATTTGCCTGGATTCTGGAAGTAAAAAAACTGCATTTTGTAAATAGAATTTCCATTGAAATAATTGTATCTATTGTATTTAATGTTTTCAGTAAATACAATAAAAATGAAATGACCTGTGACATTGTGTAATGTGTGTGAAGGGTATGCGGTTACATACTAAGCACATAGTTGTTCTTTTACATAAGTACTGAGGCTTGTTTTTTATAATTCTATTCTAACCAGGAACACTGGACAGAATTCAGCAATATGGACGACAAGACAAGTGAAAGAATCAGATGCATTTTTGAAGAAAAATAAACTGACAGGAAATGTTCTTTTCTGTTATTATATAAGCTGCAGAGTTTACATTTTGCTAATTGCAGCTAGATTGGGAGTTTGGCTGTGTAACTATGTATTCGTTAACTAATGCAAACCATCATGCAGTGATGTAAAATAAAATGATAATCAAAAAGTAATAAGTGATTTACTGTATAGTGAATAAATGATTTGCTAACAGTGAAATTCAGGACTAAAGACGAAGTTTGGAAGCTTGGCAAATCCACATGTCTAAATCGTTGAGCAGTTCGTTTGCTTTGTAGGAGTTTTTAGTGCTACACAAGTGTGGGGCCACTAGAGGGCGCTGCGCACAAAGGTTTGAGGTGTCATGCAAAATCATTTCCAGAGGGAAAATCTTGAACTGAGAGCAATTTCTAAAAATGTATCTACTATTGTCTACCCAGAACAAAAACAATGTTCTGTATTAGATCATTTGCAAAATATTTTGAACGACCAAAATGTTTTCACAGGAAATTATTAACATCACTGTATAACCTGTCATTTCATTATTTGGAATTATTTCAAAGCAATATATTTTCCCCAGACGTGTATCAACGCATATAGCAGTACCGTAAATGAATGATCAAGGGCCGTTGTAAAAGAGATAAATAGGACCTAGAGAGACCAACCAGCCATTATTATAATTACAATACAGAATTTACTGAAACCATTTTCCTCGGAGGGAATTTCCCTCCATTCAGTCCTGCTGGGCTGCTTCATGTGAGGTATCCGTCTGGTGCGTTTTACCTGAGCCACTTGGGACTTTCCTGACCCCAGGTGCTCCGCAAATCACTGCAGCAGTCGCTTTATGGCAACTTTCAACTCAATCTTTCAGAAGCATCACCATGTTGCTATGCCAATAACACTGTTTCTGAAATGGGTCATTTACTGCTCGGTTGAAAATCTGGAGATGAGTGCCCATATGCAAGAAGATGGATGGGGACAAATTTCCCTATTGAGAAGTCCAATCCTTTAACACAGTCTAACAAATGACAGTTTTTGAGCTGGTCACTATTGTTAGGATTCTGGCCAAGCAATGTACTTAAAAAAGTGGACTAGAACATATTTTTCAAACTAACTGCAGACAGTGTGCACAAAGCAGTAGTGACTAGGACAGAAGAGGTGACTTTGAGGTTGCCTCCCTCCTCTCCTGCTCTCTCTCTCTCCCTCTCCTCTCAGGACACTGGCTGCTTGTTGTTAGAGTCAACAGCTTCAGAAATGGTCCAAGACAAGTTGCGAGCCCACCCAGGAGCACACAGCACTCCACCTACCTCTGCACTCACACAGAGCAGGCTAAATGAGGATTTGAAATGGACATGTCGTTCATTCATTATTTATTGAGGTTTTGTGGAAAATTGAAATAATGTTTATAGAAGGATTTTGAATAGGCCTTATTAGTGGTAAAAATATTTCATGTTTGGCTAATGAAATCGATGGCAACGACATGAAAACACTTTGTGGAAATATAGAAAGACATGCTCCAGTACAATAAGAACTTTGATGAGATTATGCCCGCGGTAAGTATTAATCATTAAATGGCATTTTATGAAGAAACTCTGAATAAAAGTATATTTTCTTTTTATGTTTGGAAAAAATTAAGCGGCACAGGAAGAAAGAGATTACCATATTCAGAAGGGGAAAAAATGACATGGCCCTTTTGCATGTCATGCATTTATTAAAGAAACTCCAAACCATAATTATAATCACTATAGAGGTGATTTTAATCGGAAATGAAATCTAACCTAAATGTAACCTAATTTAATACACTCGTAAATGATATTGATGATTATGATAATAACATATCATAACATAACATAACAAAACTCAAACAACAACATATATAACATATAAAAGATACATTTAAAAGATAAATAAACTGTAAAATGTTTATTTTAACCCTTTCACTCAAATTAAGTCAAAGAAATAAAATGACATAAACCTTATTTGTCCAGGTCCCAGAAGGCTATAGAAATGTATCACTGAACTGGGTACTCTTTAGCTTATCACATGCCCTTTAAGCCTAACATAGGGTTAGATTGCAGCAAGTTTAAACTGAGGGCAGTTGTTCATTTGTACAATTCTGACCCCTACTGGTCAATTTAAGGTAAGAATTTGACATTCTACCACTGAATACACTAAATATTTCTAACCAATAACACATTTTGCCACAAAACTGAGATCATGAATTGGCACAGAGGTCCCCAACCTGTGCTCCAGTGCGAAGGAAGACCACCAAGCTTTGTCTGTTCAGCAGCTGAGACCATCAAAAATATAACCCGCTGTGCCAATTATAGGGTTAAGATTTCACACTCCGAGTTGAAAAGCTTGTACAGGAACAAGATCGACAACAAGTGCAACATGTCTACACACACATGTTTGTAAGTAACTTGTAAGAAACGGCATGATGTGAAACCTGGACTTGCTGAACGAAGCTTCTTGAGATCAGACTTTCGTGCATACATTACTTCTACCAGACTCAAATTATTCCGCAGTATCCACGGCATCCCTATTCAGTACACTTGTGGACACTACCTCTAATCATACATCTTAAACAAAAGTTGGTATTTAGGAAACCAAAAAAAGAGGCTCAATAATTTGTAGGACACAGAACGATCAGCAATTTGAAGCAACGAGAGTTTTAGTGGAGTTTTTGGTGGGGGCCGCTGAGTGCTCACATATGGCTAGGTTTGCTTGTATAGCCTCACTTCAAGGCGAAGGGCCCTCCAAACATAAACAGAGCAGAGTTGCAGCTGGAGCAGAGGCAGGGCTTGTATACAGACAGTCTCTACACTAAACAATGGATCAAGTGACGCACAGCTCTTTGGCAGCTCAACAGACACCCAAGGAACTTTATTCCACGTTCATCGGCCCCCATCTCAATATTTACAACATCTTTAGTACAAAGGGAGAAAAGATGCTAAATCTTCTTCTAGATCCTTTCTACCTATAAACAAAACAAGTGGAAATTGTTTTTCTGTAGGCCTATACAAAACTCAAAATGGAAATTGCTATACTATATACTATTATAGTTCAAATCTATTTATAACTGTCCTAACGTAATCCAAATTCTTTACGGGGATACATTTATAGGCATGTTTCATCATGTCCACTCCGGAGTAAAGCAGCACGGGATTTTTTTACAACAACTGCTTTGGTCTTTACGCAATTTGTTTTTGGCATCGGCGCAACAACAGGTTTACAATCGCTAGAAATAGGTCAGATTATGATTGTAATTATGATCCCCACAAATGTCTAATATAACTCCACAAGTGATGGGTTTAGTAGCGCCTATAAACTAAACAGACATCTTAAAACTTTACACTGCCAATGTTGACTTCTGATATTTTTATTTACATATCATTTGCCCTTTAAAGCTTTTTTTCATTGTATATAAGATACCTCTAGTTACTTGATTGCACATTTTCCTGTCTATTTTGCAGCTGATGTAACAAGTGAATTTGTCCATTGTGAGATCAATAAAGTCAAGTCTTATCCTAAAAGAAGCAAGTGATCTTTCAACACTCCCTTTGATTGTGAAAGTTGTTTGTCCATCCTTCCTCTCAGCAATGCAGTAGGACAAAATAAATAAAGGAACTGTACTCTTCGGCTACACTGATAATTCAAGACAAGTAGTAAAATTTATACTGCCTGATCAAAAAATAGTAAATAAATAAAGCTCTTTTCTACCTACATTGGCTCTCAAACCGCTTTACATCAAGGAACCACTCATCCATTCACTCTCTCATTCATACACCAGTGTCAGGCACTGGACGCAAGGTGGGGGAAATGTCTTGCCCAAGGACATAGTGACAGTGTCCACCTACGGGAGTCGAACCGCGGGCCCACTGGTCACATGACGATCCGCTCCACTCTCTGCGTCACTATCTCAAGAAAACCTCCTGGATTGAATGAACTGTTATGCTCTGGTGTTGCTGCAGTTGGTCAGGTCTAGGTTCAGCAACACTATGGGCCCAAAGAATGAGATCTGCTGACGACCTGAACATCCTGAATGACCAGGTTATTCCAACTATGTATTTCTTCTTCCCTGATGGCACGGGCTTTTCCCAAGATGACAACGCCAAGATTCATCAAGCTCACATTGTGAATTAGTGGTTCAGGGAGCATGAGACAACATTTTCACACATGGATTGGCCACCACTGATCTTAACCCCATTGAGAATCGTTGGGATGTGCTGGAGAAGTCGGCCACGCGTTCCACTCGTAATCAGCACCATTGAGCAAACACTATACATCGTGAAGAAGTAGACACTGAGGCCAACATAGACCCAGGTCAGCATGGGTCACGCCTCGTTCACGGCTTTGGGCTTACCAAACCAAACCAGGAGTCAGACTGTGACTTTTACAAATAAACCCACGAGGCCAGGAGCGCAGTGTACCGCTGATGGAGCCGTCTGCTTTACAACATGCTATATAACAGACAGTCAGTGCTATAGGAGCAGGAATTTTAAACAGACCTCACCTTGTCCCACTCACAGAGACAGGGCCGATGACTGGGAAAATACACTCCGCCATGGGTCCAGGTGTGGAAAATGTTTGGCTCTGGCTGGAACTTTCAATCAATCAAGAAGACACCGTCATTTACTGTCTGAAGTGAAAATTAACAAAATAAACAAAGTCACTCAGAATTTAAGCAGCACTAGGTCAATTTGGCTCTTTCTCACAATCTAGATATGTGTTTGCAATTGTCAAAAACTAATGCAAGGGTTCCCAAAGTGGGGGCTACAAGATTATTATATAATTATTCATTAATGGAATTTTTTGGAATGACAAAATGATTGATTTATTGGAATTCTAGTAGTGGGATATTGCAATATTGCTGTTAAAGCCACCAATTGAGCCACCTGTACTAAACATGGAAAACAACTACCACATATTTTTAGTGACATAAAGGGACCGTCTACAAACCTATGGCCCCCAGGCCTCCTGCTGAATTCGGACTTAAACTGTAGGTGCAACTTTAAACATTGAGTTAAAAAGAAAAGGAAAATAAAGCCATGCCATCAAAATCTTAGTAAATATATTGTGGCAAAAGGATCACAATAAATGTCAGACGCACCAATTAGAGTGACCCACTGACCAGAGAACTGAATTTGAATTTATTTGTTTATTTATCTCATGCAAGTAAACACGGCACACCGGATTGTAGCCTTGGGCTAATTTCCATCCGTCATCCCCCGTCGCACTCTCAAACACACTCTCATTCATCCTGACCTATTGTACATGTTTTTAATGGTAGGGAAAACCAGAGTACCCGAAGGAAACCTACGCAGACACGGGGAGAACATGCAAACTCCACACAGAAAGACCCCGTCCAGATGGGAATTGAACCCAGGACCTTCTAGCTGCGAAGCATGAGCGCTAACCGCTGTACTACTGTGCCGCGCAGAACAAAGGAAGTTGCCAATCTTCACTTTTATTTTTCAGGTGTCAGATGTATGATCTATGAAAAGGGCCACCCAGAAGCACCACAGTTCACTTGAGAGTCTTGTTGGGGCACGTAGGCCTATCTGCTGTTTATTGATAGCCATCAGCACTTTCTCATTACTGCTAAACACAATAACACACATAGCAGAGACGCTGTGTTTGCTTCCTCCAGCCTAGGCCGGGAGTTAAAGAGTTCATCTACACAAAAAGTCACATAAATAGAGTTTCAAATCCTCATCAATCGTGTGTCAACAAATAAATACAACAGCGTCTTTGATTAATACAGTATTGAGCAACATTTTGGACAAGAAACATATGAAAGAATAAACAAAGTACAAACAAAATGCTTTTCTAAATATACTGCATAGGCCATAATGCTAAATATTCTTCAAACACCTTGATTGCCACCTCCTATTTGGGACTGTGGGACACTTCTCATCTTCTCTGGCAGCTACGGGTGAGAGGAACTGGACACAGCCAACAGTTCCAGGAGAAAATTCTATTAACACATTGTAGCTAAATCCACAACCTTGGTGAGTGGCCAACAATCAAAAACAAGTCATCCTGATCATCTAAAAGAAAACTAAAACAAAATGTTCACAGTACAAGCATATTATCTAAAATGTGTGTCAACTATATTATATATGTGTATAATATATTATTGCCATGACCTGAGGAGTCCCCCAGGGGTCAATCTTGGGACCCCTCTTATTCAACTTGTACATGCTTCCATTAGGTCAGATGACAGATCTAGAAGTCACTGACAGCAGGTGAACATGGTCCTGTAGAAACACTCTGTCACTGCATCCAACAGTTTGTGGATGAGAACATAAAACATGACATTAGTTTTCTTTTTTTTTTCCCTGAGACCATTGCAGCACAGATCAAACCTAAATGTAATATTCAGATGTGTGAAAATAAAAAAGGCACATGAACCAACTACCATTTTTCTTTTTAAATCACACGTAAACATTTCTCAATTGGCAATTCAGAAAAATGGATGTTGGAGGTCGTACTCTCACTATTCAAGTAATTAAAAAATATACTTTAAAAATTCCAGCTAACTGGTATTGCAAACATTAATCTAAAATTCCATTAAAAAACCTCATTAAAACTGGACAACAGAAAGTAAAAATGTATAAAGGTTACAATATTATTTCCTCCATAGGAATTTCTCATTGGTTTTCCACAGACTTTTGTTCTCTTCTTGCTTGTAGTGCTCTCTTGCAGCGATGTGAGTGTTGACACAGACCCTCTGCACTTCTGCTGGGTCGGTCAGTCTGTTCAAACTCTCCTCATCCCCCTCCTGCAGGACATCCCAGAAGTCCTTGGAAGACTTTTTGATTGGGGTTTTTGGTGGACTAACTTCACAGATCGCTGCTAGTGTAGTTTTGGAAGAGGAGGGAGAATCAGTAGAGAGCTTGGACGACGACGGTTCGCTGGGACGAGTCAGTAATGAAGAAGAGCTGGGTATTTTCGGTGATGTCCTTTTGGGTTTAAACAAATCGCTGAGTATCGAGGTGTCTCCTATTAAATCTGTAAGAAAAGACTTGGGATTTTCTTTTGTGCTAGTCAGAGATTCCAAATTTCCTTTTGGTTCCTGGGAATTCTTGGACAATGTTTGTTGCTCTGCTAGTGCAACGGAAAAGTCAGGGTTACCATCTGAATGTTTGTTGGTCAACACGGTAGCATCAAGTCTGCTCAGGTCTAAGCCATCCTCATCCCGATCCTTAGAACGTGTGGCATGAAGTGCAAAACTTCTTTTAGTCTTTATGAATCCGCTCGTAAATTCGACTTTCTCCTCTGGCCAATCAGCCTCAGGACTCGGAATCTCCGCAAACGGATCTCTCTTTTGCTTTTTATCCTTGACATCTTGACATTTTGACCTCTTACTCCTCTTCTTGCATGGACTCACTTTTACAATTGTTTTTGAGGCTTCATCACAAGGGGCAGCAGAAGAAGGTGGTGCATTAGAAGAGGTAGAAGGAGCAGTCTTGACAGGAAGGAGTTGAGGGAAGTGCTTTGAGACGGTGTCGGCCAAGTCGGGATGATCCGTTGAAGTGTAGTATTGACGTAACCAGGACAGTCTTTGGTTCGAGGTGCTTTTGAGAACTTCTTTTGCAAACTGTTCAACTGAAGGAAAGTGGAATGTGGCTGACATCTCCTCCAGCTGCTGCCTGAAAACAAGACAAAGGCGACAACATGTTGGCAAAAGCAATGTAGGGCCAACTCAGTGAAAAAGGTTCAGATTTTAGGATTTAAGAAAGGCCTGAAATACGAAACGCATAACTCCTGTGCTAAAGTCTCTCCACTGGCTTCTTGTTGAGTTTAGAATCAAATTTAAAATCCTGCTCCTCACATTTAAGGCCATAAAGGGTATGGCTCTGATCTAATCTCCAAGACGCTATCATTCCATATCAGCCAACCAGAGCACTCCACTCTCAAACCTCAGGGCTATAATTGATTCCTCGAGTCTCCAAAATCACTGTATGAGGTAGAGCCTTTAGCTACCAAGCTCCGGTTTTATGGAATAAACTCCCAGCTCACGTTAAAGAAGCAGACACAGTCTCTACATTTACCTCTTCGAATTAGCTTATGATCAGGTCAGTTAGGTAAAGCTTTAACCCACAGCCTGAAATAAAGCTGCTTTAGGAGAAACACTGCTGTGGGAAGTACAGTTAGTGCTATCCTCTAGTTCTTCTGTCTGCAGACTTATTATAATACAATATTTCTTTTATCTGTAATCTGTTCATTACTATTCACATGGTGTCCTCTGTCCCACTCCCCCTTGGGAGTTCCTGTTTCAGATGGTGGTCTTTAGCCCTGTCCACAGAGGGACAGGAGGAACCCCGCCTGCAGGGATTGGACAAGAGGAAATGAACCTCCAACAAGGACTGGACGGTCTGCGATCTTGGTCCGTCTGCTGAGGGGCTCCCATCGACCCTGGGTCTCTATAGTCTGTCCGTCCATGGGAGTGGATCACTCCTTCTGTGGGTCTCCCTGTGGCTTCTATTTTCTCCCACTGGGTTTTTGAGTTATTCCTCACCGTGTCGAGGAGTCTAAGGACAGGGGACACCCTAACAACGTTTATTTGAACATTATGTTTGCCTGCCACATTTTATCTTGCTTTTTCACTTTAGAGGTTGGAGGGGCTTACGGTGAGATTGCTTGAAAATCAGGAAGTGAAACTACTGGATTTTGTTTCAACGGTTTTAGTTCAATATAGCACTTTCTAACCAACAACAAGTGAAAGGTAGTGATGAAGATGTTTATGGAATCATTATCAAATACCTGCAAAAAGCATAATAATCCCTCTTTAAAAATAAACATTACCTGCTCGAAACCAAGTTACATGCATTGTTGTTCATAACAAACTGGAGGTTAATTAATGCTCTAAGTAGGGGATATTTTCCTGCTCTTACAAGGCCACCTAAGGGCAAAAGGCAGGCAGACTCTTCCCAGGCAGTGAGACTGGAGCCACTGAGGTGTGATCCAGCCCGGTACACGGTATGTTAATAGAAGTGGTGCAATAGTACAAGTTGTGTGTATTGGGTACAATTGGAAGTGTAAATGTGTGCTGACGTGTGCGTGTATGACTGTGGCTTTGGACGGCCCGGAGCGCTCATTTTTGGGTTCCACTCAGGAGGGCTGCGGTTAAGGAGAAGAGAACTCCAGCGCTGTCAGGCCTCAATGCAAACAGAGCTAATCTTTGGCAGGATGCTGGGAAATAGGTGGAAAGGCAAAAAGCTCCGAGGTGGTCTGTCCTTAAATTCTCCACACACGCAGACACACACTGGTTCCGAGGACCTGGTGGGGGCGCTCATTCCAGACTCTGTGGTGAGATTTGGCCCGACTCCTCGATCCTGCTGGGAAAATATCTCCTCTCGCATACACAGAGCCTTTCTTCTTCACAAACGTTTTGCCAACTTTATAGTAATTATGAACAGTACCAAGCCATCAGCTATGTTTTGCAATCATCTTTGTTTGAGAGTTATTATATGTTTTGGCACTTTAAGGAAGGAAGGAAAAAAAAGAAATGCTTAAAAAAATAAAAATGCTCTTCCCCTCTTCAATGTGTATTCTTTAGGCTTTTCAGGTGATGTTTTTTCCCTTAGTCATGAAGAAATGTTTCCATTCTAGTTTTTAAAATTAAGTTGAGCTTTGAGTTGAGGTTGTTTCGGCTCTCGATCAAAAAGCTTCTTCAGAGATCAATCTGCTTTTAAACTTGTCTTCTGGGAGGTACAGTGGGAAGAAAAAGTAAGTACACCGGAATTTCTCACATTTCTGCCCACCAACATCAAAACCCTATCCTCAATGTGAAGTGTGGCGCAGGGCGGATCATGGTGTGGGGCTGCTTTGTTGCCTCAGAGCCTGGACAACGTGCTATCATCAATAGAATTTTTTTTTTCCCCAAGACATTTTGCCGAAAGACCTGAGACATTCACAACAGCGTGGAATAAGTAAGTGATCCCCTGTATTAAATAGCTGGCTGACCCTTTTTTTGCAGCAATAACTGCTTTTCTGTAGTTGCAGATTAGACGCTCACAGGATGAATCTTGGACCATTCCTCTTTACAAAACTGCTCCAAATCAGTGAGATTCAGGCGGTGTACTTACTTATTCCATGCTGTCCTGTGAATGTTTATGTTATGGCCACTAAAAATATGATAAAATGTAAATATTTGGGTGGTATTAGTTCAAGCAGACACGGTTTACTCATTCTTATGGTTTTGATGAAGATCCAGATTTTGAGAAATTCCAAACGGTGTACTTTTAACTTTTTCTTCTCACTGTATGTTTGGGGCAAGGGCAGTTCAAACGTTTTCTTACAGAAAGAGAGTTTAAACCCAACTTACTTATCAGTTTTGAGCAAATGAGCTCAAAGCAGAAGCAAAATGTCCTCAAGGAAACCCAGTAATGCACCTGGTACAACAAAAAGGACAACTTCTATACTGTGGCCATACCGCCTTTGCTCTGCCCGACCCCGTCAGACCTTGGAAGCTAAGCAGGGAAGGGCCTGGTCAGTACTTGGATGGGAGACCGTTTGGTAACACCAGGAAGCCTAGCGAATGGAGTGAGTGAGTGAGTGAGTGGTGGTGGTCGGCGGGGCTGATGGCGCAGACTGGTTGCCTCGCTTCCATCAGTCTACCCCAGGGCAGCTGTGGCTACAATAGTAGCTTACCACCACCAAGTATGGAGTGAATGAATAGTGCAATGTAAAGCCTCTTTGTCCAGAAAAGCGCTATATAAAACCAAGGCATTATTATTATTACTTTCATTACCTGCAAGTAGACCGGGGCGTTTCACCAATAATAAATGTAGTGTGTCTCGTCTGGTGAGTACTCCGGGTAGTGAATGAAACCGGATGCTCCAAACTTGGTCTCTGCAGCTGTGTTGTAGCGGCAGCCCTGCTCTGTATCGGAGGACTGCCTGGCGGGCTCTCAAACAGGCTCTGGAAAGGCCAAGTGAGAGCGTTATTTAGCGCTCACCCTAATACAGTAGCAATTACCAATGTTCTGTTGCCATTACGTACCTCCTGCGTGCCCATGAGATGGTTGGCTGGCATCTGGGAGAACATGTGGCGCTGGAACACGTCCCTCACAGCCGCTCTGCTGATCAGCTCCTCGGCTCGGCTCCCTCCCACAACCCTCTGGTTAGAGTGGGTGTAGGCGACCTCTTGAACACCACCTTTAAAAACAGATGCCATATCATAACTTCTTAGCCCCCACATTAATCGAGTACATTTTCTCCAGTTCGGCTTTACCCAAATCTAAAAGCAAAAAAGTGGCAAAAGAAAATAAATGAAGAAAAAAAACATTAGATAAAAACACAACAAAAAGTGATTAAAAGGATGAGAACACTACAAAACACTTCCAAAATGTGGCAAAAACATGGCAAATGAGCAAGCACTAAAATAACACAACAAAAAAGCGACAAAAACACGACTAAAAAGTGATGAAGATTAAACAAATATATATATCAAAAGAAAGCCACAAAAGTGTGACAAAAATGCAATGAAAAAGTGACCAAAACACGCACAGACAAAACAGACGACAGCACAACAAAAACACTCAAAAATATTTGCGCTTACCCTAATACAGTAGCAAGTTTCGATCAGTTTTGTAGGTCTTAGCTTTCAAATGAGGCGTTACACTGGCCTAAAGGCTGGCTGTACACTCCAGTCGATAAGTTTTTAGATTTGGGAAGAGCCGAACTGGAGAAAATGTGCTGTGTTTAGGTTCGGGTTTAGAGGTTAAAGGGGGGTATTATGTAAAATCGACTTTTTCAAGCTTTATATCATGTTATTATGTCATTCCCTCATTAAACACATGCCTGGAGTGTTGCCTTGGCTCATTCACATATTTTTGAGTAATCAGTAAAAACTTAGACGGCAGCCATTTTAGGTGTAGCTATGCCTCAGTCCTCCTAGGAACGCCCCCACCTCCTGGAGACGCCTCTGGACCTTTTGTCACCAGCCAAGCCACCAACCACTGCTCCTCAGCTCAGCAGAGCCCCCTCCCCGCACAGTAGTGTTGTTTAGATGCCACAGCAGTGTGCTGAAGGGGGCGTGTCGGAAAGCTTCTTAAAGAGACAGAGGCCTATTTCAAGACGTTCAGTACAGCCATTTTGAGAGAGCAATTTTATTCAAGGCAGTTATTTTAATTTACTGCATATACAGACCAACAGAAGGTTACGTCATCATTGTAGTATGCTATAGACTGGTGCTATGTGATTGAAAAAAGCATAATACCCCTCTTTAAATATTTAACCCCTCAATGACTTCCTTACCTAATACAGCATCAATGGTTCCATTCTTGGATTGTGGGGACAATAAATGTGTTTTGCGGGTTCCGACTTGCTCTTCCGGTGTCATGAGTCTTTGTCCATTTGATGTCACTCTTTCTTTTACGGGCGAACCTTTAGGTCTAGGTTTCTTACTCTTCCGCTCGTCCTCAGATGAAGTGAATGACTCGATGTTTCCAGTAAATTTGACTTTGCTTTTGATACTCATTGGCCTTTTTCTGTTTTTCTTTTCACCAGTTTTTTTGGGTGGTAAAACGACTGCCTTCTTGTGTGAAGAAGTCATCACCTCTATGTCCAAGTCCTCGGATTCATCTGAGCTGCAGTTAAAAATGTTAGGTCTACGCACAAAGGCTTTCTTCACTTTTGAACTAGAATATTCCTTTTTCCTTGACACATCGCTTTCATCGGAGTCGCTTAAGATTTTCAATTCGTTATTCAACTTAGCGGAGTCTTTCACAGTATTGAAGATGGAAACATTAGGTGAACTCCTGGATGTTTCTTCTTGTTGACCGGCTTCATCAGAACTGCTTTCGTCAATATCAGAGCTGCCGCCGTCGACCAAATCTAGAGTTCCTTTGAGGCGCTGCAGCAGTTTAGAAAAGCCCTGTTGCAGTAAAGTCATTCTCCCTGGAGTTGAAGTGGTGCCTTCAGTTGTATTCGGGTCTGCTAGCTTTTTTGTGATGCCGTCTTCATCATCTTCGCTGCCACTGCTGAAGTCCAGAACTCCCCTGGGCAGCTTGGCACCATCTCTGTTGTCAGCTGGTGCCACACTGCTCTTTGAGGCAGAATGCTTTTCAGGATCCTAGAAGAAAAGAAAATGTTTATCAGACACTTATACTCAAGCAACTTTGTCAGTCATAATGATGGCAATATAAAAGGTTAGGTAAGTTTGCCCGGTCGTGGGCCAGGCGTGTCTCCCCATCTTTGTACAAATAGTGGTTTCGTCATCCACATAAACTAAATAGTGGGGTCCATTCCCAGGATTTTTAAAAGAAAAGGCTACCGTTTTTCCAAACTGAGATTATGTTCTTACCTGAGCTGAGACGAGTTGATACGCACCTGTCTGGTCTTTGTGCAACGTGGAAGAGCTTGGTCGCTTCCAACTTCACCCTGTTTGGGTCCATAGGATTATGCTGGAAGAGCCCAAATGCTAACAACATCTTTGGTCTTTTTGCGTGACTGAGGGAACGCACAAAGACCAGACAGGTACGCATCAACTCGTCTAAGCTCAGGTAAGAACATATCTCAGTATGGAAAAACGGTGGCCTGTTCCTTAAAATAATTTGCTTTTTTTGGAGTGTTTTCTCAAAAACAAAAAAGTGTTTCAACTTCTATTCTGCAATAATAATAATATGGAAATTTATCACGGTCTATGAGTTGGAGGGCCAGATTCTGCCTGACGGCGCCTACCAATGCTATAGGTTACGGTTATTAGGGTATTAGGGTAAGAGGGAATATAGCCATACTGCCTTTGCTCAGCCCGATCATGTCAGATCTTGGAAGCTAAGCAGAGAAGGGCCTGGTCGATACTTGGATGGGAGACCGTTTGGTAACACCAGGAAGCCTGGGGTGAATGTAGTGAGCCCTAACATTAAAGCGCAAGAACAAGCTCTGTGCATTGTGTTGCCAAGTCCCATGGCTAAAACCAATTAAAAAAAAACTAAAAGGTCTCTCTCTTTCAACTAAAATCCCAGTGCTTGTCCCCAATAAGGTCCAAATTAGTTCTGCTCCAGTAACCTCACCTCAGTGACTGGATACTGGAGGCTCTAAGCTCGGGGTAGAGCATGTCCACAAACTTGTGCTTGTTGTTTAAGGTCCTCCAGGTTCAGTTTGATTGGAGTGAATTTCATAAACCCTTTGAGTGCATACTGCACATAAACTAAAGCAACACTGGGCCAAGTGTGATAAATATAAAAACACATGATTCCAGCCCTTTATATAGTCTGGCTGTTGAGGTGGCCTAATCTCTGAAACCAGGACAGTAAAGAGCGACATTAGAGAATACTGTCAAACATTCCCCTTAAATGTAGTACAATATTTATTTAGCCATAAACTCCAACAGTCTGTCAGCCAACACTCCGGCTAATGTGAGACCTCTTTGTGTATTTTAGAAACATCCATGTGACGTATGCTCGCTGTCCCGATGTTAACGCGCCCGTGACAAAGCGGCCAGCACATTTGCACTTTGCCGTGTGAACGCGTCTTTATGGCAGGGACCACCAACAGTGTTCCTGATTTCATGACATTTGCCATGACACTTTCCCGGAGGTTACAGTGCCTGCGCGCATGTGTTGCCTCCGGGGCCTCCCTCTCCGTGCGCGTGTTAAAGCACTCCAGTGTATTCGTTATTTGTGCAGGAATTCAAATGGCCTCGGAGGAGCAGCAAGCTGAGGAGGACAATGTGGAACGAGATGAGAAGAGCCAATCGTGGGGTAAATAAATAGCTCCGAAGCCCAAGAAGGCCTTCAGTGTGGTCTGTTGGTTCCATTATAACATTGGTAATTATATCCAGCTGGGTCACACGAACTGGAACGGAGAAGTCTTACAAAGAAATCAGTGTCACAAACAGGGCCTCTAAAGCAGGAGTGCACAATTACTGGCTATTTGGATGGTTGCAAGTATCAAATCGCAAAGACTGTAATTGTTTAGGCCTGAATGTCCAAACATGAGCTTTTTATCTTTCTCAATCAAAAATGTATTACTCGACAATAGTAGCCAAGGTGATATTTCAACCACATTTGCAAACTGTGTTAAATTCATTCATAAATCTCAATTGTTTGTTTGATTTTGTAAAGGGCTGGTGAGGCTATAACCCCTTCTTACAATATTCTTTGTAAACAACAAAAAATATCCTGAGTCTTATTATGTTTATAACCAGCTGACCCTGTGGTTTAGGCCCGTACAAAAACGTTTTGAAATGCATATTATTCTTGTATTAGTTCATATTTCAGTCTTCTCCCAAATGTTTATGTTTAAAATGTGAACTGAATCTTGATGCTACTTATTTTCTATGTTTTCTGTCGTCATCATCTCCTCCTCACTTTATGTGGCAAGATTTGTAGAAAAACATCTTGTAGGTCCATTAGTACATACCATAATTGCTATGTTATTACACTTTTAGGTACCATGTTATTTCCTTACTACTACACCACCGTAAAGTACTGCCACCCACACAAATGACTCAGAGTTAGTCCTGAGCTGCTGCCATTAAAGGGGGGTTATTATGTAAAATCGACTTTTTCAAGCTTTATATCATGTTATTATGTCATTCCCTCATTAAACACATGCCTGGAGTGTTGCCTTGGCTCATTCACATATTTTTGAGTAATCAGTAAAAACTTAGACGGCAGCCATTTTCGGTGTAGCTATGCCTCAGTCCTCCTAGGAACGCCCCCACCTCCTGGAGACGCCTCTGGACCTTTTGTCACCAGCCAAGCCACCAACCACTGCTCCTCAGCTCAGCAGAGCCCCCTCCCCGCACAGTAGTGTTGTTTAGATGCCACAGCAGTGTGCTGAAGGGGGCGTGTCGGAAAGCTTCTTAAAGAGACAGAGGCCTATTTCAAGACGTTCAGTACAGCCATTTTGAGAGAGCAATTTTATTCAAGGCAGTTATTTTAATTTACTGCATATACAGACCAACAGAAGGTTACGTCATCATTGTAGTATGCTATAGACTGGTGCTATGTGATTGAAAAAAGCATAATACCCCCTCTTTAACATTAGCACTGACAGTAAAGGCCATATGTTCAGTGGGAATGGGCAGATGTAAGATGCGAGCATGGGAAACACTCACAGCGACTGCCTTAGCCTCCTCTTCCTTTTCCTCAGTCGCGTGGGTTCGGGTTGTTGTTAGCCCCGCCTCCACCTGTCCTTCTCTCTACAAGAAAAGTAAGACGGGGGTGAATCACACGCTCTGTATAAAAATCACATGTAGAAAAAGGCATGCCGGCTCTCTGACCTCCAGGATCTGACGTGTAAGACATGACCCCCGGGTTTGAAGTCTGAAGAGGTTTTTCATGCCAAACAACTCGCCCTTCTGTGCATCAACCCCCTGGACGGCCTCGAAATACCGCCGGGCATTCTCCACCGCCACAACTGACGAATGCAATTGCTGGAACATCAAAAAACATATAATAGGGTAATTACAAAATATTCTGTACGACTTATATATCATATCATGTCGTGTGAATTAAGTACATTGTAACATCAACAGCTGGTTTTATATAAATTTAGATCAAGTAGAAGTGTGGCTAAAATACTTATTTATTGTAATTTTGAATAGTTAGAACTTGTGTTGCACATTTAATTGCTATCAAATTGAAATTGAAATTTTTTTTTAGGTGACACAAGACTGTATCTGTTGCAAACCATGAAATATTCTGTCTTTATGTGGTCCTTATGAACTCTGTATGTTAGACTTCTAAAACATGTTTTGAAATGAGAGTGATTATTGTGTTAGTTAACTTAACCGAGTGCATTTTCTCCAGTTCAGTTTTACCCAAATCTAAAAGCTTCTCCACTGGAGCTTACAACCTAAAGGCCAGAGTAACGCCTCCTTTTAAAAGCCAAGACCTACAAAACTCATCTAGAAGATTTTTTTTCCTCACGTTGTTGCCGCGTTGTCACTTTGACATTTTAGTTGCGTCTTTGTCACATTCCCCCCCCCCACATTTTGGTCATTTTTTCATCACATTTTCATCCTATTTGTGCCACTTTTTCATCACTTTTTTGTTGCTTTTCCATCGCTTTTGTGCTCGGTTCAGGTGGGTGTTAATGGGTTACTGTATTTCATTGTTTTGTTCTTGGATATGTTTAAAATATACCCAGTCAATTTAAATCTGCTGCAATTTCTTTTTTTAATATCTTTAAAACAAAAAAAGTGCAGGTAGCCCTTGATAAAACTATTGTATATAGCTCTTTGAACAATAATACAGTATCAATTCATATTATGTACACCTTTATTACATAAAACAACATTTAAAATAGCCATAATGACATCCCCTCGGTACATAAGGATATTCACAACTTCAGTTGTCTCTAATTATGAATTTCCACAACAGAAATGTGTATATTTACCACTGAACTGTGGCTAAACATGATTCCACTTTGAAATATCTGCTATAGACTAGTCATACAATCTATTAAAAAAGGTCTTCTCATATGTACTGTAATTATTTCTTCCTGCATCACACAGCTCTGTGAATCCTGTTTGTTTGTTTAATTGCATGGTACCTGTTTGTAAACCTGTCGTAGGTAGATCACTTCTTCCACTGTTCCCAAAGAGATTAGTCGGAGAACGGTTACATCTCGGCACTGGCCAATACGGTATGCCCTACAATCGTACACAATTGTTATTACAACTCATTACGGGAACAGTTCGATAATCCACATGTGCCATGGGTTCATATTCCTAAGAGAAAAGATTGATATCTGTAACTAGGTTATATCTTTCACTATTCTGGGTGAGCTGTTTTTAAAGCAGTACTAAGTAACGTGTTTACCTTAATAAATCCTTTCCGTAGTCCTTCTGGGGGTAATACAAGTGTTAATGGGATGATTGGGGGGTCTTTCATCTCCCCCTGGTGCCTCTGGCCAGAAAACCATGCTTGCAACTTGACTGCCACCGGGGCGGCGCAACCAATACACACTAATAGAATCACGGAGAAGAAGCTAACAGGCTAACGGGCAAAGCTATCTGCGGGATAGCGCCACTTTAAACAGTATTTACAGCTAAGTTTGAGTGAAAAAAAAATATTCCCATTGTATAACTGGATGTACAACACCCCTCTCTCCCTTCACCTTTTCTGTCAGCGTAGTATTTACTCTCCAAGACATTTAATAAGTAAAAAATCGTAACTTGCTAAGACACTTGCAGTTGCGCTTATGGCCTCTAGGGGCAAGTTACTTAGTACTGCTTTAAATCCGTGTTGATTTTTTTGCCAATAGAAAAGAAATGAACAAGATTTTAGCATCAGATTGTGATACTTGAATACTGTCGAAGTAATTCCAAGAAGTCTGAAAACTTTCTGAACCCGCCGTGAATATACAGTGTGCCCATAGTAAGTGTACCTGTCAATAGCCTGAAGATCATTGGCAGGGTTCCATGTGGGGTCGAACAAAACTACCACATTAGCTCCTACAAAGTTCAGTCCGAGTCCCCCCGCCCTGAAAGCGTAAAAAAAGTTAGGCTGTACATTACCGTTGCATCAATTTATAATGACAAAAAAAAAAAACTTTACTGACATAGTGGAGACAAGGCATATGTTAATGTGAGAGGAACTGTTGAACTCTTTGACGATCTGGACTCTCTCCTTGGATTTGGTGTTCCCGTCTAATCTGCTGTAGTCCAAGCCTTCAGCCATGCAGTAACTCTCCAGAACATCCAACAACTGCGCGGTTCCAAGCAAAACAAAGAAAACGATGAGGGTCCGAAAAACATGGCGGCTGAGTACACACAAGCGAGATGGTTCAGCAAAGAAAACTAATACAAGACAAACCGTTTACTCTCAGGGCTAATACAGAAAAGGTTGTGTTTATTTGGACGTTAAATGTGTTTCGTCGTGACTTTCCCCTTGGAACTATGCATGGACTTAGGCCTGAAAAAGCATGATGATCAGCAAATATGATTTCATCGCAGCCAGAAATGGTATCACACTGCCTGAGGTGACAGCGTTTGTTAGGCTTAAAGCTTTAATGGAGTTTCCTGTGTACATTTCTAATAATCAAATCAGTAATTGGACATTTTATTGGCACAGTTTACCACAGGTGATACAAAAAGGCCACGTGTTACATAAGCAACTTCAATTAATCTCTTAACCCTCACCCGAACCAAGCACATTTTCTCCAGTTTGGCTTTACCCAAATCTAAATGCTTCAAGAACAAAGCGTTAAAATAGCGAAGAAAACGAGGATGAAAATACAACAAAAAACGTGATGAAAAAGTGATGAGAAAGCAAAAAAAATAGCCACAAAAATGCAACTAAAAAGAGCAACAAAAATGTGCCAGAAAAGCAACAATAACACAATAAAAAATCGACGAAAACATGACTAAAAAGTGACAAAAACGGGAAAAAAAATAAAAAACTAAGAAAACAAGACAAAAAAGAAACGAAAACACGACAGTTTTGTAGGTCTTAGCTTTCAAATGAGGCGTTACATAGCTTTTATATTTGGGTAAAGCCGAAATGGAGAACATGTGCTCAGTTCATGTGGGGGTTAAGAGGTTAAAATGCATAACAACTAGTTTTTATTTGTATATAGATTTTTTTAATTATTACTTTGAATGCTGCCGCTTTATTTTCTATAAAATAATAATCCCCCAAACAATGTCATTACCTTTGTCGAGAGAGAAAACAGAAGCACTTTGTCCTTTCTTTGAAGATAGTAATTCAACAGCTTCTGTAAGACCTTTAGAAATATGGCAAATATTAGAGAACTCGATTTGTATATTTAAGCTTAGTAGACAGACGCAGCAGTGGCACAGTACCTTCATTTTTCCACTGTACATTGGATCGGATAAGGCTTCAAATGCTTCATGCTTACACCTCTGCACAAAGTCTGGAAACTGTTGGAATACTTTCTGACAGATGATGCCCAAATACTTTTTCTATGCAACAGAGAGAAAACAGATTAAATAAAAGGCCGTATTCATTAAGTATAAAAAATACCTTTGTACAGAAAAGCAATTGTACCTGGTTCTTGCTGGTCCCTGGGCTGGACTGAAGCAATGCCACATGGTTGGCAACTTTCCTCAATATGGCCAAATACGTGAAGTAAAGTTTTTTCATCGCAACACCTTCAGAATTGGTCTGTATCATCATATATCGCAGAGACAGAGGAAAATATATGCATCAATGTTTATCCACGTATATACCGCAATGGGAATGTCTCTAAATTAGTAACTGACATCGTAGCAGCATCGTCTCCTTGTATGTCCACTTCCACAGTCACATTTCTCAGAAGATCTTAGCAGTAAAGTCACATCTTCACTCTTCAGAACGGTCTCATACACTGTTTGTTGGAAGTCTGTCAGAGAGCAATACACCACCTAGGATCAATCAAACACAATGAGATTTTTCTAAATGACTACTTTACTGGGTAGATTTTAGCAACCTACTCGGTCGTCCTTCTTGGGTAACTGTTCCTTTATGAGAGCTTTTGTTCTTCTTAGAAAGGAGTAAGAAATCTTCTTCACTAGAGCTCGAACTATTTTTCTCCCAGTTGCAAGGGCACGTTTGGTAGCACTGTGCCTTTGCCCTTGTTCTATAGGCTCAGCAAACTTGGTTTTGAAGTGTCCCAAGCTACCAAGACACTTGGGAACAGCCCTTTATTTTAAGAAAAAAATAAAAGTTTTTTGTTTTTGTTACATGTTACATTTAAACAATGAGCAATGCGCTTTGAACTTACCAATCCATTACACACCATAGCTCTTCAAGATTATTCTGCAAGATGGTCCCAGTGAGGCCTATTCGAATCTTGGAAAATTAACAGAATTGTGAAAGGTTTTGCAATAACGTGGCCCTGAACACATTCCATTTATTTTCAGTCACCAACCTGACATCTAAGCTCCTTCATTGCCTGCGTAATCAAAGAGTGAGGGTTCTTTATCTTATGTGCCTCATCAACAATAACAGCAGACCAGTTAATGCTGCAAAATCAACAGGGGATCAATTGAAATTATTTTCCAATAATAATAAGAAATATATATAAATATGCATTGCCTACTGATCGAAAAGATCCAGACAAAGCCGAAGTGTCTCATATGTCGTTAGTGCAATCTCAATACGCCCCTTCTTGATGCGATTCAGCTCCTCTTCTTTCCTCAGCCCATGAACAACCACAACCTGGAAGTGACCCCATGTCTCAAGTTCGTCTTTCCAGTTATAGAGCACTGACAGAGGAGCCACAATAAGGAAGACCTGTGTGTAAAATAGTGCACAATATTTGTTTTTAAAAATCAATGATGGAACTCCACAACAAATAATTCATATTATTATTTGGTCTTTCATGTAAATAAATGACTCAAGCATAATGACTACATGAATTATTATATTGTGGTGTGAGAATTAGTCAGTCTATTTCACACTTACTTTGTTTGGATTAGACTGCTTATCACAAGCTTGGCTTTGCAGAAACGATGGTCGGTTACTGTCAATGTCTTCCCACGTGCCTTTTTTATGCAATAAAGCAGCAAGGAAACCAATAACCTGATGTACAATGAGGCAGTTGACAAATTCAAATCCACACAGGTATTGAGTTAAGTGAACTGTAGGTTGTTGTTCATACCTGTACTGTTTTGCCTAGACCCATGTCATCTCCCAAGATACATCCCTTGGAACGGATGTAGTTGCTGTACATGAACTTTATTCCCTCTCTCTGGTAATCTCTCAAATATCTATTGATAGTGTAGGGCACTTTGTCTTCACAACTTAGTTCAAAAGGCACACACCCATTAGAGTTCACCACAGTGGCAGGAAAGAATGGCTTCTCTTGGGTAAAACTCATCTTATCTTTGGGCTCTTTCAATTTGGACACCGGCACAGATTCCTCCACTCCGTCTGTCCCATGGTCTTTAAATATTAGCCAAGCAGTGGAAGGAGGATGCTCGGAGGAGGAAGACAGTCTACGAATTGTGGCTTCGCGTAGGATGCCATCCTTAGGATCTGGAGCCAGGCAAGTGTCGCCTTCATCCCATTTTACTGTGGAAAATCAATTTCAAAAAGGAACATTTCAAATGGGGTAAATTATCAATCAAACATATAAAAAATAGCAACTAGTTTATTATTAGTGGACATAAATCTAATATTTTTTAAGAAAATAAAACACAAAACAAAGCAAAGCACTAACCATATACCGTAGTGGTTGAAGCCATGAAAGCACACAAGTAACAACTCCTTGCCTGTAGTGCAGAGATGGTCAAATACATGTAGCGTTAGCTAAGACAGGTTAGCTTATTGATTAACGTAACGAAAAGAAAAGAAATAACAGAGTGCCATACTCACATTAAGTAGTTAAACTGGAGATACAATCCCTTTGCATCCCTTTAGGAGAACAGCATACCTTAATTTGAGAAAATAAGAGGATAAACACAGGGAAACTGAGCAGAGCTGCAACCAAACAGCTCCAGTGAGGAATGCCGAATGTTTATGTGTCTTCTCATTCGCTCCCGCAGATTCGTTATGTTTGAGTTTGTTTTTACAATGAATAATCTGCAAGCTAACATATTTGACTAATGCATGGATGTTAGCTATATGAAATAATTATGTCAACCCAGTAAGTCACATTATTTACCTTTTAGTCACGATTTTGTTTGTGTTTATTGAACTTCACTTGTGTCGAAAGTGCACTGTAAAATTCATGCTATCGGTAGAACTTTTAACTTTTTTTATTAAAGGTTTTGATTTGGAGTATGTCATGTATTATTCAAACACTTTGATAAAGAGTAATCTTATATGGGCTGTAATGGTGAAGGTGAATAACAGTAATACCAACATGGTAATAAAATAGTATAGGAAAAAAAAAATTCAATTGTTATAAAGTGTAACATACTGTGAATGTTGACTTAATATACTGCATTGTTGCATCTGTTAATATGTAACCAACTTAATTGTTAATCGTTTTGTAAGATAATAAGAACTTAAACAGTGTTATTGTAGCAACCACATTATTATTAAGTTTATGAACAGGGGTGGGAGTTAATAAGCTTGTCTTCTTCCCACTCCTTTTCGAGCTTGAGTGTTGATTATTATTTTCTCTTTTATTGTATTTTCTTTTGGCTTTTTTGCCTGTGTTGTGTGCAGCTCGAAATAAAACATCAATCATCATCATCATCAATATTTTTTATTTATTTATTTATTTATTTTTTACAAAACAGGACACGAAACAAACGTATAGTAATGGAAAAAAAGAAAAAAGAAAACAAATTCAAAATATTTAACAAAATAAAAATAAAATAAAAAGGGGGAGGCGAGTAAGGGGAGTTGTTGGCCATTCATTCATTCCTATTCACACATTTCCCTGCCCGAACCCTTCAAAGCACCCCAGACACGGATCCCGTGTCAGACAAAAATCATCCACGTTCCCTTTCAATTCGAGTCCGATTTTTTTCCCAACTGAACGTGGTTCATAACATCATGTAACAAATTAGTATAGGTTGGAGAGTTTTCCTTATTACAATTTTGTGACATTATCAGTTTTCTAGATAGCACTGAAATACATTTGATAACCATTTTCTGCTTGTTAGCCGTCACTGGGGGCACTCCAAAGAATGCAAGCATAGGGTCAGGGTGTAACTGTATTCCATAAACATCAGACAACAATAAACATTTCAGTCCAGTAAACTGTTATGTTAGGACACTTCCAAAAAGTGTGAGCTAACTTTTAACTCTTTTTTTAAAATATATTAATTTTCATAACAACATTATTGATAAATTATTAAAGAATCTGTGAATCTTTAGTTACATCGGAGACAATGACATATTCTTGGAAATAATCCCTTGTGTAATTGTATGAAAGCCGATTATGCATATTTTTTGCACAATAATGAAGTAAGCTTTGGGTTTGCACAAAAGCCTACAGATGTATTTGACATTAATAACTGGATTATATAGAGGAATCATAACTCATCTAATATTTTTATTTAAATTAAATAATAATGTATTTTTCCTATTTGTTCTTATAAGAGTTTTTATTATTTTCAGATGATAGTGAGAGCTTTTAACAAGATGCAAATGAAGCATGCTAGACAGTAAATAAACACTTGGTGGTCTGGGAGTTTGGTAATTGCCATAAAGCTTAGCTGGGCTCTCTTTGCCTGTGGCCACGGTTTGATCCGATGGCTATCAATGATGTGACTTTTTGTGCTGTTGCTACACAGAACAGACTTGTAAACAGAGGATAACACTGTCTCACTTCACCATCCCTGATTTGACTTTCCCTAAACGCTCCTGATGAGGCACGACTTGCTGCTGCTTGCCATGGTACACTGCCATACAAAAATGGGACGTTTTGTTCCTGTGTTCTCGACACTGGGATTTATAGGGCAACTGCCGCACATGGTCTCATAAAGTGAGGCCAAATCCTATATGGCTGATATACTTGTTCTCTTTCTGAACCGTGCTGACCTCTCTGGTGCATGGTGTCACGAAAATATTGGCTTCAAGATATGTCAAATCAGAACATATGATTGGTTTGAGATAGATTACAAATTCAAATGGTCCTTTTGTGACTGATATTAAAATTATTCATGGAAAACCGGTTGAAGTTGGTATTCAGACTGTCCTATTTCAGTAAATGCAAAACACCATTTTTGCCAGCAGTCATTGCTTGAGGCTTCTTTTATTTCATTCCAGAACAACATTAAGACTTGGTTAAGAGCTCAAATATTTACATTTGGCCTCATGTAGGGCAGCACGAATTTAATAATATGCTATAAGGGTGTGCAATATTGCAATCATATAATTTACGATATTTTCTAAACCGTTTCAACACAGTATGTTCTATATGTGTCAAAACAAGACTTCATAAAACACAAAATGAGGGTAAAATGGAACAAAATTAGAACAATTATAACTAAAACCATCCAATTTTGCAACCAAGCAAATTGTACACTAATCAATACCATATTAAGGATGGAAATGACAACTGGGAAGTAGCAAGATTACGGATAATATGTATTTAATGTTCTTTTAACACAAAACTAGTGACTTTCGAGAATGTTGACTGTGTTTGGCATTGATAACCATCTGTAACTAAGTAATGGCCTTTTGTCACTCGCTTTGTACCAGACATCGTACATTGTTGTTTTAATGTTTTATGATTTAATGTTTTTATTGCAAAAGGAGTGCTTCAGCCCACTCCTTTTGAGCAGAATTTTAACTGCTCAAATAAACTAATAAACTAAACTAAACCATTGGCACTTGCGATACGGATATTGTATCACCTAATATTGCAATATGATGTTGTTGTTTTTTATATATTTAGCAGCCCTATTACTACAGGCTTGTGGCAACTTACTTCGCAACTTCACAAAACTCATTGATTTACTGTTAGAAATTAGAAATTGCCAATTTGTAAAGTTTACAAATTGCTTTTTTACTTTTACTTTATGCATTATGAGGCTAATTACCTCTCGTTGAGTTGTATTTTTTCCACCACTGCCTACACCCCACCTGGACAAACTTGGACAACCCCCAGGCTAAAATTGCAGAGCCATCTACATATTCTCCAAGATTCATTTGGCTGGATCAAGGTTGGGATTTGAATAAAACATGGCGGGACAGGCGTCCATTGAGGCGGAGGAAGACCTGAATGAGCGTCTTGTCTGTTTCTCAGGAGCTGAGGAAACGCTGTGTTCTGCCATGAGTCACTGGGGCCTGACGCTAGCCAAAAGCAATCACAGCCGCGCCAAAAATGACAGTTTCACATTCACCCCCATTGATTGCAGAGATGGAAAATTAGACAGTGTTATATATTGCTCATTTGTATTCTCGTAGCATCCAAGATTGTTCATTCAAGGGTGTCCTCTCTTTCAAGATCCTTCTGAAATACAACTTGTCTTCTTAGTTCAGGCATCTGCAGCTTCTGGTTTTAGAGCCACTTTATCGCCCTGCTCCTCCAGTGAAGAGTCAGATAAATGTTTAATTACCCCTTATTTTGACATGCTTTAGTCTGGAGTCAGTCATCGTTTATTATACCTAATTTTTGCCCTGGTTTAGAGTTGGTTCAGTCTTCACATTCACAGTAAACACACTCATTAAAATGGATTGAGGCTCTTTATAGATAGGAATTTTCTTTTCTTTCTTTTTCTTTGGCAGGATTTGCTCTCCCTATCCAAGTATGCCAACCCTGTCTTTGTTTGTATATTGGACACTTTTTACAAAACCTGCTAAATGAGGAGATTATTGTGTTTTCATTGGCTGCTTTTGTGATTGTAAAATGCAGTGATTTTAAGATTAAGTAACACAGTAATTTGGCCTCATTTTTGGCCAATGCTTTAATGTTGCTGGGTAAGTTAT
Source organism: Neogobius melanostomus (assembly GCA_007210695.1). Taxonomy (NCBI): domain Eukaryota; kingdom Metazoa; phylum Chordata; class Actinopteri; order Gobiiformes; family Gobiidae; genus Neogobius; species Neogobius melanostomus. Next base: position 1,280,309 of record VHKM01000006.1, on the reverse strand, counting down.
CAAAAGCTGTGGCGTTCTTGGTCATGTTTATTTTGCCTGAAAGCTGATAGGGTACCAAGAGCGTAAATAATTATATAGTAGTAACTCTTTTCTTTTATTCTTTTTTAACCTTTCATACATTTTGGGCTGCATTATTAATGAACTCCTTGGTCAATGGTCACACGTGAAGCAACAACTGTCCTGGGACTGATTGAAAGGAAGAGGGCTGCTTTTCTGCACCAGTGGTGTCTCCAGTAACCTGCAAATCACATACATTGATATACAGGCACTTTACAGATTGTTCTTTTTTTAAGCAATAGAATGTTTTCTTATGCTGAAAAGTGTAATGGCAGTTTTAGAGTTAATTAAATTGAAGCCAGTAATACACTAATTGTGAAGTACCGTCTGGCCCGCTTAATCAATGCCCGGACCCGTCTCCTGTGCTTTATCCTGGCCAAAGCGCATGCTGAGTCTCTGTTTCACACCTAAGACAATGGCCAAAGACGTGTCCTGGCTCAAAGGCCTTCCTGTGTCTTGCTCTAAACATCACAAGAAGGTGATGTCTGCATGAAGATACAGGGGCGGCGACTGCCTCATGCTGTGACTCTCTCTCTCTCTCTCTCTCTCTCTCTCTCTCTCTCTCACTCTCTCTCTCTCTCTCTCAAGAGGATCAAGAGGCTCTGGGCCTCAGAGCTCGCCATCATGGACTTACCTGTATTTTCTGTATGGCGGCCCTCCGCACGTGTGTTAAATTAAATTGCACTTTTGATAAGACAAATACTTTCAAGTTTTCCTTTATAGTGGCGAGAAATTGCCACGACAAAAGTTCCTGTTGGCTCTATTACCGATTTGAAGAATGAGTGTGCAATGCTGGTGGCAACTGGAATCCCACTGCAAACCTTCGGACTTGTCTGTTGATGAGCAAATTACGCTACAACATCGTAACTCATGGAACTATAGGTGGCATTATGTTACTTAACACGTACGTAGCGTAGGATTTGCTGACTGAGTGAACTTGTCCCTCCGCCCCCAATGACCTGAATTGGACGGCTCCTCGCATAGAGGAGCCTTTTGTTTGTCCACTGGAGTGGCTCCGAGCCCCAGTCCTCGAGTGGAAGTGAGGGTGGCGTGTGCATCCCTCTGGTGCATTCCATCCCCTGCTGCTTTAGTTTACCTCTCGTTATCACATGAGCCCTACAGGATTTTTTTTAGCACTGATGATATGGAAAGCATCAATAGAATTTAGATTATTTCCAACAATAATACCTTTCTCTTTATCTAACTGTTTTAGATATAAAATAAAGTTAACTCAACATCAAAAACTCTTCGTTCTGACAGTGCTCATGGCTCTGAGACAATACTCCCCCCTCTCCCCCAGCCCAACATGAGGAGCGGCATGAAGGCACTCAAAGAGCTGCATGACTGCACGTCCCAACAATGAGCCTACACAAAACCACCGGCTCAGCAGAACTGCACCTCACTTTCTCAGGCGTTTAAGCATGCAATTATGTTCCCTGTGCTCCCCTATTCACAAACAGTTTGCTGGAGTGCAACATGGGCTGGCTAAAAGCTTTCCCTGACACGGGCCATTTGTGTTTTACAGCAGAATATGTAGCATATACTGTACGTCCTGCTCTAAAGAAAATATATCTGTGTGCGGTTTTTGCCACTGGAAACATCATGAGCCATGTGTGATCGCATTGTAGCACCAAGGATCTGTTCTCCTGATCTAGGTTCGGAAGATTCTATTTGTGCATTTGTTTTGGCTGATGGTGAACAAACCCCAACCAACATTATCACACTGTAATATAAATAGAGCTTATCTTCAGAACTGTTAAGACCTCTTGGATTCCTAGTGCTTTCAATAAGCTAAAGTATTGAAGACATGGTTCACATAAAGGTATTTGGACACCACATTGTGTTTGAATTTACCCAATGACCCTACAGAAAGTTGTTCTCTTGCTATTTTCTCTTCTTTTTGTATATTTTATGTTTTACTAAACGAAAGCACAAAAGCTCCTAACCTTTACCCCAAATCCAGCATCCAGAGACTGTACGCTAGCCTTAAGCAAGGAGGCCGAGGACTAGTGAGAGCCACTATCCAGGATGAAACATCCAAGATCCATAAATAGGACAAGGCTCCAACAGATGACGTGCTCACTGAATGTCTCAGACAATGGGGAACAGAAGATGAGGTGCTGGAGGTCCCGTCATGGGAGGACAAGCCACTACATTGAATTGAATTAAACTTTCCTGTCCCTCATGGGGAAATTTGCTCTGGGCACATAGTGCAGATGCAGCTGACATCATATAAGACAGAAACGGACAAAAACAACAATCAGAATCAAACAACAAAGGGATGTACCACCGAAACGTAACTGAAGTGGCGCATATCAAGAAATCCTACCAATAGCTAGACAGAGCTGGCCTGAAGGACAGCAAGACCCCAGGTGTAGACTGTGCAAAGAGGCCAATGAGACAATCCAGCACATAACTGCAGGGTGTAAGATGCTGGCAGGGAAAGCTTACATGGAGCGCTATAACCAAGTGGCTGGCATAGTGTACAGGAACATCTGTGCAGAGTATGGGCTGGAAACCCCAAGGTCAAAGTGGGAAACACCTCCAAAGGTGGTAGAGAATGACCGAGCCCAGATCAGGAACAGAACATCAGGAAAAAGGAAAAGGAAAAACTAGAGAAATACCAGGGACTCAGAGGAGAGCTGGAGAAGGCCTGGAGGGTGAAGGCATCAGTGGTGCCCGTGGTCACTGGAGCACTCAGGGCAGTGACCCCCAAACTGTGAGTGATTACAGTAACTAAAAGATACACATAGGAGTCTATTGTTAGTTCACCAACACATCCATTTCTGGCACCACTGTGAAAAACACCAGTACGCAGGACAGTATAGTGTATTACAGACCACCCAGTGAGTGGGACAGATGCCTGTACCGTTCCCAGGCCCTGAGTGCACTGCTCTAATCCCAGTGTCATTGATGTATGCTCATGACACGTCTGCAGGACTTATGTAACGTTCAGGTGGAGAGGTAAAGAGTCAGACATGTTGTTTCCTCTGAGAGCTCAAGCACCAATTTATGTTAAAATGCAACCTAAGTTTGGTGTTTAACTTTGAATGCTCTCCCAATATTATGAGGACTGAGGACATTCTTGTGAGAATTTATGAAGAAAACAAGACAAAAGTAAAATCTTCTACATGACGTTTAAGATGAAAGTTGTGTAAGACATAGTGGGAATCTTAATAATTTACATTGTTCAACAAACTTTTTCTTTAATGTTCTTGTCTTGTCTTGCCAATTTCTTTTCTTGTTCACCCCTGTGTAAAGAAGTGCATGTCTGGAGTGAGTCCATATCGCCCCTCAAATTACAATTTTTTTGCAAAGCCCAATATCACAACAACAGTTCCCTCTCATATGGGTTGCTAGGTGATTATGCTGTGTGAACAGACTGGCAGTCATGTTTCATCTGTAAGCCTTGAGTCAGGTGTGGCTTCAGGATTTGAGAGTAAATAAATAATGGTCAGCTGTACAGATTTGAGATGCTTATTAAGCTCAACACAAATCTACAAATAATTCATTCGCATCTCTTATAAGAGATGTAATATATCAGATAGTAAGACAGTAAATATCATGGCAACACTACACCTCTGCTCTTAAGCCGTTTTTTGGTTGGGCTAAATACTTTTGTCAACATCAACTGACCGTGACCTTTAAATGCTTGTACCTGATCTTAAGGATGCCATAGCTGAGATAAGAGTGGAGAGTGGTGTCAAAGCCTGTGGGTTTTGCAATGTTGGGACCACACACAGACAAAGGCACACAGAGGTGCCTGACAGACTCAAGGACAAGGGGAAGTGCGCAGCAATAGTCCTGGTATGTGCTGGATTTACTGTCAGCTGACCGCGGCACACTGGCAAACAGCTGTCGGACCTCTCATGGTGGCTTTTCTGCACAGCTCGCTCCACCTTAGCACCTCTTTTGAGTAGCCTTCATTATATTTCAATGAAGTGGCAACATTGTCTATATGACTATAAACCAGAAATATAAAGCACTTCATCCTCGTTTCCTCCAGTGTTTCCTTGTAAGCTTCGTCTTCCAAAATGAGCATGAGAGTAGCTTTAAGAATAGGGAGAATGATACTGTTACAAGTAAAATCCCTCCTACTGGATCAGTTTATATTTGGCCCACAGAATATATGAATGAATACTAAATTAAGTTTTGTATTTTAAAATCCTCATTGGTGTAACATGGGGTGGCAATGTAGCACAGCGGTTAGAGCTCGTGCTTCACAGATAGAAGGGCCTTTCTGTGTGGAGTTTGCATGTTCTCCTCATGTCTACGTAGGTTTCCTTGGGTACTCCAGTTTCCCCTACCACTAAAAACATGTACAATAGGTGAATCCTATAGGTGAATCCAGCCAGTTGTTTCTGACCATTATCCTGGCTCCACACCTGGAGATGGGTCCCCGGCTGTCTGAGGATGGGGTTTAATAAAGTGTAACTTGACTAAACCAGGATTTGATGTGGTAATGTCAACACAATCCTCCTGACAAAGACGAGAGGCGAACCTCTTCAGCTAAAGGGGTAACAAAGACTTACTTTTTCTTTACTACTGTTAATTCCACTATAGTAACAGAAAAAAGAAAGATCCATTGTGATCAGTGGTTGTTAAAGCATTTAATAATTTCTCAAGTACAGGACCCTCCAATGCAAGTTAATGTATCTCAGTCAACTTATCTACCCATTTCTTCTTCCGAAACACTGAAGAGGCACCAAGAGCCTGCTGCACAGTGGAGGCGATACAGGAAACAAAAATGGGACAAATGAGGAGGTATCCGGGCAAGACTCAGCTAAGCCACACAAATCTTCTATCCCTACTAATGTTATGACTAATATTCGTTCACCGACAGACTGTTGTGGAATGGAGGGAGCTGCGCAGGAGGAAGAGCAAGAAGGAGGTGGAGGAGCTAACCAGTGCACCACGCTCTGAAACGGGGCCAAACCCTGGAGGCACCGTTTCAGAGGAGCACTGAAGGCAGCACTCCAGTTTCCTTCACCTCCAAAAACATGGTGGTCAGGTTGGCGCAGCGGCTCAGGACTAGGCCGACACCTGGATGCAATTTCGTTGTAAAGTTGTACAATGACAACGACAAATAAAGCACTTACTTACTTTTAAAAAAAGGTACAGCAACAGGGCATGGACAAATCTTCTTCCTTGTTGTGAGCGAATGGCATAATTGATAATAAACCTGCACACTGCCATGGACTGTTCTGAAGTGTGCATTATAAGGCTTAAGTAAGAGCCTTATAATTAAATGGCTTACTTTCAAACCTTTTTAGAAACGTGGTGGAGAAGAACATATTATTTTCTCTTTGAAATGCAGTGGAGTAAAATAAATAAATACCATACCAAATACCATTTCAACAGAAATACTAATGAAATACCGCTCCTCAAAGACTACTTAAATACTACTTACATAAATTTACTCACTGACCACCTCCCAAGGCCATATTGCTTTCCTCCCTAAATTATCCAATACTTATTTTCACAACTCTCCTTCATCAAAAGTGTCAATGCATTATGAAAGAGTCACAAGCCCACGGCCAGAATGACTACCCCATACAAGTACTCTTGGTCCCTGGGATATAGGACTGAAGTTGGTGTGAGAGCTGTATGTGTGTGGTCCGGACCTCCGGGCTTGTTTTCCGGGGTGAACGCTCCTCTGTGCCCTTCCGGGGACCACAGCTGAGGAGAAACAGAAGAAAAAGAAACCATCGAGTTTGCTTTTGCTTGTGCACTAAGCTGAATGAGAGAGGAGAGCAAGCAAACACAAGCCATTGGATAATCTCTATTATATTGACTCGGTTACAACATAGTGCGCTTTTTATCTCTTCATTCAATAAACTTGCTGTTTTCTTAACAAACACATATCCATAATTCAACTGTGCAAATTAAAATATGGTATAGCAGTATACTGAACTTTTGCGTTGTCCCACATTCGACTAAAATCAAGATTGTTTTTTTTCTTGCAATATCGCTCAACTCTACTGAACAATGAACACAAGCTATCTGTTGGCAAGTTGAATAGACTCTACCACATGTACAGTGTTTATGTTGAGAAGACCATAAATCAGCAGAGTATGGATGAGTGAAAAGGAATGAAGGCAGTTGTGGAGTGACAGAGCTCCCATTATTTACAGAAAGTTTTTTTGTCCCTGTGTTTTCCCCACATGTGTGAAGGTCATCAGCAGCAGAAGCCTCAAGCACGCAGCACTTCCTCTTCTGACGGTTACGAATGATCAACTCCATCAGTTACAAGGCACAAGAGGCTTACGCACAAACCATATGTACAGAGGTAAAGCAACTGGAGCTCTCACAGTGTCGCAGTATTTCCTATAAACACGGAGAAGGTTCACAACTCACTAAAAAAGGCTTTCGTCAATTTTGAAGCTCCACCTGGGAGAAGATATCCCTGAAAGGAAATTCTTACTTATTATGCTCTGGCAGGTGTTTGGTGCATCTGTTGATCGCCTTTAGCCATTCGCTGTGGCATCAATGAGCTTCTGCAATGTGAAAAGATTCAGTGTCACATTCGTTTTATCACCAAGATCTTGTACTGATGATGGGAGAGTGTGACCACTGCCCAAAGCCTTCTCCAGCACATCCCAAAGAGTCTTAAAGCAGTACTAAGTAACTCTTGCCCCTAGAGGCAATAAGCGCAACTGCAGGTGTCTTAGCAAGTTACGATTTTTTAACTTATTAAATGTCTTGGAGAGTAAATACTACACAGAAAAGGTGAAGGGAGAGAGGGGTGTTGTACATCCAGTTATACAATGGAAATATTTTTTTTCACTCAAACTTGGCTGTAAATACTGTTCAAAGAGGTGCTAGCCCGCAGTTAGCTTTGCCCGTTAGCCTATTAGCTTCTTCTCCGTGATTCTATTAGTGTGTATTGGTTGCTCCGTCCCGGTGGCAGTCAAGTTGCAAGCATGGTCTTCTGGCCAGAGACACCAGGGGGAGATGAAAGACCCTCCAATCATCCCATTAACACTTGTATTACCCAACCAGGGACTACGGAAAGGATTTATTAAGGTAAACACGTTACTTAGTACTGCTTTAATGGGGTTGAGATCTGGACTCTGAGGTGGCCAATCTATGTGTGAAATGTTTGTCTCATGCTCCCCGAACCACTTTTTTTCACAATGAGAGCCTGATGAATCTTGGCATTGTCATTTTGGAATATGGCGTGCTATTAAGGAAAAAGTGTTTTTGTTTTTTGTTTTAATTGGGCACATAGGGGGTCCAGTAGCACGTGCAAATGTGGATCAGCAGCTGAGCCATTTATGTTTTTTTTTTCTCACGCATCATTGTCTCATTTACATATCAAATTTGGGGGCCCAAAACTGTAATACAGGTAATGTGTTCTTTAAAATGGAGATTCGTTCTATTAAAATCAAAATCATTATTTTATTCCCTGAATTTACAGACTAAACAAAAGTTATGCAGCTGTCCCCAGGGACCCATCTTACCCAGCCAGGAGGGGACGAGAGAGAAGAGAAAGCAGGCCCGTGGGTTGGCCTTTTATAAACATAGGAAGTAGGCGTCTCCTTGTTGACACTTCTTCTGCGTCTGCGCCATCTGACTCCTAACACACTGCCCCCAGTGGACTCCAAGAGTAAGGACAATGATGCAGTGAAATGTCCGCCCAATTCAAATCAACCCCAAAAGCACAAATTACAATCAACACTGTTTCATATAATCATTAAAGCCTATTATGACAAAAACATATATAGAAATATTCAACACAGGCAACATCAAATGATAAATCAAGTGCAAAATGCCAACAAAATGGCTTCTTTTATTTTTCATCTTGATAAATGACCCTCATAATAGTGTTTCTCAACCTAGTCCTGACCAACTGCAGAAACCCCAGATCATAACAGTTAGTTATATGCAAGTGGCAACTTTTTTTGGGGGTAAGGTCGTGTATGTTTGTCATAAGTCTAAAGTGGTGTGCTGTCAATGAAATATGAAAAAGGATCATTCAAATGCTATACTCAGGTTTAGGTCTACTTTATTGAAATTTGTTTTTGACCCATCCTTCGATCCCGCTGGGGTAATCCATAAGGAGCAGTGGGTGACCGCAGTGCAGCGGCCCGGGACTCATCTCCAGATGTCAAGCCAGGCTGATCATGCCTGGTCAGAATCACCTGGCAGGAGAATTAACCAAATGTCCATGTTTGGGTTGATGGGGAAACTGGAGCACCTGAAGGAAACCCATCCAGACACGGAGAGAGAGAAATCTGCAAACTGGGACCTGCTCAGCCACAAGTCCTATCTCTTATTTTCAAAGAGCCATGCATGTAAGTCTAAGAGCATGAACACTCTGACATGTTGATACATTTGCCCGGCCAGAAATCCACTCCTGCTTTTTGCTTCTGTTCAAAAGCAGGTCTTTAGAAAGAATAGGAAAAGCGTGTATTCTGGACGGCCTGGCTAAGGATAAATTGCAATCGATGTATCCCCAGGGAAGGCTCCTTAACCACTGCGCTCCATTAAAGGTGGGTCAAATGCAGAGAACCAATACAATGCACTGATTCTAGTACAATGACTAATTTTTGCGTAAGAATCCCACATCTCAGCAGTCCATAAATCATATCATGTTTACCTTGTGTCTGGTGTCACTCCCTGCGCACAGCCCGGAGTGCACAGATGATGTACAGCCGTGGTTCCGCACAGGTGTGAGGCCTCCTTCACAGAGCCACGTCAGAACAGGAGGTTACGACCCCGCCGCGCTCACTCACGCACCCCTCATACTCCTCTTCACACTCACACATGCACCCTTCTCAAGATCATCTATTAAATGTAGCGATGGCTGCCTTTGTGCCAGTGAATGGGTTCCTTCCTGCAAAGAGAACAGAAGGTTTTTTGCACACTCAGGATGCATCATCAAGTTTCCCACCATATACAGTATGCTTATATTTCTCTTTCTGAGCTTTCCAGGCGTATAATCTGGTCCGCTCCTCCTCCTCAATACTAACACTAGGTTATTGGAAGCGCGGTGGGGTTATTATTACGCAAGCGCCCCTCACCTTAACTGTCAGAAGTCCGGTTGCATGTTCGTAAAGGCCTTAAATCCTCTCTACTGTAGGGGATCCTTTTATCTGTCTCTGCAGGTTATTTGACTTTAATGCTGTTGTTCTCCAGTGACAGGGCGCAAAACAGCAGTGTGGCAAACAAAAGGGCCCCTCAATCAGAGCCGATCCGGGCCCGACCAGGACCAGATGTGGATCCCCAGGACGCTGATTGTGTTTGTCTTGTTTACTATATACAGCTCTGAGGACATTCCACATGGACATTTTTTCCCCCTTTCCTTCCAATCCATACAAACGCACTGACTCCGGCGTAAACTCCAAACCAGGAGGATTTTGGTGTTTGTCACATAAAATTAAGAAATGTTGCCCGGGGCTCGCGAGAACAGACAAGACAAGCTCATAATAATTTAAGCCCTTCAACTCCTCTGTTTACTCAGAGGACAAAGCTAAAAGTTGCGAGGGCAATACCTTGGCGGGTGTGCGCATAAAGACATCACCGCGCAGATTTTAATACATGATCTATTGGGGCCAAGTCACTGTTAACAAATCATGTAATCAGTTTGTATATGCACAATATCAGCGTTGTTTACCTCTTGGAAGTTAAATATTTACTTTCACTACTGGCACGAGTGGAATATATGAAGTCATATTGGAAATACTGAGACTGCTGTATTCCAACTTGCTGGTGGTTGGGTTCATCTATCTTGTTTCCGTTATCATGAAGGTGAATTCCCACAGTAGCTGTTTCACAGTCGAATATAGTCCTGTAATAAATGTTTCCTGTTACTACCATATTCTCAAATACAGCGACACTTCCGTAGTGGTCACCATTGCAACTGCGGGCCCTTAAGGATGGATCAGTGTGTTAGCTTTGATTTACAGCACACATTCGCTGTGGCTTTGTTTCAATGAGCATCTGCACTTTCAAAAGCGTTGACAGTGTTGCATGACTTTTTCACCAAGATCTTGTATTGATGATGGGAGAGTGTGACCACTGCTCAAATCCTTCTCCAGCACATCCCAAAGATTATCAATGGGGTTCAGATCTGGACTCTGTGGTGGCCAATCCATGTGTGAAAATGATGTCTCTACTCCTTGAACCACTCTTTCACAATGTGTTTATACACTTTATTTAACAAACATCATTTTAAAACAGTACTAAGTAACGTGTTTACCTAAATAAATCCTTTTCGTAGTCCCTCTGGGGTAATACAAGTGTTAATGGGATGATTGGGGGTCTTTCATCTCCCCCTGGTGTCTCTGGCCAGAAAACCATGCTTGCAACTTGACTGCCACCGGGTCGGAGCAAGCAATACACACTAATAGAATCACGAAGAAGAAGCTAACAGGCTAACGGGCAAAGCTAACTGCGGGCTAGCGCCACTTTAAACAGTATTTACAGCCACGTTTGAGTGAAAAGAATTATTTCCATTGTGTAACTGGATGTACAACACCCTCTCTCCCTTCACCTTTTCTGTCAGCGTAGTATTTACTCTCCAAGACATTTAATAAGTTAAAAAGTCGTAACTTGCTAAGACCCCTGCAGTTGTGCTTATGGCCTCTAGGGGCAAGAGTTACTTAGTACTGCTTTAAAACCTGTTTACATCATTTGACCTGACAAATGTAGGACAAAGTAGATTTCCTGGCCACACATGAGCTCATAAAAAAAAACAAAAAAAACTATCTTATCTTTTACTGGTATTATCTTCGACTATGCCTCCATCATGGCCGCTGCATTACCCAGAGCAGGAAATGACCTCACACACTGAGAATGAACCGCATCACACAACGGCCCCCCTCACCTCGGGGTCACGGTTCAGCGCAGCCGCGGGGGCAGTGTGGATGTGCCTGTTTGAAATATGTGTGGGGGCCAGCCTCTGATCACTTGTCAGTGTTGGACAGTGGGGCAATATACTCATCGGTCTGCATGGAATTTCAGGCTCATCCCGGTGTCCCCCACCCCCCACCCCCTGTCCTGTCCCCTTGGCGGGTTGTCTGTTTTGGAATAGTGCTGTTTCCATTGCAGCCAGGTGGACTTGAGCTCTGACTTTGATCTGTAAATTTGTGTCCCAGAGTTGTTGGTGTTGGAACGAGCGACAAGACTTGAAAGTGGGGTCGACTTTGGTGCAGCGTCTTTTGAGTCACGCATGACCTCTCCCGAACTAAAAACAAGGATGGACTCGGGCCATTGACATGTGAGCCTTGTTGGGTTTTTGCTGGGAGGTAAAAACATATATACAGCCCTTGATTCTTAAGACGTGGACTAACCTCTCTGATTGTGCCAATGTATTAGCACAAATAGATTAGTTTAAGTTGGACTTATCCACATCAGCAGGTCAGCCCTGCCGGACACAAACTCTGTCGGGTTTGGCGTCTCATGGTGTTTACAAAAAGCAGCTTTCCTTTCTAAACCATGTAATAAGAGATTTTAATCAATACCAATATTGAACATTCCATATGGGTGAATGCATTTCAATTTATATCCTTTTCTATATATCCATCCATCCATCCATCCATCCATCCATCCATCCATCCATTTTCTTTCTTCCATTTGTCCGTTGCCGGGTCGTGGGGCAGCCGTTGGAGCTGCCCAAATCACATTGCACCAGCCCCTATGGCTCCTGCAGGTGGTGGGTCCACAGAAGGACGGCCTCATGGTTCTAACCGGGCCTGTTGGTCTCTCATAAGGGGCTTCTGAACCGCTCTTTGTCTGACCCGTCACCTAGGACCTGTTTGCCATGGGAGACCCTACCAGGGACAACAGAGCTCCAGGATCATTCGGGTGCTCAAACCCCTCCACCACGTTAAGGTGGCAGTTCCAGGAGGGGTCCTTTTCTATATAATATGAAAATAAAAAACATATTATTGTAACTGCGCTGTGGTGTGATTTAGCACAAAACCATGGAGAAAGTCGACATTTTGTATCTGAACTGGCTCTGAGTCATAACAAAGGAGGGAAGACAGAGACCAGGTAAAAGTGCATTAAGAGTAAATTAGTTCTCATGCCCATCATGAGGGAAACGGCGATGTGGGGGGAAAAAAGGGGACAATAAAAAATAAGTGTGATTCATATAAACAACTGAGAAATTGTAAATGCAACCGGGGGCGACAGTGGCGCAGCTGGTAGAACGAGTTGTCTCATGGTTTGGAAGGTTGGGGGTTCGAATCCCAGCTCCTGCAGTTTCACACTGTTGTTGTGTCCTCAGGCAAGACACTTCACCCACCTTGCCTCTAGTGTCTATGTACATTGGTGCATGAATGAGAGTGTGAATTAGTGACTGGTTCCTTGCTGTAAAGCGCTTTGGGCCTAATGAACATTTAAACAAACAAAAAATCAGTTCATTAAGAGCTTTCCGTTTATTCATTTATCATCCTGGATGATTGACGATTCTTGTTAAATTAAATCAGAATTGTTTACCTTGCTGACTGTGCTATCTGCACCTTTGCACTAGAGTGTGCACTGTACGATCTAATGGGACTGTTTGCGCTGTAATGAAGAGAATTGGATTATTCTTGAAACTGTTTGACTTTAGAGGACTCTGTTTATTAAAAGCTTACAGTGCAATACTTGTGAAATCAATATCATTTAATATCCATCACAGACCTCTGTAACAAACATCAAATCATGAGTTATAATATTTATTCTGGTGGAAAAAAAGAATGCATGCTGTTGAAAATCACAATGAAAAAGTGTAAGGATACAAGTGTAATGGTTTCATTTTCAAGAAGTGACCTAATCCAAGCCTATAAGAAAGACAGGATCACCTCTCATTGGAGATTGACTGCTTGTGTATTGTTTACATACTGTATGTGTGGATCATTAGTTGGTGGACGGGTGGGAAGATAAGGGATGATGAATCCGTAAAGCACTTTCTGTGTTACAATGTTTTGTATGAACAGTGCTTTATAAAGTTTATTGACTGACTGATAAATAACACATTTTTGGGGTTAATTTATCAAGTGTTACCCTAACACAGTAAAATGAACTTTGTCCATTTTCTGGATCAACTATTATGCTTTTTTTCTTCCATGAACTTGATTTGTATTGCGCTGTACACGCATGAAAAGCTTCTCAAAGCACTTCACTGGACCATCACTCCTTTACTCCCACACACTTGAAGCTAGATGGTAGAACGATGATCTCTAGAACCTATCCAGGCCAACTGTCTGTCCAACCATCACCAACCACTCGTATAGGCAATTCCAGTGAAGCAGCTTGCCCAATGACAGAACGATATGCCACAGTCAGAATCGGGATTTGAACCGCCTACCTTTGAATCCGTGGACAAACTCTACTCACCGAACTTGCTTTCTAGGTCAGCCTCCACCGGCCTCTATCAAGTCCACACTGACATTGTTTAGCTGGATTTTGTTTGACATTCGTGTGATGGACTCCAGCGCGGTCCAGAGAAGACGAGAGTGCAGCTGCTAACGCCGAGCTATAGTCCCCCCGCCCCATTCTCCTTTTAATCCCCGCATTTCATATCAATAAGCGCCATTATCTGCTTTAGCTCACGACTGATCAACGCATCATACTTCTCTGTGCAAATCCCAAACAATGCCGCTTTTGAGTTGAGCCCTTAGAGCTCGCACCTTCTTTGTGAAAAGCCGGGCAGCGCTCGGATAAGCTGTCAGCGGCACATTCTCTGTATACACAACAGTCCTTGGCAACGCACCCCAAGTCAAAGCAATAATTAAAATGCAGCCAATAAATGCTCGTCTCCATTACATCCAGCTGTGTTTACATTCAGTCATTCCATTTGGATAAGTCAAGTCAAAGTTTCATCTCCGCATTTTCTTTTCCACATTTATTGAGCTTGTTGCAACTTCTGCCTTTCATTCACAGCTCTCATGCTATGTGGAAAATTCAAAAGCCTCCCATTGTTATCATGTACTTTTACAATTCATTGAACTTTTACGCCTAATATGTTTTATTCTTTTGTGGTAGTATGAGTTAAAGAAACACTGGCTGAGTAAGTTACATAGATCATGGCCTTGTTGTTAGTTTGGCCATAAATACTGTTTATTTATGCTCAAATGTTAGAGCAGGTATAGTCTCTTCAGTGTGAATGTGGTGTGCGAGTGGTTGGTGGTGGTCGATGGCGCAGATTGGCAGCCTTCAGTCTACCCTATAGGGAAGCTGTGACTACAACAGTTGCTTACCTCCAATGAGTATGGAATGAATGAGTGTAGCGCTTTGAGAAGTTTGTTAACTCGACTTGTTAATTAGTAGTATTATTTGGATGTTGGTTTTCATACTTACAATTCACAGTCACAGTGGAGCTTCAGACTTGTTCAACTTTGAAAAGTCATTGTAGCACCAGGAAAGAGGTGTCAATATACCACAGTAAAGCTCAAGCGCCTTAAACAAGTGCATTTTCTCCAGTTCAATTTTACCCAAAAGGTCACAGCCTAGGCCAGTGTAACGCCTCATTTGAAAGCTAAGACTTGCAAAACTGATCTAAATGGATCTTTTTCCTTGCGTTGTTGTCACTTCTTTTGACATTCTTTTACATTGCTTTTTTGTTGCGTTTTGGTCCCTTTTTTTTTGTTGCCACATTTTCATCGCTTTTTGTCACTTTGCTATAGCTGTTTTGTGGCTTTTTCTTCATTTTTCTGTCACTCTTGTTGCTTTTTTGTCTATTGCTCTTTTGTGACGTTTTTGTCACACATTTTTAAGGAAGAATGATGTTGCTCTCAACAGGTGTCATTCTATTGCTCAAAATCACAAATAGAGAATTAGGGTAGGCGAGCTATGGATCTGTTGAGAGGGATCCTCCCAACGGGCTTGTAATCCTTGTCTTTTAACGCACAACACAGCATAGGAACATTATCTACAAAATCAGCTAGTTATGGCAGCTGGGTAGGGGTTTGTTGATGAGGAGCTACTGCCCTCTACAACTGGCCCGCTCTACATCTGGCTTCTTAACGCACTACACTGTGTAGGGCTTACATAATAAATGTACATAATAATATTCACTGAGTATAATATGTATATTAATCTGTCTTTGTAACATAAAACTAGTGACTTGTGGTAATGCTAACAATGTTACCATGGTAACCATCTGAAAGAAATGTAATGATCGCCTTTTGTTACTTGCTTTGTACTAGACTTCGTACTGGAAACTAGACCGTTGTTGTAATTGTGCTTCTTTCTGTTCTTTCTGTTGATGTACGAACACTTCAAACAGTGTTTGTAAGTTATAGTTCTTTGTAAATCATAGTTGTTTTATAATTAGTTGTTACGTAATCAGTATTGCTCTGTTTTGGGGTATGGTCGGATGCTGCGGGTGTGTAGGGTCTATTTTGTTTTGCTCTTGTTTCCTTGTTGCTGTTTTGTTCCTTTGTCGTTCCACTGTGTTCTTGTGAAATGATGATTTTAATTGTATTGATTTTGGGGGTGGGCACTTATAAGCTTTTGCTTCGGCCCACTCCTTTTGAGCAGAGTGTTGCTGCTGAAATAAACAAATAAACGAAACCTTTACACATTTTTGTCACTTTTTTAGTCACGTTTTGGTCGCTCTTTTGTTGCATTTTTGACTCTTTTGTTAAGACGCTTTTAGATTTAGGTAAAGCCAAAATGGAGAAAATGTGCTCGGTTCAGGCGGGGTAAGAGGTTAAACATTTGATAAAAATACATTTAGACTTCCACACTAGAGTTCTTCACTTTAACCAGACATGTTTGAAATGCCACTGTGAATGAGGTATCGAAATACGTTAAGGCATTGTTAAGGCAGAAATTAGTCTAAAAAGTCTAAAAAAAGAAATCTGGTACCAGAAAAAAGCAACTTTAAATACAGTTCCAGGTTCTGATGCCTGGTGGGACCTGAGACAGTACTAAATGCTTACTCCAGCTCAAATAGATAATCAAAAATGAACTATCTTTTCGTTTTATGGTTCTAAATAATGAATAAAGTAGCACAGGTCACTACAAAAGTACTGCTCTGCTACCGGTGTTGTATGTAAAAAAAAAAACACCTTAGCCAGTATAGGGAAACAGCAGAGTACGTGTTTACCCAAAACCTACCGGTGTGTGTGATTATTCTCATTATTTTCAACCCTACTGTGGAAAGGTTCATTTTAATGTCAATAATACACGTTCGCCCATCTCTTCAGCCCAGTCCTGAGAAAGTGCCTGTCCCTTGTGTTGCTGGATTCTCCCCCCCTGCACAGTGCTGCTTGTTTATGAGTGTGAATTCCATTGAGAAAGGTAACAGTTCCCACATTGTTAAGCCTCGAGAGCTCATGGTGTGTACCTTTATGCGTGTCACTTTTTCCAGCGGGCCTCACACAAAGACCTACATCCGCACTGTCAAAACATTTTTTTTTTCAAACTGCATTTCTCATCTGTCTTTTCTGTCCGTCTATGCTATGATATTGTGATTATTTTTCCAAAAACCCAGTGTATACATTCAGAGCCGCGCACGTTTCCTGTTAACATTGGAGAACGAACTCCCGTCCAAAAATGATGGCTTCTGAGGCCAATAGTGCAGAGCAGACTTTTCTTATGTAAATAATACGGATAGGCAGATTCAACTTTTGTCCTGTAGGCATCATCTTCAATTGAAAAAGAAAAAAAAAAACGCCTGAAATGATTTAAAACAACACTGATAATTCGTTGGGGGACACATTTTGGGGGATGCCGTAGTGCTTGAAAGAATTCTGGGATGTCCTATGCTATAACAGCTAAAATGTTCTTCCTAGGTTCCCCCATCAATCTATAACGTGAGGCTACCCATCAAGCTAGACATTCCTGACCCTGAAATTAGCCCTGAACTTGGAGGTGAGTCCATAGGTGCTTTCTAACCTGAGATCTGGATTCGCATTATATTAAAATTGTAAAACTAATATGACAAATAACTATAGTTTTCACCTCTTAACCCCCACCTGAACTGACCACATTTTCTCCAGTTTGGCATTACCCAAATGTAAAAACAGCGCCAAAATGTGATGAAAAACCAAATAGAAAAAAGTGATGAAAATGTGACAAAAACGCAACAATAAAGTGACAAAAAGGCCACAAAAATGTGACAGAAAAGTGATGATGAAAATAAGTTTTAAAAAAAAGTGACGACAATCAGGGCAACAATGCGAGGAAAAAGATCCATTTCAATGAATTTTGTGGCTTTCAAATGAGGCCTATAGGCTGTAAGCTCCAATCAAGAAGCTTTTAGATTTGGGTAAAGCCGAATTGGAGAAAATGCGCTTGGATAAGGCGGGGAATTAGTGGTGGGGCTCGATTAAAATTTGTTATCGATTAAATTATGGGCTTTGCAATTAATTAATCGCAATTAATCGCATCTATGCATCATGATTTATTTAGGGTTTGTGTGGGCAGTAGCAATTTGATTTATTTTTTCCTGCCCAAAGACATTGGAGATATGTTCTTTGTCAAGTTGATACGCACCTGTCTGGTCTTTGTGCCCGTGGAAGAGCGTGGTCACTTCTAACTTCACCCCGTTTGGAGCCATAGGAATATATAGAGGCCAAATGCTAACAACATCTTTGGTCTTTATGCGTGACTGAGGGCACACCGTTTTTCCATACTGAGATATGTTCTTACCTGGGCTTAGACAAGTTGATATGCACCTGTCTGGTCTTTGTGCGTGCCCGTGGAAGAGCGTGGTCGCTTCTAACTTCACCCCCGTTTGGAGCCATAGGAATATACTGGTAGAGGCCAAATGCTAACAACATCTTTGGTCTTTATGCATGACTGAGAGCACACCGTTTTTCC
Organism: Neogobius melanostomus; assembly: GCA_007210695.1. Classification (NCBI taxonomy): domain Eukaryota; kingdom Metazoa; phylum Chordata; class Actinopteri; order Gobiiformes; family Gobiidae; genus Neogobius; species Neogobius melanostomus. Next base: position 1,262,489 of record VHKM01000006.1, on the reverse strand, counting down.
ATACTGAGATATGTTCTTACCTGGGCTTAGACAAGTTGATATGCACCTGTCTGGTCTTTGTGCGTGCCCGTGGAAGAGCGTGGACGCTTCTAACTTCACCCCCGTTTGGAGCCATAGGAATATGCAGGGAGAGGCCAAATGCTAACAACATCTTTGGTCTTTTTGCGTGACTGAGCGCACGCACGAAGACCAGACAGGTACGCATCAACTCGTCTAAGCTCAGGTAAGAACATATCTCAGTATGGAATAACGGTGGCCTGTTCCTTTAAATAAGTGTATGTAGACTTAACTGTGTGAATGAACAAGTTTGACACTAAGAAACATCCTGCAGGAAAAAGGAAACTGAAAAAGTGTCTGTGCCGCGACAGTAAAGTGTGATTAATTTCGATTCATATTTTTAACAGCATTAACCAACTACCCTCTGCCTGAACCGAGAGCATTTTCTACAGTTCAGCTTTACCCATATCTAAAAAGCTTCTCGACTGGAGAGCAACAGTGAGTGTAATGTCTCAATTGAAAGGCCATAACAAAACGGATCGTAACTTTTTCCCCCCCCACATGGTTGCTGTATTTTTGTCACATTTTTGTTGTGCTTTTGTCTCTTTTTTTCCATGTTTTTGTAATTTTTTTTTGATTTTTCATTGCTTTTTTTGTCACATTTTTGTCGCATTTTCTGGCACATTTTTGTGTGCGATTTCAGCCTCGTTTTTGTTGCTATTTTGATCCTTTTTTTTTACTTTTAGATATGGGTGAAGCCAAACAGGAGAAACACTGCGCGGTTTATGTAATTAATTAATCATAATTAATCGGAAAAAGCCCTAGTTTTAATTATAGTCGGGTTTTAATTGACAAAATATAACATTTTGGCAACTGAACCCTAACCTTCTACTGTATTTAGTCTGTCCAAAGGTGCTGTTGTTAGGTTCTATTCTCAAGGCTTGTTTAATTAACTACATAATATAAAGGATCTGTGCTCTAATACTTTTTGACTTGCGCAAGAGTACTTCACTAACATTGAGTAGGAGCCAATAGGTTGAAGGGCAGTAATAGTACATGAGTTATTCTTCATGTCGATAATTTTTAACTCCAAAAAACCCCCACCTTATCTATTTGCGCAGTTGGGGCACTGGCAAAATCCGACTCTCCACTCGGAACAAAATGGTCAGACTGCCAGGGTTGCCATTCGATCTGATTGTGCACATTGTCGGTCGGAAATGGACAAGTGGAAAGGGGTAAACAGAGGCGAGGCGGTCCTGCCATGTGTCAAACAACGCAGTGTGTGATTGAAGACAACCTCGAGCGGGAACATAAACATCCCAGCAGGACCCACAGCTGCCCCAGCGGCCGCCATATTAGGGGTGTGGAGGAAGGAGCAGGTGGGTTGGAGCGGCTGGAGAGGGTTTATGGGGCACAAGTGCTAGACCTAAACCTTTTGTCTTATTCAGAGTTTTCGACCCAATTTACTCCTAATTTGATTTAGCTGTTGTGGTACTTGGAGTGTCAATAGTTTTAGCTTTATTACCTCATATTCATTATCATAACATACATTACAGATTACAATGAGTTTTAAGTATTCAGCCATCCTGGATGGCACATGGCGTCAAATTCCCTTTGGTGCCACCCCAGGCCCCCATCTAGCTCCGCCCCTGATCATAAGGTGAACACAACAACCAATGGCCGCTGGTTGCTCTGCTTGACCTCGACGCTAGGGCCCGCCTTTGCCCGCCATTGCTGTAGTACCTCCACAGAGGGGCGGCAGAACAAGCTAGTTTTCCATTAGAAAGCATTGTACTTTACACACGTTTTAAGCAACTGTAAAGGCTGGTGCCTAATTTTTATTTTTATTTCTACAGATAGTCCTCCTGTGATAACGCTGGCTTAGTTACAATTAAAGGGACCAGGCAGGTTTTTGTAAGGTACATTTTAGAAATCTCGTATACTAATGAGGGCCGGACTTTGATTGACAGGCCATTAGCATTAGAGCTAATGGCGCGGGCGCAGCCCCGCGAGGGCCGCGTTTACAGTGAAGATCCCGCCCTTATGGCCTTTTTTAGGAACATGCTCATCAGAGCTGGGTAGGAGGAGTTTGTAAATCCGCCACGGATTCCCTTTCGAACGTGGTTATTATGCCAAACGGGGAGGAGTGGGCAGACGCTGTCTATTCATTTTACAGTATATGAACACAACCCACTTTTCAGTCCGGAACCACCAGTTGAGAACCACTGAATAAAGTGGGCGGTATCACTACAGGGGACAGTCTGCTATGTTGCTATCAGGCCTATAGCAGAAAATGTGTTGTTGGTGCTTTATAGTAGACTTTGTCTTTGAAAACAACAATTCTGATGTGGGGTGGGCGCTTATAAGCCTTTGGCTTCAGCCCACTCCCTTTGAGCAGGTTAACTGCTCAAACAAATAAATAAACTAAACTAAACTAAACTATCCGATGTGAGATCATTCAATCTGCATCACAATTACTGTAGGCTATATTTAGAAGTATTTAAAACATCTTTGGCAAAATCTCAAATACAGTGTGTGGGGTAGTGGCCAGCACAGAACCATTCATTTCAAAATAGGGGAACTTTAACAACACAGCTTCACCATTACATTGTCAAATCTGTAGACAATAAATATGAACATCATCAAGAAGATATCAGGTCGGTGGGGGTATCCTGCCAGGGTTCACCTGGGCTCACATGATGAAGTCAATCCGCAAATTCAGACCCAGTTTCCCAAAACCACAGCTGAGGTCAATTTCCAGGAAGCCCATGTAAATATGAGTGTGGAATTTATATACATGTGAATCAACAAGAGAAGTATTTATTGCAGCCATACGGACAGCTGCAATGTAAGATCTCATGAGGCAAATAGGATATGCTGTAAGTTACCTCAAAGCAGCGCCATTCATTGGAGTGTATGCTCTTCTCATGTTTGAGTGTGTTTGTTGTTTTGTATTATTACAAAATGGGAGTGCCAGTTATAGTAGCTGTTATAATAATATTCTTTTTTAAATCTGGGATACAAATAGCCCAAAACTAATTCTAGGGCTATGTTTTTTTTTTCTATCAAGATATTTGTCAAATTATATGTACTTTTTCATGTGATGAAATGAAATGTATGTATTGGCATTGAACCTGACACACAACCTGCCGCTTTTTCCCACGCCCAGATTGCCCTGTTTTAATGCTTGCGTATAAAAAAATTAACAGGTCTGGGAAACTCAATTCTTGCCATCTCCACACAGATGTTTGCTATATCTGCCTGGGTAAATGGCTGATGTGTATTTACAACAGCGACGCTATACGGCATTTGGATCTGAGTAGTTTCCTTCGACTGTGAGTTATAAATGGACGGACTCTTCTGTTGTTGAGCGGCATTAGGGGGCATCACAGATCCACTTTACCAATGGCTCTCAAGCATCACACTACAAGTCCCACCTGAGAAGAATTTCTGCTTTCTGAGTAACACAAGACTGCTTTCGAGACTTACTTCAAAATAATAGAGTTAAACAGTTATTTCTACTTTACTCACATTTGATTATGGACAGTTTATATTTACAGCCTGTACACAGTTCAGATCAGCCTACGAAATAATCATGATATTCAGTGCATGTCCATAATATATGTTTTGATTTTTTTCTTTTTTGTTATTCTAAATTATAATGGGTCTACATTAGGGCCGGGACTTTTTTCGATTAATTGCGATTAATTAATTACATGAGGTTTAGTGCGATTAAAATATTCATCGAAATTAATCACACTTTGCTTTCCACACTTCAGTTTCCCTTTTTCCTGCAGACGCACAATTAATGGCAATAGTGCACTGGTCTGTTGGACTTGGTTGAACAAAAATAAACAATATTTTGTTGCTTAAGCTTATGTATTCAGTCATTATTCAATGGTATACTAAAAATCCTTATGAAAAAACTTACTTCTCACTGTTCTCAGGTCAAATATTTATATGCGATTAATTTCGATTAATTAATTACAAAGCCTCTAATTAATTAGATAAAACTTTTTAATCGAGTCCCGGCCCTAATCTATATGCATCTCAGTTAACGCTACAGTTTATTTTAATATCACATACTGTTTTGTGTACATGTGTATAATCTACCTATATTATGGTGCTATTACAGAAGTATTACAGACCGAGACGTGTATAACGGTTACTACTGGGGTGTTTTTATTTTACCAAAGTATGCCAGTATGGATGGGTGTGGGGTTTCTTCCTGCATACATGGGAAATATATTGATTTTACATAAGTGAGTTTGATTGGCGCATATGGATGTACCTTCATCTATTCAGAAAAGCATTACCGGCTAGAAGCAGGAAAGTGTAGCCAACAAGGCATGCAAATATGTTTTTTTTTTAGACTTGGATCCCTTTTCCAAGAGCACCTACACAAACATTTTTGGAATACACTGGAACATTGTTACTTTTTTTGTTACTTTATTTATTTTCTGCACTGCTACAATCTTAATGTAAATAATGTAAATAATCACTCAAATAAATTCCACTAAACTAAACTAAACTAAACACCCATAGAGCAAGCAGTCATTTTGTTGTTTTTGCATGCAAATATGTCTTGCTTATTTTAATATCTATTTTCTCTTGTTTGTGCATAGACCACCCCATACCAGAGGGCAAGAGTGTCATTACAACATCGACACCTCACTTTGGTTCCTCCCCTCGACCGCTGTAATTTGAGGCTCTACTACCACCATGATGGTGGCGGCAGAAAACACTGTGGAGCCCTGACATTCCTGCGGCTGTTCTCAGCGCGCACTACAAGTGGGACTCAACTTCTGTTCTGTGTCAGGGACTACCTCAGCGTGGATGCGGACTCCGAAAAGAAACGCGCTGCACAGCGGACGCACCGCGCTCCTTTGGCTCGCTCCCAGCCCCCTGAAGTTGGAGATGCACACACGAGGTCCCTACTCCCTCCGCCTGGGTGGTCTCTCTACTTTAGTGAGCTGTTGCTAAGCAGCTAATAATAGTCGTGTTTGCTGAGTAATTTTTGCCCTTCTGGAACCAATCAGATGCAAGAAAGTCCTGCAATCTGACAGCCCCAGAGGCGGGATCTCAAGCTTTTTTCCCCTTCTCACCCCTCCTCCTTTTGCGCCTCCAAATGGAGAGAGCTCTTTTTCTCCACTTCTATTGAATCTCAGAGTTGGCCGTGACGCGCGGCCCAAGGGAAGACCACATAGCTCTCCTCAGAATGCTACGAGTATTGACCATTTTTAGCCGACGACTCCCGTATGGAAATCGCTTTGCACGTTGGGCTGACTGACTCAAAGTGCCCCCGATACGAAGCGAGTGTGCGGTGGAAGCGGCGGAGACCTCTCGGATCACGAAATGTTGGGATGGAAGGCGCAGACTTTGACTCGCCGTCTTCACCAGGAGTATGTACTTGACGGATGTGAGATCTCCGAGAGGGAAACTTTGGTGTCGCCTTGGGATATCGCTACTACTACGCGCTTTCGGGGAACAACGCTAAGCAGCACGGTCTCGCAGTCCCCGCAACATGGCCTCGGCTGCTAATGCGCCCTCCGAGCAGGAAAACAGAGACCCCGAACGGCCGAGGATAACGCGGAGGAACAGGGGGGACTATGGCCACAACGCACCGCTGGACTTGGAGTATTTGCATCGGCCGAGTTACTGCGACGCGGGCTTCGCTCTGGAACAAATATCAGAGGTGATTTTTCTCCCGCTTCTCTGGGCAGTTTTCTGGTTTGAGTGGGAAGTTTGTGTCCCGTGGAAAGGGGGCTTGTTTGGGAGACGCTGCGGCTTGTTTTCATGTGTGGTGGTGGTGATGACGGCGAACAACTCCCACTCCGCAACCGGCTTCCCTGGGTTATTGTGGAGGATGTGTTTGCAGACACCATGCTACTTTCTTGCACTCCAGTAACGGTCCCGCACCACAGCGCAGAATGGATTTTGGGAGTGTTGAGCAACTTCACACACGTGTCTTGCAGAGTACTTCACATAGTGATATGGCTTAACTTTTTCACGCATATATGTTGCATTTCACACGCTGACTTTGGAGGCAATTGAACTTACTTTAAGAGACGATTCAGCTATCACTTGTCCATCTAATGCAGTTGTGGGATCAAAACCAGTGCCATAAAGTGATGGATTTGCACATTGGACCACTTTTACGCACGGGGTCTTGCCTTAGAATCACTGGTCTCTCCGGAGTGCACATGATAGGGCTACTGTTGTTTGACAACAAGTGGGCTGACATTTCTCTGCACATGGGCTGCACGTTATTAAGCATAGCATGGCATTGATTTTACCTCAGACGACTTGCAGTGGAGAATGCCCCTTTCAGCCTACCTAACTACCTCGTTGAAAAGATAGGATGAAAGCTACTTTCTCATAGTTGTTTCAAACCTTTTGCATTTTCCTTTTATTATCGTTTCACTTTTATGACACTTGTTAAGTTTATACTCTTATTTAAATGTTATCAATAGTTTGTATTGCAAAGAAGTCATTGTGCAACATGTCCTGTGTGCATCAATCCAGATATAGTCTTATTAGATTGCGTATCAAAAACCTGCAGTGCCAGCCCTGTAGTTGGAACAGCATAAGCTAGTTATTACTATGGGCTCCTTTAACAACAGTTGGGAGCCCATTGTTTGCCCTATTTGACCTAAAGCTTTGGGAGGTCAAGTCTGCATATCCCTATAAGTAGTTTGTTTACTTTGTTACTATTACACTGTACCACCATCACTACTACTCAATTTCCTTGTGGTCAATTAACATCTTGTGTGCTTCCAGGGCAAAGCGACCGGAAGGAAAGCCCCTCTGTGGCTGAGAGCAAAGTTCCAGAGACTTTTCTTTAGGCTGGGCTGCTACATTCAAAAGAACTGCGGAAAGTTTTTGTTTGTGGGCCTCATGATTTTTGGAGCTTTCGCTGTGGGCTTACGGGCAGCTAACTTGGAAACGGACGTGGAGAAACTCTGGGTGGAAGGTAAGACAACTGCTGTGTTATTGTCTCAAATGTACTTGTACAAGTGAACATGTGATAATGTACTAGGACAAGTAACAGGATGTAGTTAATTAAGCAGAGACAGAGAAGGGGGCTGAAAACTTGTTGAAAATATATCCTGGTAGGACTGCACAATATTAATTCGATTTTGCGCCAACAGTATTATTGCAATATCTCACTAAACCATATCAACAGTCATGACCAATACACAGCTAAATTGGACCTACATGTTGAAAATCATGTCTAAAATGGTACTTTTCCACGTTTTATGTTGCCGTGTGCTTTGTTTTAGGATATGCAAATCTCAGTCGAAATAAAGAGAATATTAGTTTTGATTATATTGATTTTAACATGTCTTGTTATATCGATATTGCATCTAATACTGCGATAACGATCATTTGGCGATATATTGTAGATATTGGTTTATTCATTTGTATTGCATGGTAATAATACTGACGTGTTTTGGACCTGTTATAGCGTTATGTTGTTGTTTAAGATGGTCATTTTGGATATACTTAGAGCTTGTTACTGGTGGTGAGGAAAAATGTTTTTTGCAAATCTCTGCTGCTGTCTTAGTGCCAATGGAACAAGACTTGTTTTGAAACAATGTGTACGTCTGTGTTTTGCATATTGACATATCGAGTGAGTTAGGTAGATTGCAATCAAACCATAATTGCAATTTTTGGGGGGTCAAAATAGGCAAATCGTGGACTGCATTGTTTCTGTTTCAATGAGTTCTTACTCTGTACAGGACCTTAACACAGTACATGAATACCTGTGGACATTTGAATACGAAATCACCAATCTATCGCAATCAAAGCAATTCACATCCGCACACATTCACGGGCTACATTGATCCGCTCTCCTACAGAAGTGTGAAAAGAAAGGCTTCACGTCCACAGTATTCTACTTCTGACTGAAGTCCTCAACAAAAAACTCATAAGCGACTTTTTGGTCTGAGGAAATTCTCACCCCAGCCGCCATTTTGTGTCTGTGTGTGTCTGTGTGTGTGTGTGTTGCTGTGTGTCAGCCTGCCCCCAGCAGTTGAACGCCCTGAAACTGCGTGTGTGTGTGGTCCCTCTGTTTTTTTCCTTTTTTTTCTCCTTTGGACAGCCCTCAACTTTTCAAGAATATTCGTCTCTGAGTGCAGTGGAAAAGCGTAGTGAAGACATGAGCCGAGACAAACTTATGGAATGGATAGGCTGTCGTGTTATTTAGTCCCCCGAAGGAGTTTTAGCAGGGTGATTTTGTCAGAGGGGAAAGAGGCTCTGTGTACGGGGTGGTGCTTAGAAGGGTAAGGGGCCTTTTTTCTCTCTCTTTCTCTCCTTTGATCCGCATTCCAGCACTTGAGGCTTGTGTCAAGCTGTTTAATGAATGGCACTATGCTCTAGAGAGATGACAAAACTCTTTATTATAAGCAAGGAAAGGCCCTATTGAGCCACAGAGTGATATACATAGGTTGAATGATTCGCTATTGTTGTTCAAGAGCTGCGGCAGGAGTGTGTCTATGACAGTGTGATTCCGGATCACTATCAGCCCCCCGGTGGTACTGCTGTGTTGTCCTTATGTGCCACTGCAGGGCCTGACAGGGACTGTGTTTGCATACAGAGCTAAGGCATACAAAGCTTATTGGGGCTAATTTGTGGCTTAGTCGCTGAACCTTTTCACACCAAAGTAGGGGAAAAACACGAATACTGTTAAAAATGTTGAAAGAAGCATGTGTCAGTGATAGGGCTGGGCACTGTTAACCTCTTAACCTCCGCCTGAACCGAGCATATTTACTCCAGTTTGGCGTTACCCAAATCTAAAAGCTTAACGAACAAAACGTCAAAACACAACAAAAATGTGACGAAAAAGTGACAAAAATGTGTGACAAAAAAGGACTAAAAAGTTACACAAAAAAGCCACAAAAAGAATGAAAATGCAACAAAAGAGCGATAAAAACATGACAAACAAGGTGATGAAAAAGTGAAACATAAACACCACAAAAGAGCAACAGAAAAATGACAAAAATGTGACAAAAATGCATTATCTGTTTAGATGCGTTTTGTAGATTTGGGTAAAGCTGAACTGGAGAAAACGCACTTGGTCAAGGCGGGAGTTAAGAGGTTATAAGATAAAAATATTTAGATCCAAGTTTGATTCCTCTTTTTTCCCATGATCTTTTTTCCCTAGTTTTCCCCATTTAGTTAAATTTCCCCCCCAATGTTTGCGCCATTTTTCTCATTTTCTTAACACAATTTTTTCTTATTTTTTCTTCTTTTCCCAATTTCACCCCCATTTTTTTACCCAATTTATTCCCATTTCCCCCCCCTCTTTTCCCCCATTTTTTTTTCATTATTTTTGCCACAATCTTTCCCCGAATTATTCCCAATTTTTCACACATTTCCTGACATTGGAGATGAACCCGATATTGTAAATTTGCAGATCTTCCTCACATTATTGTTCTGTTTTCTGGTTCTAGGCGACAAATATTTTAGTATCGGTATTGGGGAAAAGTATCGTTCAGGTATTAGTATCGAAAACCAAGCATCGCTAAGGTGCTGGTATTGGAAAAAAATGTAACAGTACCCAGCCCTAGTCAGCGAAATTCGTAAAGTCGTGACGTTGTTGTCTCTTTAAGCATAATAGGGAGTTGCATTTAGCTTCATTCACAGGGTTTTGAGTAATCCTGTCTAATTTCGTTGTTTCTTCTTCTACTGCCGAAACACTTCCCTGATTTACTTGGGAAATGCTATGTTTTTGAATTCCATAAACCATCACCGGACCTGTTCTTCTGAGCAGATCTGCATGAAAACTGCAAGTGTCTAGGTGCCGTCAATCTGTTGGTATGATGTTGGCTATAAACGGATTCTCGTGCTGTGATTTAAAGGGACTAGATGGAAGTTGACATTTGTATACTCGCCACTGCCAACTCAGGTCTTACACGTAACTGCAGTTTCTATATTAAGCTCGTGCATGACGGCACTTCGGACCCAAATTAACAACTTTTTGAGTGACAGTGCAGGATTTTAGCGGCAGTTGTGGTGAACAGGTCTGGGCTCATTCTACACATTAGGACATTGCTGGAGCAAGTAGGGGGAGGAAAATCCATAATCTAGTCCCTTTAACATGTTTTATTCCCCCGGCCGCCAGCATACGACGCTTCAACCAAACTTTGAGATGGAAACCAACACAGCCCTTGGTATCCATAGCAGAGATTGAACATCCTTTGAGTTAATGGGTGTTAGTTTAGTAGTTTTTTATCACAGTCTTTTCCCAAACATTAATCTGGATGTGTGTAGAATGTGCTTTGTGAACTGAATACCACTTTTGACCAGCGGCGGGACCGTAGGGACGAGTGCGGCGACCTAATAGCATACATAAACGTATGGATTTCCACACAGACACTGACAGTGCAGAGGAGATGCGCGCTGGATTTTGCTGCGACGGCTGAGGGCTTCCAGATGTGGAGCGGGAGAGCTGTGTTTGTTTAGATTAGACTGCACAGCTGAGGGATAGATTAGTTCTCCCTGCACTTGTGGAACGCTGGCTGAGCTGAGCTGATCTGTGCTGTGCTAGTGCTAGGGCGCCGGGCCCATCCACAGAGAGGAGAGAGAGAGAGAGTAGAGGAGAGTGGAGGAGAGGACAGAGCGCCTGTTTATGTTTCACTTGGAACTGCCCTCCACAGACGACCCAGAGACGACCCCGCCTGGATGCTGTGTGGCCTCCCAGAGCACGCACACATACAGGCACACACACCAGCACAATGCTCCCCTCAATGCTCATATGCGCTCTGCGATCCATTAGACTCCAGCTGCATTTTGACCACTCGAGGTTAGGTTTCGTCTGTCATCGGTGCTGTTTGTCCACACCCCCAAGCTAATGATCCGTAAAAGAACTAGTACATGCTCAATATGTGGGAATTGGATTTTATTGTTTCTTAATGGGATTTGCTACTTTTTCCTCTTTGGAGTCCCCTAGTTGTTGTTTTTTGGAGTACTGTTGTGTGGTTTATTTACACAATCCCCCACCCAAACCTACATTTTCAACCTCTTAAGGCTATAAAGTGTATCTCCGAATGATTGTTTTCACAATATATCGCAAAAATCACTGAGATTGTCCAACAGACTTGAGATTCAAATATAGTTCAAATATAACAATCATTCTGTCCTCCTTTCCATCCAGCCATACCCTAATTGTTATGCCCTTGTGCGATGTTGACATGTCAAACAAACGCAGAGATAAGGCTGTCTCAGGTAGTTTGTTGTTTGGCTAACTGATAATTGATAGTTCAGACTTCACTGGGACACTGGGGTCTGCAACGCTCATACCTGCAAGTGTCACTTTCGGCCCCCTGAGGTGGCAACAAGATATGCAGGTTTTTTTTCATTCCTTCCACAGCAACTCATTGATCTATTCCACAGACAAAAATAATAAAATGTAACTTGAGATTATAAAATAAAAATTGTATGTAAAAATGTAAGAGATTTTTGGTATTGTGTTTCCTCTAGGGCCGTGGTTCTTCCCAGGCGAAGTTACTTTCAATATTTATAATGAAACAGTAAGGAAACACCACCTGAGCCTGTTATTATGACTGTTATTGGGTTGTTTATATCACTATTTACAGTATTTTACATTATATATACAAATTTCAACTGTTAATTGGGTTATCACTTGTCATTGTACGGTAACGGAGGGTGCCAGCTTGGATCTTGCATGATTCAGGGTAGATGGGGGAAAACTTAAGTGTCAAGAAGAAACCAACAAAGGCGCGGGACAGCATGCACAGCCACACAGAAAGTCCTTACTCAGTCTGGGATCGTCTTGCTGTGACACTAAAGTGTTACCCATGCAGCCCTGTCCTTGTTGTGTGATTGCAATGAGAGTTTGGTGTCGATTCTCTTGCGATCAGGGCAGTATATGTTAATTTCCCTATAATAGAGACCACCTTTGGCCTCGTGCTAATGCACAAAGGGTTCACGTGCCTGAGCTTTCACAGGGACAGTCTCCTCTCACACAGCGCTCACTCCACACTGTTTATAAACACTCCAACACAGGAAGTTCTGTTTATTGGAGCCAGCGACAGAGACCAGAGACGCACAAAGACCCGAGTGTGTCCAACCTCCATTTATGGCAGAATGGACGATGACTTAATGTAAGCAATTTCTATAGTTGGAGTCCAGGTTATGGTAAGCCACCTGGACTGGTCCGCTTCTACTGCACTGTGGTTCAGAAAAGAGTGTAGCAGTTTCTCAGGAAATAATAACCCGTGCAGTTCAGAAGTGATATGTGAAGATTGTTGGGCCACTGGAACATCCTTCTAACATGCTCTGAGACAAGATATCTCAAAGTCATGTCCTTTTTTAGGCTGATAGACCAGACATGATATTATTGTTCATATAAATCAGCTGTATTGTACTATACGGTTTTCTAACTGATTCAGCATCAGCATATTACAACTAGGCCTGTCAATATACATTTTCGATAAATCATCTCTAAAAATATCCCGATAAACAATAATATCAGGATATTTCATTTACATTATTCTGATCAAATCTTTCCTGACAAAAACTTGCTTCTAAACCAAGTTAGAATGAAATGTATATTCAATGTGTGGATTCAGATAATACTGTACATTAATGCAAAACTAGAGTAGCCTATATGTTTTTTGTTTCGTTTTTTTAAATAACCTCCTGCGCACAGTTTTTTTTTGAGAAACCTTTTGCTTATCTGTCCGTCAAACTGCTGCAGCATTTCTCTGGCTTTTGAACAGTGCGCTACATACTGGGTAATTTATCAGGACTATCTCGCTTTTATTTGGGTAGTTGGCTAAAGCGGTCGGGCTCCTCACACCAACAGTAGCTCTGATTAGATCCGATACAGTAACTGGGCGGTGGTTTTGTTTCGTTCGGACTCACGCTGGACATACCTGCAGCGCGCATTAATATCGCTCTTCTCTCCGTGATGCGTTCGTTTGGCTGAAATCCCAAGTGTTCTCACACGGAGGAGCCGAGTGGTGTGTTTTATTAAGTCCCTCTTGCTCCGCCATGAAGTTCATAGAAAGTGTCGGCATCGGCCAAGTCTCTGTAGCACCACGGCGTTTTGTTTACACCTCGACTCTCTCCAAAAGCAGATGATTTATAAATGATCTGGATACATGCGGGATACAGCAGATGTGTTCAATGCTGCCTTTACGCACAGGGAGACAGTCAGGCAGACGGATGCTCCGCTCACTCAGCACTGTGAAGGCGTTCATTCTTCTGTATTTAAGCATGTGCATTTATCGCGCTTTTACCGAGACTAAAAATGTTATCAACCTAAATAAAGTAATAAAACATTTTGCTTAAAGCAGTACTAAGTAACTCTTGCCCCTAGAGGCCATAAGCGCAACTGCAGGTCTCTTAGCAAGTTACGATTTTTTAACTTATTAAATGTCTTGGAGAGTAAATACTACGCTGACAGAAAAGGTGAAGGGAGAGAGGGGTGTTGTACATCCAGTTATACAATGGGAATATTTTTTTCACTCAAACTTGGCTGTAAATACTGTTTAAAGTGGCGCTAGCCCGCAGTTAGCTTTGCCCGTTAGCCTGTTAGCTTCTTCTCCGTGATTCTATTAGTGTGTATTGGTTGCTCCGCCCCGGTGGCAGTCAAGTTTCAAGCATGGTTTTCTGGCCAGAGACACCAGGGGGAGATGAAAGACCCCCCAATCATCCCATTAACACTTGTATTACCCCACAGGGACTACGGAAAGGATTTATTAAGGTAAACACGTTACTTAGTACTTCTTCAAAGAAGGTACTTGAGTCATCTTCTGTACTCGGTAGTTGAGGTCTCCAAACGTTTCGCCTCTCATCCAAGAGGCGAAACGTTTGGAGACCTCAACTACCGAGTACAGAAGATGACTCAAGTACCTTCTTTGAAGATGGACAACTCCTGTACGACTGAGAACTTACACAGACGTTACTTAGTACTGCTTTAAAAAACAACAACAACAAAAACAACAACACTTGAGCACAACTGTATTCATAAATAATCATATTTACTTGTATAGCACTTTTCTACCTTTATCAGACCCAAAGCGCTTTCAGAAGAAGAAGAGCTTTATTTATATAGCGCCTTTCACAGACATGGTCACAAAGCGCTTTACATGAAACAATTTTACTTTCACTTCACACTCGGTGGTGATAAGCTCCCTTAGTAGCTTCAGTTTCCCCTGGGGGAGACTGACAGAAGCGCTGTCGCGACTGCACACATCTGCGCCAACGGTCCCTCTGACCACCATCATTCATTCCCACACACACATCATTCATACTGGACTATTGTACATGTTTTTAGTGATAGGGGAAACCGAAGTACCCGGAGGAAACCTACGCAATAAAGTATTTTGAGGTGGATTGAGAACTTTTGTCCTGAACCAGATCATAGCAAATTTATATTCGTCCTTGACTGCAGCAGCCCACTGAAAACACTGATGGAACTAGACCACGGTGCTTTGCTTCATTTGAGAGCAGTCAACATGAAGAAACCTTTGGAATATGACTGTAATAATAACACCAAAGGCTCAGCCATGCATTTTAGGAACACTTCTGTGAGCTGCTTAACAATATTGCTTTAAACTTAGTAAAAAAAGGAATACTGTTAAATTATTGAGCTGAAAGATAATGTTAAACCCATTCTATTCAGTTTACTTGAGAACAACTGAAGAGTGGACTACGGCTCAGCACTGTGTCCCAAGTTCTCTGTTTATTCAGGACAGGATTATCTCAAACAGGAAGTTGTAGTATCCTATCGTTCTTTAGCCGCAGACGTACACTTGGCTTTAATTGGAAATTTTTTAGCCTCCTTAATTGTTTTGTCTTTTCGCATACTCACCTCCTGGGTTAAAATTGACAATGAATTTGGTAGGATTGTCACGATTTAAAGTAAAACAAGGAAGGAACGGCCCAAAATGCAGACTGCAACGAAACTGATTTAATGAAGGGAAGTGGAGAAAAAAATAAAAAATAAAAACAAGACTGACAAAAACCCAAAATAAAAGCAGGAGCAACTGAAATAACATATGTGGCACAGGTGAAGTACATTAGGGCGGGGCAGGCAACACGAGGGAAGTCAAACAGATAATCACAAAGACCAAAAAACCATGGTCAAAATAAAACACTATGGACATAAACACAAGAAAGCAAACCAAAAACAGGGCAACAGAAAGCAGATCATGACAAGGATTGAAACGGAAATTAGATTTATGGTCACAGTGGCTGCAAATATTTAGATAACGCAGTGTCTTTTGCGGGCCCAGTGTGCAATGAACTTAAGATAAACGCAACTCCAAGTGAAAAGCCGCGACTTCAGTAGGCTAAGTCACCTCTCTGCTGTCTGGGTTAAAGGCGCACAGAGAGCAAATTGTAAAGAAAATAGCAGCACCGCCTAGCTCTAATTAAAACAGTATCGCATAAACATTGGCCTTCCTGGAGGACAGCCCCCCCATTCTCCCCCCTCTCTCTGCACTTGGAGGGATGTGGTTATCCGCCATGGGGTGACACAAAAGGGCTTCAGGGAGGAGAACGTTTGGAAATGGAGCTTTTGAAGCTTGTAGGCCAAAGGCAGGGGTTGGGGTTGAAAGAAGGGTGAAGCTAATAAGATGGAGCTATTCTCTTGGGCCAAATAAGTTGCGGTTGGATCTGTTAGCTTAGAAGTTTACAAAGGCCGCTCTGAATTTTATATCTCCAGGACGCAGGACAGGCACTTGTTGAAGGATCAATCCAATGCAAAGGACAAATATAGCCTACAAATGCACATATAAAACAACAGGGCTATATCATTCTATCATAGTATCGTGTATCTTTGTAATAGTTTGTTAAAATTCATTATGTAATTTATTTGTTAGATATTTTTCATTTTGCACAATAACATTTCCTGTAGAATCAATGGTCTTGACTCTCACATGATCATATTGTCATTATCAGTGGTAAATCCATCACTGAGCCCAGCCCAGTGCTCCTCATTAGCCTTGATTTAGTGTCGTCGCTGGCACTGGGCTCTCTCCTTTGGACACATGAGATGAGTGAGTGAAGTTAAAATGAGAGGTCAGATTTATGGTATGGGCCAGGTCTCAAGGCTACAGACAGAGGGAGGCCCCAGTCCTGCTGTGGGGACCAGGGGCCACAGGGGTAGACCCTCGGGACCCTGAGGTCATCTTGTAGAGGCCCCACTATTTAAAAGCTCACCTGATACTCACCCTGTGGCCCGGGTGCAGAGTGAAGGCTCACAGCAGAGGCCGGGGCGAGGAGGGTGGGGGGTTGGTCAGTGGGGTGACACTAACCCAGCTGTCACCAGTCTCCGTTTGGTAAGTTTGGTACCAATGAGTCACACTTTGTCTTGATTGGTTTGTTTTAGGAATGAAGGGTGTGTGTTATGTCGCTTCAATGATTTATCACATCAACTTTGTTTTCTCTGAAGTCTTTGATATTCTTCTGCTTTGAGTTGAAATGAATTGAACGTTTGTGACATTACATTTACTTCTATAGGACATTGAATCACTGTATCATGACCAACATGTTGTGTTTGAATCACTAATGTTTTCCTCAGGGAAGAATCTGAAGCAGACCAATGTAACATGGTAAATCTTTTAGCCTCTGACGACATGTTGTGCTCTGTGCAGGCCTTTATATTCACCCTCTATTGTCAATATACTATGTTTCCTGCATTCCATCCTGTATTATAGCTACTTATTATACGGCCCTTCACAATGCAAGTAGAACGCTCCATTGATTTTAATGTGATTTCCCAACGTTCTACCGGTCATTATTTTTTGATAGAAGACCTCTGAAAAAATAATGACCGCTGCCAATGGCAACGGAGTTCGTGCTTGTAATACAGGTCTTTCATATCACTCCGCGAGTAGTAGTAGCGGACAGGCGGACACTATCTCTGTCCCCGTCCCTGCGAGAGAAGTTGGGGGAATCGCTCGTGAAGTTAACGGGAGTCCGACTTTCAACTTACCGAGAGATTCACCACCATTCCTCCTCTCCAACTGCACCTTCAACTGAGTAGCTAGGCTAGCAATAAGTAGCTAGCCGTGCTGCTACTAGCCTCGCCACACTGCCTGGAATCAACAAACGTTGCCAAGCAACGCGCAAACTTTTGGGAACTATTTGCCGCGGAAATCATTAAATAAACCTTTGTGCCTTCATAAAAGTGTATGAAGTTTATTTGTGTGTGTTCAGTTGGCAAACAGCCATATAATAAGCGGGATAATGTATAGAACGCCGGTCATTATCGGGAAAATAAGTACCTTCAGGGCGAAACCAGACCAGTTTGCCCTGTCGGTACTTATTTTCCCAATAATGACCGGCGTTCTATACATTATCCCTTACTTAATACTATATATTTGTGAATTTCTCCATTGTGAGATCAAGAAAGTCTTATATTAACTCTCTTTGACATGGGTCCTCGAATAGAGGCCTGTCAGAAATAAGTACAGTATTTTATTTAATTCTTGCGTTTGTGCGCCAAGGACTTACTAGTCAAATCTTTAACATAGCTGGCAGTGTGGTCAGATCTAATGAGTCAGTGATCTTTGTGACAATGTAGCTTACTATCATTAGGGACTTCAGTTAAATATTTAGGCTACACAATATATTACCAAATATCTGATAACGCATGTCCACATTGCAAGAAAATGAATTTTTTCTATCTGACTGAGAGTTACACTTTTCTTTTGCTTTGATATAATACAAACTTTATATAAAAACTTCATACAAATTTAGTTCCATTTGATTTCCGTGTCTTGTTTTAAGTCTTGTTTTGACAGAATTCGTTGAAAATACGAATTGTTCACAACTTTAGTTTGAATTTAAGGCTACATACTGTGTGTTCTAAAAATCAAAACATTTAATCTGACCCGTTACTAGGACACACGTTTATGTATCTTATGCACATTAAAATAAAGTTAACTGCCAACATCATGTAGTTTATGCATTGTTTTAAACGGTTCCAGTTGGTAGCTTTAAAAACGTTCCGCCCCTTTCCAACCCTCCATCCCGGCCTCTCAATGCTCCATGCCTGTTTTGTATCTGCAGTGATTAAGAGCTAAGTTGAGTTAAGTCGGTGGTTG
The DNA here is from genome assembly GCA_007210695.1 of Neogobius melanostomus. NCBI lineage: Eukaryota > Metazoa > Chordata > Actinopteri > Gobiiformes > Gobiidae > Neogobius > Neogobius melanostomus. The sequence continues at coordinate 1,244,406 of VHKM01000006.1, read as the reverse complement.
TTTTGTTGTTGTGCTGCTAATGGCCGAGGCGGGGGAGCAGTATAATGTTGAATGCATGTGAAGGAAGCCTCGACATGCTTTCTTGTGGATGCCCGATGAGGAGGATGAAGAAGGAGACGCGGGAGGAATGCCCTGAATGTGGCTTCTTTGCGTAGAGGATTTGCGGTTTTTGAATGAATGAATTATCCGCAGCGCAGTTAGGGCTGCCGCAATTCTGGAACGAAATGTCTTAGAGGTTGAGTTCATGTGACATCACAACATCATGGAGAGCCTACTTTAGTATTGAGGTGCTGGCAGCTACGAATGCGATGGTGGTAACTACTGTATGCTACCCCACTTGAAAACAAAAATTAGCATCAAGTTGAATCTATTCTCACGTCAGCAGAACTTAACAAAAAAGGTCACATTATTTTCTCATAAAGGTTAATATGGCAGGTTTGGAGACTTATAGACCAGAGGCGTGCTGGCCATAGGGAGAGTCGGGAGGTTTCCCCCCACGAGGGTGAAATGTGTCAAAATCAGAAAAGATTTTCGCATCTAACTTTTCATCCTTGTGGCGGGGAGATACCATTTGACGTCGACCTAACTCAGAGGGGTGTTTAAGGGTGTTTAAGTAGAACACCCCTCCGTTTTAGTTGAAGTTGGTGCAGTCCAATCCAGCGGAGACAAGTGTCCGCGCGAGTAAAGAGATAAAAAGCCAGTGAAAGGTAGAAAAGTAGGAAAATAAATATTTTTATCTTCATAACTTGGTGCTGATTGTGGTGTTGTATCAGGCTCAGACTGTGTTTGCAGCAGCCCATGTAAAAAGAGAAGGCGTTAGAAAAGTGTCGAAGCCATACTTGAACCAGGGACCTCCGGCACCAGAGACTAGCGCATTATCACTGAGCTATAAACCCATAGAAAAGTGGGCCGGTCTTCTCTAAATTCCTGGGCCGAAATGAGGTCCCAGCACGCCACTGTTATAGACTCTCACAAATAATGGAAAAACATTACTCAATTCTTGTGTTTTATGTACTGAGTTGCAATGTTGTGCAGATTTGCAATTTAAGCATTAACATTTGAGAGATGACGGAAATACGCTGACTTAAACTGGTTAAATCATCCTTCAGTGCCGCTGGGGCAACTGCAGTGCTCTGGGACTCCTCTCCAGATCTTGAGCCTACAATCAGGGTTTCATATGTTCTCTCTTTTGGTGATTTATTGAGCGGCCCTAATCGCAAGCAAACTACTGTTAACTAGTCCTACCTCTCCACCCACCTTGGCTTTCTTCCTCTGCACACACACACACACACACACACACACACACACACACACTTGCTCTTTTGACACTGCTCAAACTGGACTCAATTAAGTCCGTGTTTATCATCTCACTACAAACAGGATTAAAGCCCTGCAGGAGAAAAAACATTCCTCCAGTTGCGTGTTGTGTTTAACTTTATGAGTTGACGAAAAGTGCAGGCGAGCTGGTGAGGGCTTTAGAGCGGGGGAAACATTGCGCCTCTGGTTCTCCACTACGCTGGCTGCCAGGGCTGTTTTCTCAGGCCCTCTCCTCCCCGGGTTTAAAAGCACCTCTGTGTCCCTGAACCTACCTGCTCGGCCAGACGGAGGAGAGCCAAATTGGTATGGACTATATGGGCATGTCCCCGCTGATGTTAAGCAAAGAATAAATATGGCCTATAGCACCACCTACCAAGAGCAAGTTTGGCGTCTTGTGTGAAACCGATCGGTGGATTTGAAATAAGTTTTCTGTCAATTCTTTTCTGACAAGTGTTGCAGTTGCACACAGGGGCGCTAACATTTGTAGCGGAATTTGAACTGCTGAACTTAAAACAGAATCACAAGCTTTTCAGAGCATGTTTGTAGGTCTAGTTTTTAAAAGTGGAGATCATTTATCTATGTTTTTATTAGGGGTGTTGAAAAATATCGATCCGCCGATATATCGCGATATTACGTCGCACGATTCTCGTATCGATACAAAAAGCTGCACTTTTACTCCCGCCCGCTAGATGGCAGCGCACCACGCAGCTCGCTTGAGTAACACTAGAATCTAGTCAGAGTTAGAGAAACAGAGGAACAGTTTACCATGGAGGAGAAGGAACTATGAGATGCTCTGGGGCTCTTTTAAAACTCTACATTTGGCCTCACTTTGGCATTTACAGCAAAGACAGAGACCTGGATTATTACGAGAGCCACCAGCTGTGTGCATATGTTGCTGAGTTTGTCGCCGCTGCGTTCGGAGAGGATTTATCTTCGTAACATTTTATTATGGAATTAAACGAAGCCGAGGGAAAACTAAATGCAGCATGCTCATGTTAAACCTGTGTCTCGCCACTGCAGTACTACGACACACGTTTAAAAAGAGCCTGCTGTATTTAGTTTCCCCTCTGCTTCGTTTGTGTGCTAATGCTAACACAAAAAGATTTCGAAGAGATGAGCGCTTTAGCCACGGTGATGCCCGTGTTGTCATTATGTCCCTGATCTACGAGTGACACCTGTTGTGGAGTAGATAAGATTTTAAATGCCCCGTCTGAGTTATTGTATATTTTAATGGATGAAACCCATAATAGTTATTACTGATCACTAAGGACTCCCAACTATAGAAATACTAGAAAACGTGCATCCCCAGTAATTGGTTTCATTACTAGGTTTACAAGAAATCTGTTTTCCGTTCAAAGTTACATAATCACCATACAACACCACAGTCACAAGCACATTAGTGAAAAGCATTTATATCATAAGATATATTTAGATAGATGGATAGATAGATAGATAGATAGATAGATAGATAGATAGATAGATAGATAGATAGATAGATAGATCAAATGTATTTGATCCAAATCTAATGAAGGTGGGCTAGTTTACTGAATAGTTGTTTCCAAAGTAGTAAAAAAAATAATCGCAATAATCGTCTAATACTTCAATATCGGGATGTATCGTATCGTATCGTGACCCTTGTATCAGGATACGTATCGTATCGCCTGAGACTAGGCGATACACACCCCTAGTTTTTATGATTGCTAACTGCTAACTGATTTGATTGTGATTACAGTAAATGTGAAGCTTTATTGTAGATGCACCGGGGAATTTTTTATTTTAAATGGTCCAACACTTGGTCAGCTTCATTGTGGCAAACTGACAGAATCTTATCAGGCTTATTAGTCAGCAGGTAATGCTAGTAATGGAAACTAGAACACTAACTTGCAGGTTAGTCCTACCTTCTAATCTGCAAATGACACTAACTCTCTGCTCAGAAATCAGCAGATATTTCGTTTTGATTTGCACGCTTGTCATTTAAAGCCGCACACAGACTGCAGTCTTGACACATGTGATTATAACTAATTTGTGGTTAGTTATGGTGCTGCTAACTTGTCAAAACCACCAACCACAGTCACTAGTGAGCAAATGCAGTCCATCCCTTTCCATAGACTCTAACTTCTCCTACGTGTTTTCATGTGATGTGGATATTGCGTCACCTTATATTGTGATAACGATCATTTATATTTGATTTACTTTATTTATTCTACAGCCCTATTATCACATGAACACAACCGAATGGTCAAGGAAAGCCTTTTTTGTCCCACGCAATGTCAAAATCCGAACATCTCCCTCAAGCAAAGTCAAAGTCTCCTCACGCTCTGTGCGTGCGCTCCCTCTCTTCCATTCACAAATGACATCCTGACTTGTCCTCTGACACTCTGTTTACTTTTGACATTCTTGCGCTCGCTCTTATTCAAAAACCAGAGCCCTTCGAATGACCGACCACAGGAGACTTGCCTCGAGAATTAGCCTCCACCCCACCTCACTGATTTTCTTTTTCTTTCTTGAAACTTCTCTTCTCCTCTCCTCCACTGACAGCAGAAAAGTCTCTCTCTTCTTTCTTACCCAAACCCCCCCCCCCCCCCAAACCTACTCCGCCCCCTTTTCTGGCGGAGTGCGGGAGAGAGAGAGATCCCGAGTCGCCTCAGAATACCAGATGTATTACAGAGCGAGCCACGGCAATGTAAACACTCTGGCCTGCCATGAGAGCAGGGTGGTCCGCTCCCCCCCCCCCCCTCCCCTACTCTTCGCTTCCTCTCTTCCCTCCCGAGTTGCGCTGGCTGCCAGGAGGGGTGGGGAAAGTACAAAACAGCCCAGGGAAAAACGGCGAAGGAGGGGTAGAGGGAAGGAGCGGGAGCATAGTAGCGGTAGTGTGCGTGTGTTTTGGCTTGAGAGGAGGAATTGGACTGTGGATTGATGCTTTTCAGGCGGCATGGCAGGGAATATTTCATGCAAAGTTTCTGTAAACAGCTCCTGATTGTGGATATATACTTTGCGTGTGTGTGTTTGTGTGACAGTGGGTATCGGAAGCACATTTCGCAAAACGTCAGTGAGATTACTGGGATTGGAAGCAACTGCTCGTGCACGCATCTTTTACGTATGAAATGAAGAAACAAAGATACAACAGATTGAAATTAAGCCATTGCTGTGGAATATCTTTCCATTTGCTTGCACATTTTGGTAGGCTCTTCACTTCCAGTATAAGAAAGATAAAAAGGTAGAAAGTCATGATTAGCATGATGCATTTTTACTGGCATATGTACAATACACATCATAAGTGTGGCTGCTGTAACTAGATGCTTATGTTGCTACCTGCTGACGAAACAAATTCCTCCCCATAACATAAAGTTGATTACGTATCGTCTCTATCGCCAATTTTCCAAATTGTCTGGAGTAAATTAGGAGTAAGTCTTTTGCCGCCTCCGAATTAAAAAAATAAATAAATAAAAAAAAGAGAAAAAATAAAAATAAAAAAGAAGAAAAATAAATAAAAATTAGGAGTAAGTTTGCAAGAAGCTTTAAAGCAGTACTAAGTAACTCTTGCCCCTAGAGGCCATAAACGCAACTGCAGGTGTCTTAGCAAGTTACGATTTTTTAACTTATTAAATGTCTTGGAGAGTAAATACTACACTGACAGAAAAGGTGAAGGGAGAGAGAGGTGTTGTACATCCAGTTATACAATGGGAATAATTTTTTTCACTCAAACTTGGCTGTAAATACTGTTGAAAGTGGCGCTAGCCGCAGTCAGCTTTGCCCGTTAGCCTGTTAGCTTCTTCGCCGTGATTCTATTAGTGTGTATTGGTTGCTCCGACCCGGTGGCAGTCAAGTTGCAAGCATGGTCTTCTGGCCAGAGACACCAGGGGGAGATGAAAGACCCCCCAATCATCCCATTAACACTTGTATTACCCCCACAGGGACTACGGAAAGGATTTATTAAGGTAAACGCGTTACTTAGTACTGCTTTAAGTAAGTAACTTTATTTAATTATCAGTTTGGAATGTTATGGCGCAGCTTGACTTAAACAGTACACAGAGCAAAAAGACAACAATAACCACAGACCAGCGCTAAAATAAATACTGGCGTCAAAAACAAAAGGTATCACATAAACAATCCTCCATATATACTGTGTGTAATATTGCCAGTTTTATCAAAGATGAACAGCTCACTTCCACTTTCCCTCTGTTACGCCTTGTGCGCTTCTACTCTCCTCCACTCCAACTACAAATGTAATGAAACGCTTGTTATCCTGACTCCTGTTCCAGTCGATTTCAGTTCGCTCCCACTGGCCCAGAGGGAAGCGTGGACCGTGTGTGTCAAGTCTCTGGAAAACACATCCACGTTCGTATTGTTTGTCCCTGTGATTCCCTTGATGCCTTTCGCTCCTGTTCCACACTTTACGGAATGTGTGATTCTGGGATACCTGGAATCCACGGGCTATCTTTCCAGGAAATGAGCGCGAGATGGCTGGCTGAGATCGGCTGTGCAGGCTCATGTCACGGTCTGTTATGGCTGGGACACGGGCCAATCGCAAAGGCAGCCAGGAGGGAGCTTACCTGGGACCGCAGTGGGACTAGCGGACCAGGTGGAGTAAGTTTACTGTAGATTCTGCCATGATTTTGGTAGAACCTTCTTCGGGGCACATTGCAGTTGAATTGACTTTTTTTTCTTTCTCAAATATACTGTATATTGTCCTCTGAAAACAGCAAAAGAACATAGCAGCTTAGCATTTTGATATTTCAGTCTTCTGCTAGAGTCGACGTGCATAATTGTATTGTGTATAAACATGCTTGTGGGCTCCAGAGAATTGATAATGTTTCACTTTTATAAGTTAAAATTGTGTATATGCAATGTGTTTGGAAAGTAAACTTGATGAGTAAGAGGTTAGGGTTAAAGGATCTGGGAGGGGAAAATACCTACGCTAAGAACAAGGTACAAGCCACCATGTTTAGCTAATGCCATGCTAACAAATCGATGGTATAGTGATGAATGCAGTTTGAGTGCTGAACGCCGGGTCGGATGATGGTTTATAGGCAAGATCATGGGAGATCGATAACCAGTAATGATGTATCAATCCCAACTCAGTATTCATTTGGGTATAGATACTGAGTAATGAGTATTGATACTAGTTAACATGCAAAATGAAAGGCAAGGCAACAATTATACAAACTTAACCTCTTAACCCCCGCCTTAACCAAGCGCATTCTCTCCAGTTCAGCTTTACCCAATCTAAAAGCTTCTCGCCTGGAGCTTACAGCCTGTAGACAGTGGTGCAGAGAGTAGAGCGGGTCGTCTTGTGACTAGAGGGTTGGCGGTTCGAATCCCGCAGGTGCCCACTGTCGTTGTGTCCTTGGGCAAGACACTTCACCCACCTTGCCTCCGGTGTCTGCGTACACTGGTGTATGAATGAGCGTGTGAATGGGTGACTGGTTCCTTGATGTAAAGCGCTTTGAGTGCCTAAAGCAGGTAGAAAGGCGCTATATAAAATGTGACCATTTACCATTTAGACCAGTGTGACGCCTCATTTGAAAGCTAAGATCTACAAAACAGATCTAAGCTCTTTCATCACGTGTCGTATTTTTGATGCTTTTTCTGTTGCTTTTTCATCACATTTTTTGTCACCTGTTTGGTGAGTTGTCACTCTTTTCATTTTCATTGCATCTAATTTCCCCGCCCCCCGCTATTCTGATATATTTTTTCAAGAACTTTTTAGATTTGGGTAAAGTCAAACTGGAGAAAACGTGCTCGGTTAAGGCGGGGGTTAAGAGGTTAAATAGAAGAGTACAAGAAGAAATAACCACAGGAAACATGATTAGTCAAAACTGTATGAATGGAAGTCAAATAAGTTAACTAGGAAACATTATAACGGAATAGAAAACAATATAGTTCAAAGCTCAAAGTTAAGTTTGCTTGATCTCACCTTTGCACCTTCTGCAGTCTGATCATTAATTTCTTGCCGTTCTTGCTATATTGGCTTTACGCAGCTTACTCTTATTATATATCCAAATGTATATCATTACCAATGTTTTCTGTCAGCCCTCTCCTCCTCCAACGTGCTGTGAATCCACGAGCGTTGAATAGAACTTTCTTTTGGAGGGGGGGTAGAAGGAAGGTGGGTGTGGGGAAGGGGGGACGGCGAGTGAATGAAGGCAGCAACGTGGAAGAATCTGCCCATTGAGGAGTGTGTGAATGTACACCTCGAGCCCAGGGGAAGCGGCATTGGGAGCCAGCCGACTGCTAAATACACCCATTTTAGGGTCCACAGGGGCCGGGCAGGTGATTAGCATAATCAGGGGCGAGGGAGCCATACATATGGTAATGCTGCAGTTGGAGGCCTGCGGTTGGTGCTGTGGATGCTGGGCGGCGAGGGGGGGGGGCTACCACTTTTGTCATCAGGAGGGTGTGTCTATCTGCATATAGAAAAGCTGTCTACGTCACAAACTTGCTACAGCATTACATTTGAACACAAAGTGGACGTACGCAAAATGGACTTGTTTTATCGTCAAAATAATATTGATAATATACTGTAATAATGGCCTATCTTTGTCTGGCGCTTTAAACATTTTAGTTGACAATTTTCTCAAGGCAATACTCTTAATACACTTAATCTTAAATCATTTTTTGTCACTCCATACTTGGTTGGTTTGCTACTTTTACAGCCACTGTTTCCCTTGGGTAAACTGACAGAAGCAATGCTGTAAGTCTGTGCTACGACCACCATCATTCACTCAATCATACACTACATTTACACTGGCATGGGTGTGAAGTGTCTTACAGTTAGTACAACTTCAGTCAGCACCTCCAGGAACCGGTATTCGAACTGTCAACTGCATGCATGTGGCTTGTAAGCAGTTGGAGGTGTCACTCCTCTACTGCCTGCAGAGAGAGCTCCAGTGAAAAACCAGTCCAGCATTGGTCCTTGAGTCAGATCTATCTTTACATAGATATTATTTCAACTCATAATGATCAATACTGATGTACCCAAAATAATGTTTTAGCACCTCAATAATGTATGATATGTCCACTTTAAGAAGGTATCTTTTCACTAGTGTTTCTCTTGCGCTGACTTTTCAGGCAGCCTTGCCCCTCCTTGCGCTGAGAGGGGGGGATTGAAGGGCTTACTGTGGGTCAGATCAGGTCTTGCTTCTCACTGAGGCCTTTCAGCACCGATTTATGACTGCGTGTACATCTACATTGCAGGAAAACTTGTATTAAATTGAAGCTTACAAGTATGCTGTGCAAATGTATGTGTTGATTTCTGGCAATGAAAGCTTCTGACCACCTTTTAGACAGGTACAGATGATCTATGTAGGATTTGCATTTGTTTGTTGGCTACAATTTTTATAGGGGAATATTGACACATATCTACATATGTACATCTTTTAGTTTGGGATGTCACTGTCATCAACAGACTTTTTTTCCCCTGCAATTTATATGTATCGTATTTACAAAATATGTATTTATATGTTTATTTTATTTGGTAGGGACAGTGCAAGTTAATGAACAAGCCACACCGGATTGTAGCCTTGGGCTAATTTCCATCCGTTGTCTCCCATGCGCACTCTCAAACACACTCACATTCATCCTGGCCTATTGTACATGTTTTTAGTGGTAGGGGAAACCGGAGTACCCGGAGGAAACCTATGCAGACATGGGAGAACATGCAAACTCCACACAGAAAGGCCCCTGCCTTGGTGGGAATCGAACCCGGACCTTCTAGCTGTGAAGCACGAGCGCTAACCACTGTACTACCGTGCCGCCCATGACATGATAATTTCAGTTCAAGAGCTTCGATTGCAGTACCTGGAGAATAGTTAGTGATATAAATATAAACCGTTTTAACACAGTTTGTTCCATAAAAATTTAACCAATAATAGTAAGCAGTTAGATTTTATTGTTAACTCATTGGCTGCCAGCCAATTTCAGAACAGCCAACCCCATATTGCCAGGCGTTTTAGATGATTTTCACAGATTTTTCAACACCCACAGAATATTGTGTACTATGACTATGTAAAATCTGAAAGAATAGACTGTCTACTTCCATCAGTAAAAAAAAAGTTTGTTTCTAGCTTGTTTCGTTCTTCCGTAATCACCAGTTGAATATAGGTTAGTTTCACTGAAAATGCCCGTTTCTGACCAAAAAGCTGAGAAAATGAGCTTTATGTAAAAAGAAACACATCTGCTTGATGTGTGACTTTGTGACAGTGACTTGGGCGCTAATATTTATTGCTTTGGTGACACCTCAAACATCTGAACACTGGTTTCCTTCTATAAAACAGCAAAAAACTGCTTCTCTCTCATGTGAGATGTGATGAAAGGTGCTATGTCTGGGTTAGCATCTTTAGCATGCTTGTCGGCGGCTTTATTAGGTCGAACCATGGATGTAACACCTGTCTGCTTCCTTGATCCTCCTCCTCCACCACTCTTACTATGAGAACCACTGCTAACCAAAACCAGTTCAAGTGTAAGTTGCCTGTATTTTTCCTTAGGTTTCACTATTTCCCCTCGATCTTCTCCTACTCTCGTAGCTATTGTCCTTCCCTCGTCTGAGATCATGCTCAGATTAAAAGAAGTAACTGCGGTTTCTACTTCTATCTGTGATCAGGCATTCAAAGAGCACTGCTGCCACCTGCTGACTCAATAAAATAATGTCTACAAGTAAGATCTTTACATGGAAGTTGCACAAGGCTTTACTGCATCCGTTCCCACTGAAAACATAAAGACGTCAATGGCAGTCAACGTTACTAAACGAATTGACTTCTATAGACGTCAATGGCAGTCAATGAGTTAAATTGTGCCAAATAACACTTAAAACCTTTTTATATTTTGTAACTCATGAAAAAATGTTTGGTAAAATGTACTGTATTGGTTAAATGTATTATTTTTTAATAGAATTAGTTTCAAGTTGTATCCAAAGACGAGTAACAGCTGTTCACCAACACCAATGACCATTTTAAAGCCAACAGGTGTAAATGGTCAGCAGCTGAACAGAAAATCATTGAAGCAAGTGAAAGAAAGTGCCGACACAGGAAAGAGAGTTGTTTTTGGTAAGTGTTATACGCTTAATGCTTACAAGACTACTCAGGAACTCTGGCGTTTGGTGAACGTGTCAGGTTAGATACTAAAAAGCAAAAACAAATGGTGGTTTTACAAGTGACACACTGTAGCCATATGTTGACCCTGGTGTTTAGTGTGGTACATGGGTATCACATGGCTGCACCAATTTCAATGTTATCCTCCAATACTGAAGATATGCGTTGTTTCTACAACACTCTATCAATATACTGCCACTGAACTCTGCTCGGAAATCTGCTCTTCTTCTATCTATCTTGCAAAGCTGTCCTGTCCACCAAAGTGAATTGTCCAAAGGGGCAGTGGAAACAAATTTTGTGAACTCTTTAGATATAAATGCTGCCCTCAGATAAAGATTGACCTATTTTATTTTATTGGCCATTTTTTATTAAGACATTTTTTTATTTAAATGTGCACCTTACAGAGCTTTGTTATATAGTGTTTATCTTTACATTTTATAGTGAGTTTTCAATAGAACTACTCGTATTTGACTTTGACTTTGACTTAACATATAATTTCACAGCTCTCACTTTGCGGAAAAAATATCGGGATATATATCGTATATCGATATTCAACCAAATATATCGGGATATGACTTTTGGTCCATATCGCCCAGCCCTAGACTGTATGGCCTTACCGATTTAGCTATTTGGTTTTTTGCTTGAACACTATAAACCCATGCTTAGACTAACGTAACACAACTTGAAGCTTTTGTTACCATACCTCAAACACATGTACCCATACCTTAAACAAAAGCGCTGCTTTGCACTCTAGTTGCAATTCTGCAACACACTTACTCCTTTATGCAACACACTTGGTCCTGCATAGTACACTATTTCATACATAAGACACTTCGTTCAAAAATGAAATCTCATGGTGTCATTTGGAAAACACATATCCAGTATACAAAACACATCGGGTAATTGCAACCACTCAAATACACACCTGAAGGCACTTACTTGCAAAACTGAACACCAATCAGCCAGCTACAAAGGCCCTCAGTTTAGCCATTTCAAGAACTTTGCAAACATGGATGGTTTCGACATGCAAGGGGATAGTTTCCCCGGTGCTTAGCGGGTGAAGACATTGCTTGCGACGTCGATGAGGTCCCGTGGCCAGATCCCAACAGACGGCAGGATCCATGAGCCCATGTATGCACAATTGCCATGATTTTCTGTGTTTACAGTGTTTTCTATTATTTATTTATTTTTTGTGGTTTTATCTGAATTCATGTTACTGCAATGTACAATATTGAGTAGGGCTATTTGCTTCTTTGGTTGTTTGAAAATGTGCCTCCTGAAAATATGCCTTCTGAATAAACTGAAAATCAAAGACTGCAGTGTTTTATATAAAGTAGACTAGTGTGTTCCCCCTGATCTGAAATCTGTCATTTTGTCATCAGAGTTACATTTTGACAAAGGAATGTTAGGTTTTTGTAGCAGAGTTTAGGTTTTGAAAGTAGAGTTTCAATTTGACACAGATGTGAATGGTATATTTCCCAGTGTTGTGTCATGTTTACTGATGTTTACGAGCGAAGTTTAGCAAAATGTGCTCAAGCAACGGGCAAAAACTGTAATCATTAGATCTGGTAACCCAAAGCTTGGGGCTGTGTGGGGCTGTTTTTTTGGTTCTTAACCCACCAAGAACCAAAAAAAAAAAAGTGTACACAACTTTTACATCAATAAAATGTTTTTGTAATTGTAAATAAATCAACAAAACGATTGGTATCAGTCAAAACATTTTTGACTTGAGAACATGTTTACTTTTATACACTGGGACACAGATAAATATTGGTTGTGAAAAAACATATATATCTTATCTTTAATGCAATAGCACACTTAATAAGATCACCATACTTCAACTAGCTAATTGTGCACCCGTTTCTTAATCGCTAGTTGCTGTGTAAAGTTTAGGCTACAGTAGCTTTAGTTAATGCTTCCCTTTACTTTGTGCATTGAGTGTATGGGAGGTCGCCATAGCGCTGGCAGCAGTGAGATGACCTGGTTTTGGGGCTTCCTCCTCACGGCAGGGGGTCCCCACTGAGACAGCGTCTAATCCAGCTAATCCTCTCCATACACACAAGTTCACTCGCACATGGACGACGGGTATGACTCAAGTTGAATACATTTATATATCGTGGGTAAAAAGAAGAACGTTTACTGACATTTTGAATAGTTAAAGAAGTTTTTGTGAACTTGAACCCCAGCTTGAGGCTGTGCGGTGATTTTCTTGACGTAGAGTGGTGGCTGTGGGTGTTCGCTAAAGATGGAAATTGTTCATTTACATGCAATACATAAAATACATGTTAACTAGTGACAAGTTGTTTTGTTGCGCATTATTTTTACTACAGCTAATAGTAACAATTTTAAAAAGGTGTCTAATTGTTGTAGTACTCTTACAATGTTCTACTATAAGTACCGATGCTGCTGAATTTACCATTACCAGTTAAGAGGTGGGCAGAGTAAAACTTTGAAATCATTTTGCTCAAGTGCGAGTAAATGTAGTCATCCAAAATTACTCAAGTTAGAACAATAATGTATTTGATTAAAATACTGTTGCACATTTATTCTTAGTAGGTGACAGTAATAAATTCTAATCTGCACCTCCCTCCCTCACCTCGCTATGTAGCAAAGTAAACATATTTATATTTATTTTTAAACTTTTATTTTTTTTGGCATTTAGTACATAACAGTTCAATTTAGAGCTAAATGTACGGTGCAGAGGTTTTACATCCCACACGCACTTCCCGGTGGCCATGCTCCGTAAACAGAGTCGAAAAATGACATGACGGTTCTCTGTGGATATTGACAAACGGACAATTCAGGAGGATTTCTGCTGCATCTGAATGGGTCAGATGTTTATCAGTTCTCTATCTTTTGTAAACTTCTCTCATAAAGCTAAACTGGGACTGTGTTAGCGCTCTAAGTGTTGATGCTTCTGCTGCTGCAAACGCTTCCACTGCTTTTGGAATCACTGTGCGTGTTTGGTGTGGAGGCAGGAGAGGGATGTGTTGGGGCAGGTGAGGGGTGTGTTGGGGCAGGAGAGGGATGTGTTGGGGCAGCTTGAGGGATGTGTTGGGGCAGGTGAGGGATGTTTTGGGGCTGATGAGGGGTGTGTTGGGGCAGAAGAGGAGTGAGTTGGGGCAGGTTAAGGGTGTGTTGGGACAGGAAGAGGGTGTGTTGTGCAGGAGAGGGATGTGTTGGGGCAGGTGAAGGATGTGTTGAGGCAGGTGAGGGATGTGTTAGGGCAGGAGAGGGTTGTGTTGGGACAGGTGAGGGATGTGTTGGGGCAGGAGAGGGTTGTGTTGGGGCAGGTGAGGGATGTGTTGGGGCAGGAGAGGGATGTGTTTGGGGCAGATGACGGGTGTGTTGGGGCAGGAGAGGGATGTGTTGGGGCAGGTGAGGATGTGTTAGGGCAGGAGAGGGTTGTGTTGGGGCAGGTGAGGGATGTGTTGGGGCAGGAGAGGGATGTGTGGGCAGAGAGGGTGTTTGGGGCAGGAGAGGGATGTGTTGACAGGAGGGTGTGTTGGGGCAGGAGAGGGATGTGTTGGGGCAGGAGAGGGATGTGTTGGGCAGGAGAGGGATGTGTTGGGGCAGGTGAGGGATGTGTTGGGCAGGAGAGGGATGTGTTTGGGGCAGATGACGGTGTGTTGGGGCAGGAGAGGGATGTGTTGGGGCAGGAAAGGGATGTGTTGGGGCAGGTGAGGGATGTGTTGGGCAGGAGAGGGTTGTGTTGGGGCAGGTGAGGGATGTGTTGGGGCAGGAGAGGGATGTGTTTGGGGCAGATGACGGGTGTGTTGGGGCAGGAGAGGGATGTGTTGAGGCAGGAGCGGGATGTGTTGGGGCAGGAGAGGGATGTGTTGGGGCAGGAGAGGGATGTGTTGGGCAGAGAGGGATGTGTTGGGGCAGGTGAGAATGTGTTGAGGAGGTGAAGGATGTGTTGGGGCAGGTGAGGGATGTGTTGGGGCAGGTGAGGGATGTGTTGAGGCAGGTGAGGGGATGTGTTGGGGCAGGAGAGGGATGTGTTGGGGCAGGTGAGGGATGTGTTGGGGCAGGTGAGGGATGTGTTGGGGCAGGTGAGGGATGTGTTGGGGCAGGTGAGGGATGTGTTGGGGCAGGAGAAGGGACCTGTTGGGGCAGGTGAGGGATGTGTTGGGGCAGGACAGGGTTGTGTTTGGGGCAGGAAGAGGGATGTGTTGGGGCAGGTGAGGGATGTGTTGGGGGCAGGTGAGGGATGTGTTTGGGGGCAGGAGAGGGACCTGTTGGGGCAGGGAAGTGGGAGCGGGTGTTTGGGGCAGGTGAGGGGATGTGTTGGGGCAGGAGACAGGGTTTGTGTTGTGGCAGGAGAGGGATGTGTTGGGGCAGGTGAGGGATGTGTTGAGGCAGGTGAGGGATGTGTTGGGGCAGGAGAGGGATGTGTTGGGGCAGGAGAGGGATGTGTTTGTGGGCAGGAGAGGGATGTGTTGGGGCAGGACAGGGTTGTGTTGTGGCAGGAGAGGGATGTGTTGGGGCTGGAGAGGGATGTGTTGGGGCAGGAGGGGATTGTTGGGGGGGGGGGGGGGGCGGAGGGGGGGAGGCAGGAGAGGGATGTGTTGGGGCAGGACAGGGTTGTGTTGTGGCAGGAGAGGGATGTGTTGGGGCAGGAGAGGGATGTGTTGGGGCAGGTGAGGGATGTGTTGGGGCAGGTGAGGGATGTGTTGGGGCAGGAGAGGGATGTGTTGAGGCAGGAGAGGGATGTGTGGGGCAGGACAGGGTTGTGTTGTGGCAGGAGAGGGATGTGTTGGGCAGGAGAGGGATGTGTTGGGGCAGGAGAGGGATGTGTTGGGGCAGGTGAGGGATGTGTTGGGGCAGGAGAGGGATGTGTTGAGGCAGGAGAGGGATGTGTTGGGAGGACAGGGTTGTGTTGTGGCAGAAGGGATGTGTTGGGCAGGAGAGGGATGTGTTGGGGCAGGGAGGGATGTGTTGGCAGGAGAGGGATGTGTGGGGGGTGGGTGTGTGGCAGTGGGGATGTGTTGGGGAGCATGGGATGTACGGGCTCTTCTCCGTAAGCGTTACATAGCATTGATGCTTAAAACAATGTTACTCAAGTTGAAGTAAAAGTACTGTGTTAAAATCTACTCTAAGAATTACAAATACTTCAAAACTAAGTACTGACCTGTTGGTTTACGTTTCCTTATATGGGGAAAATAAAACTCCTATAATTTATCTTACATCGTAAGAACTTCAACATGTCTACAATTTTGGGGGTGTGGTGGTGGGAGGGGGGTGTGGGCTTAAAATGTGCTTAGGCAGGGAATGTTCCTCTACTGTCACTGGAGTAAAAGTATTGAATTACTCTGTGCTAATAAAAAAGACAAAACGTTGGACAAGAGGGGAAAGAGGGTGGCCGGACTCGCACTGACAGAGGGGCCGGGCCTGATTGCTGTCGTGATTGGGCCAATGAGGGAGAAGCGCTCAATAGGGCAGAGGAGAGAAAGTGAGAGTAGGAGATGGGGTGATGTCAACTCTGTAGAGACCCACTTCTCCCCACTCCACCCTTTCCCCGCGCACAGAATAGGGGGACCAAGGGTTAATGTTATGCAACACGCTGAATGGCCCGCACCGAGCGATCCCAATACAGTGACACACATAGGCTGTCGTAGCTCATGTTCGAGAGCCGCGATCTGATTGGACCACTTGAATGTTTTTGTAGTGAGTTTGGCCACTGCTCCTGTGAAGATGCCAGGCAAGGAAGTGTATGTGTGCTGTGGATTGAATTTATAATGAGTTGTAAACAAACTGAGTGAAAATGCTGAAGCAGAGCCAGATTTTTCAATTCAGAGTATAAGTCGGTTCTTTGGCGCAGTTCAGCGAAGCAAGGTCATGGTGGTGGTGGCTAGTTTGGAGCGAGGGCTGCATAGTAGAAATTAAAACGCAGCATAAACAAATTGTTGCAGACATGAAGTCCAACTCAAATCAGGAACTTCTTTGGTAGTGATTGGGTTACATGTGCACTTTTTAGGTCCATTCATTGCCTTCACAAAGCATTTTATTCTCATTGCGTGCAATTGTTAATGTGTTGTTGTTTTTTCATTCAAACTGCGTCCCTATTAGTGCTGTCAGACTGTCCCAGCAGAGTATGAGTGCAGGAGATGTTATAGGGCTCATGTGGTGAAAATCAGCCCATTACTCATTACCTGTCACTATTTTGCTACTATCAATGCAAACTGTCATGTGTCCTTGGGCAAGTTTACCTGTCCCTATGGTCTATATAGTTTATGCAAACGTGTGGAAAGATAGAATGCAGGGCTGCATGATTTTGGGAGAATATCTAATTGCTGTTTTTCTATGATTGTGATTAGATAAGTCTTACTATCAGAATTGTAGAATGCGTGCAGTGTGTTTCAGGACTTATGAAGTATGGAGCATCCCTTTACAATTTGTGAAGAGGCAGTCTGTTAAGTCCATACTTCAAAACTGTACACACTGTGCCTTTACTTTGCGAATTAATATGCAGTGTATAAATCAGAGCTATATTGTCTTTGGCCTTGAGAGTGTGGTTTTGGCTCAGACAGGGCAAGAAACCCTTCAAAAGTCTTAGGGGCGCACGCTTCACTGTTGGCTAAATATTTTCAAAGCTGGTCTTTTAGTGAAGTCATTTCTCTGTGGTCCTATGTGTCCTTGCAGCGCGTTTACATTTCATTTCTGGATCCCTTTCAAAGAGCGGTTTAAGACTTTCAGCACATGGATAAGCCAGCCAAAAACCAACATATCACATGAAGGTGCCGGCATATGTGACTTTAGCATGCATATTTTTCACTGTGCGTGTTACTAGCCGGCTAATGGCTTGTTTGTGTTATCTAACTAGAAAGTGTGAGTGCTAATAATGGTGGCCCCTTTGCATAGGTCAGGTGCTGGGAGGAGGTATTGGGAATACTGTGCATACTTCGGAGTTGTAGACAAGTCCACTGCCCTGATGACCAAGGCAGTCAAAGCAGTCAAATTTGCCTCTGGAGATATTTTTTATTGGATACAGACTAGACATGGTGGTAGCTATTAGCTATTTGTTAGTATATGCCCTTTCACTGTGCATGTCTTAGTGAGAGCTTATTATTCATTGTTTTCTGTTCTTACAATTCTTGTTTATGAGTTAAAGTGCATATGACACATTAGACACAATTTTTGCTAAAACATAGTTAACACAATTCAATTTAAGATTTTGCTAAAGAGTGTACCCAATTGTCTTTAGCTTGGCCATTTTTGTGATGTTTATAGTTTCACTTCCTTATTGGACACAGACAGGAAGTGACATAGAAGAAGGTAAACAATTTTAAACTGTTGCCGTGCAACCATGTTAAGTTAATGGGAAATGAGTCTAACTACTATGGAACGTTACCTTCTTCTACCTCACTTCCTGTCAGCAGCTTTAAAATTCAAATAAAAATATATTTTCTGCCCAACATTTCTTCATTAAAATTGCTGCTTCACTGAATTAATATGATAATTGTGCAACTCATGTTATCCAGCTAAATAAGTCATATTTTCGAAAGCATTAAAACCTGTCATATGCACTTTTAAGTAAAATCAGAAGATCCACAATGGCCAAGGCTTTAACAGCTTTAGTTTCAACTTTAAAACAAGACTATGAGGGTTTTTTTTCACCCTTTTTGCAGTTTACTATCACACAGCCAATCCTCTATCTGAGCAACATATGAAACCTGGACCTGACATTTTATACTAACATATTAAACTTGTCCATTTGAGAGAAGATTGAAATATGATTCGCCAAACTGTAACAAATACAAGAGTTGCATTGTAGGGTTAGCAGGGTATAGTACATAATAAACTTGGATATTTTGTTTGCAAAGGAGGTAGTACTGCCCGAGTCAAGCCACATTTGAGGTATTTTATTTTATAAGTACCTCAAAAACATGTCTCTTTACTGTGAGTGGGCTCGCCTCTCCTCAGACCTGACTGACATGTTTGTTTATGTCAACCTGGAATGTTTCACTTTAATTGCAGCCTTTGTGATTTGCTAACTGCAACTTTTCAAAAAGTCACGAATATCAAATGTAGTCGCCTCATCTTCTGCGAAACAGTGCCTCCCTGTAAAGCCAATGACACTTAGCTTGAGGTCATTGTCGCCGTATCATGACACATGGGGAGGTCAGGCCGATTGCTTCGAGTGAGGAGGAGCATGCGAGTATGGGAATGTGTCACTAAAGAAACACAGCTGTGTGGATGCGGCGCTTGCACTCACCCACACTCCACACTCTGGACCGGTCCAGCTGGGGTGTTAATTTCACCTCCAGGCCCTGTGCGTTGGGCTCTCCGTTGACCTCAAAACGCTGTAACCTCACGAAGTGTGGAATTCTGTAAGCCCGCGGCCGTAATGTGCCGTTTCCTGTAGAAAGAGTGCATTCCTCTGACTTGTCTCGAACTTCGCAACAAGTCTTTGGGTGGCAGTCCACAACAATATGTTCACTGTCTACATTGTAGGCTTAAAAACAAAAAAACAGGTCGCAAATAGAAAATATTGCCATACATTTGTGTTCTTGGTGACTTGAATCATCATTTGGACGCAAATAGTCAATAGCATAACACTAGAGGGCAGCACTAAAATTCTAAGCACTTGGGCGAACACTGTCACCCAAATAATTAACTTGTAATACGTGTTCATGAAATGGATTCACCGGTGGTTGGTTTATTCCTCATGCAAACAGGACTGAGGGCCACTGACAAGTATCAATGGACACATGTTCAGTGAGTAAGCCAGGCATCATTTACTTATTCAAATAAGAAAAAGAGGAGCAATGCACATTAAAACAAATGTACATCATAAATATTGAGCTTATTGTTGTTTATAAAGTAAGTAAGAATGCAAAAGATAGTTAAAATTGCATATTCTTTCAAAATATATTGTTTGTTATTATGCGCCATATATGGATTATCGCAGTATTGGCAGATCACGTATAAGATAGAATTGTGAGGAACTCAATGATTCCCACCCCTAGTGTACCAATATCAGAAATGGTCTCTGACGGCTGCACAAAATATTGCAAATTTACAAACAGAAACAGGTAATAATAATAATACATCAAACGTGTATTGTATTGTATAAACTTATAAGGTGCACATTTAAATAAAAATATATCTCGAATAAAAATAGCCTATAAAATAATCAATCTTTTTCTGAGGCCAGCATTTATATATACAGAGATAACAAACTAAAATGCTCAGTTTAAGATCAACTTTTTCAACAGCAGCTTAAGATTACCTGTTTCTTTTTCTTAACTTAATAGCTTATCTGAATTTGAACTATATCGATATATATGCAATATGGTCTAATTCCATATCTCATTTAAAAATATATTGATAAATCTTAAATATTGATATATCGCCAGCCCTAATGGACGGTCCAGGTAATAATATGACAAAGGAGTAGAATCAGTACTATTTTGGTTGTCACACTTCTAGGAAACAAATAAAGTAATCCTTTTACTTCTGGTAATACGACACTCAGTCAGACAAGAGTAATGAGTTTGAAAAATCTATACTGTATACACTGTCCCAAAGCACACAATATTTTGTTCATCTTATGCACTATTGCTAGTGTCCTGCTCCCACGACTCCCTCTGTTCCCATGCCTTGAGTGCACTCGGCCTCTGAGTGCTGAGTGCAGCAGACAAGCCCACTTGTTAGTGCGCTGTCAGTGTGTGTAGGGTCCAAATCAGTTCCATGCGCACCCTTTTGAAGGGAGGCCTGGCGTATCGGCGTAGTGGACTTGGCCTGGCCGTGGAAAAGCATGTCACTCCAGTTAGCCCAGGCCTGCTATTAATGATGAGTATTATAAACATGACTTCGGACAGGATCAGATGGGAATGCCTTTTGGGTCCAGAAAAAAAGAAATCAAGCATGTTGTGGTAATGCCTCGAGACATGACCCCCCCCCTCTCTCGTTCTATTGGTCTGGCTGGGTGGTCCAGCACAGCAGAACAGCCATGCTTATATTCTACTTCAGTTGGAGGAAAATATTCATAACGCCTGCTGCTGCAAGGACTGGTAAATCGAATTAAGGCGCAATACAATGTTAACAGTTTTGCACACAAGACGTCAAAGGAGGTTAATCTACACTATATATTTGTGTGTTTCACAGTCTGCAATCGAGCAAGCTTTTTGTGCTTCTGACACCTAAAATAACCCCAGCGAGATAGGGTGGCTAATTCAAAAGTGGACTTTCGAGTTACCAATATTAGCCTTTAGCTGTAATTAAATGTACATTTCATATAGGCCTGTGTACCCACCAATCTTGTAGCATTGCCATAATAGACCTCAACAATCATATTCACTAGGCTACATACTCTTACTTACTGAATGTGAGGAGAAACATCGCTATAATCATAAGTAAATTAGTTCTTTATACAATGAAATATTTTTGTCATAATAGCTTGAAATATGGCACATTACTTGTACTGTCAGTTCCTCAAAAACAATGCATATCAATTAAAGAGATGTGAAAAGCGAGATGTAGAGGTTTACGCTGTAGCTTGCATGCTTTCAGTTGGCATCTTCTCCCCATTGGGCTTGAGCCTGGAGACGAGCCGTGGCCTTTATCAAATGCTCGCACACATACTGTCAACACATATGCGCGCAACGTGCTCTGGCGCTCGCGACTTGTTAGCAAATTTGAGGAGAAAACTTGGCCATGTTTTGATGTTGCGAACGCATGCATCAGGATGTTTGGCTTTGTGCTGCTCGCTCCATTTAGTCAAAGTGCACAAGATAAAAGCTTGACCGTGTGACCCAAAAACATATGCTTTTACAAATAAACTCCATAGCTTTTACACGTCATTTCAGTTAAAGCATTGATCTCTTCTGTGCGAGCGAGAACTGTTTCTTCAATTTAGTCAAGCACCGGTGTACCAATAAACCAATGAGTTTGCTTATCGTTATCCCGTAACAATGCATACATTCGGTGTGAATATTGCCACACAATGCACTGTACTATTTACGTTAAACTGCATTTTATGATATGGAATTATACTGTATATATATTTTTTTTTTTCATGCACTTTTATTTTGATTTGAAAGGTGTAAGGTCCAAAGTGTAAAAGAATGCACGCAAAACAATAAAAATAAAACAAACTGGAGAGATTTCCATTGGATAAGTATAGGATAGTACAAGTAGCATTCACTGTGTTTGATATGCCAAATAAGTATAAACATGTAAAGATAGGAGATATTGTGAATCACCCTGCAATGCCTCATGTGTCTTTGCTGCTGTGTTTTGCAGTGGGAGGGCGTGTGAATCGCGAGCTGAGGTACACTCGTCAGAAGATCGGCGAGGAGGCCATGTTCAACCCTCAGCTCATGATCCAGACGCCGGAGGAAGAAGGAGCCAACGTACTCACAGTGGACGCACTACTACAGCACCTAGAATCAGCCCTTCGAGCCAGCAGGGTTCATGTGTTTCTCTATGAGAGGTGAGCGTAGCCTGGGCTAGTTAGCTTTAGCAGTGTTAGCAATTATGTCGGCGCCTTGTCCCTCACTATATGTTCATTATTTCACTTGGTTGAAAGAGTTAAATAGCCTAAATTTGCTATGTATTTAAGGCTTGTAAAATCTGTGTTGTATGTTTCACAAAATGTGTATTTAGAGTGAGGATAGCAAAGATTGTACCTGCTGCAATTTAATCAAATTACGTATACAAAACATATAAGAAGTCAGTCCGCCATGTGCTGTCTCTGCTCTCTGTTTGCTCAGGTTAGAAATAGTTTAAAAACATATTTTCATGAGCATAGATACAATAAAGTGATGTCTGTAAGATTGCAAAATGAGGAGTAAGAGAGACAGATATATATGTAAACCCCCCCCCCTCCTGATTGGACCTGAAAGTAGTTTGCGAAATGAGGAGTGGGAGAAAAACATTTCGAAAGTAAAAGATCAAGTGCCTTTTCCCTCCCCTCCTGAACAGGAAAGCTCGTCTCTTTGGTCAAAGCAATGGCCACTGGCTGCTCTGCTTTGCGATGACGACACTGGAGGCCAGCATTGCTCCGCCATTGCTGTTGTACCGCCATATAGCCGCTAGGCCCCCATTGGAATGCATTGCACTTTAGACACGTTACAAACAACTTTAATGCCCGGTGTCTAATTTTTTGGAACTGTCTACAGCTAGATATTCCTCCTGTGATTACGCTGGGTTAGACACAATCAGAGGCACCGGGCCGGTTATCGTAGGATAAATTTTAGAAATCTCGTACTTAATGAGGGTCGGACTGTTAGCATTGGAGCTGCGCGAGCTACACGTCACACAAGGGCCGAGTCTACAGTGAAGATCCCGCCCTTATACCCTTATTAGGAACATGTTTCATCAGAGCAGGGGAGGAGGAGCCTGTAAATCCGCCATGATTTCCCCGTCGAACATGGGCATTATGGTAAACGGTGTGGAGTGAGGAGGATTCCGATTAGTTGCGGAGATCAGCCACGGGACGAATTTTAAAAAAAGATTACAGGTGCTCGTCATATAATTAGAATATCATGAAAAAGTTTATTTATTTCTGTAATTCAACTTAAAATGTGAAACTATGATATAGACTCATTACATGCAAAGTGACATATGACAAGCCTTTGTTTTCCTTTTGTTATTCTAATTTTATGAGATTTTTAATTTGGGGTTTTTGCAAGCTGAGCCATACAGTAATAATCAAAATTAAAACAAATAAAGGCTATACATACAGTATCTCACTTTACATGTAATGAGTCTATCATATTTTAGTTTCACAGTTTAAGTTGAATAACACAAGTGAATGCACTTTTTCATGATATTCTAACTATATGACGAGCACCTGTATGTTAGTTATGTTACGTCAAAACCATTGACAGAGATTGGACTGTCAATGGTCAAAATTAAATATGTACTATCACTTTAACTGTCAGGATGTACTTAAAACGTGACGTGTAGTAAAATAGATTGATGCCACATTAGATATAGTTTGTCAGGGAGCATGTGCAGATTGAATTTTGACGCAAATCGGGCTATGCGGGAGTGTCCAAACTTTATTCAGGGAGGGCCGCATGTTGAAGCGTACACTGGGTGAAGGGCGACAGATCGGTGGTCACTCAGGAGGTTTAAACATTTGCATTTTTTCATTGAAATGAGCACTGAAGTGATTAGAACGAGTCCAGTGAAGCTGTTCAGACTTTCACAACCACCTCATGACATCAGTACGTGGAGGGCAAGCGTTTTTAGCTCTTGAAACGGAAACAGACCAGGTGTACAGGATTATTGAAACATGGCAAGTTGTAGCAAGGGTCCTCAAGGGGCAGGAGCGACAGTTCTAACCAATTGCTGCATATTTCGCATGTAAGTGAATCTGTCTTTTGTTTTGCAGACAATGGACGTTAGAACATTTATGCTATAAATCAGGAGAACTAGTAACAGAAATGCCCGTTGTGGACCAGGTAGGTGTTGCCACAAAGTAAAAATGCTAGAATTCAATTGGATTTTATGTTTCATTATTATCTTGTTCATGCTGCGGTTGTATTAGATCATAGAAAGACTACACCCCTGCCTCATCATCACCCCCTTGGACTGTTTCTGGGAAGGAGCCAAACTTCAATCTGGAACTGTCTACTTACCGTGAGTACAGTCTCGTTAATTCCAAGCCGAAATAATGAAATCATTTGTTTTGAAACACTGTTTGGGTACTGTTTGGAGTGCATACCCTCTATATTATAATCAGGACATAAACATGAGCACAGCAATTAAGAAAACGTATGGAAATCATAAAAACTTCATGTAAATCGTTTTACATCACGAACGTTTGATTTGGTAAGAGGTTGAATTCACCTTAGATCGTGCAAGTCGTACTGTCTTGACAACAGCACAATACAGAATAAGCTTATCTTTCACCGATAGGAGGGGGATCTGCCTTCCTGCATCTTGTTTTGCACCACTCGAGTCCATGCATCCATCCAAACTGCATGGATATTTGTGTGAGTGTGTCCCTCCTGAACCACTGAAGGCTCTATTGTAATGGTTGCTGGCAAGCGTAGCCCTACTGATGGTTTTCTCCAGCACTGGGCCTCACACTATTGTCTGGCTCCTCTGTTGCTAATGGCCTGCTGCTACAGTAATACTGAGCAGACCTTTTCTCTTAGCATGTGTCCACGCATCGCGCTAAGTGTTGTTACTTCCACTTCACCCCCGGTGTTACGCTTAACCAACCCAAGTCACCGAACGCGAGGAATGTAAGCGGGTTCACCTGTTACTGGTAATCTCTTACGTAGCGTTTTGTCCTGTTCTGGTTGGAAGATTGAGGATAATAAATCAAGCCTGGTTAAGCACATACAATGTAGTGTGAATGATGGAGAGAGTGCGATTTGGAGAAAGAGAGTTCGGAATGTGTGAGGCACAAAAAGCAGCAAGGGACAAGGACCGGTTCAGGGAAAGAATTCTGCCTGCGCATGAATTAGTCTCAATTTGTTGTTTGTGTCATCTGGGAGAAGTAAAAAGCTTTCACTGATGTCTTTGTTCGCCGAGGGATCTGATTTCCAATCCAGCCATGTGCAATAATCTGTCCGTTTCTGTGTGAAGATAGTTTATGCAAATGAATATGTAATAAATCTAAGTAATATTGGCTTACTCAGCGTAGACAGTGAACAGTGTTAACACATTTTAACTTGCAGACAGTGCACAGGAGTCTCTTTTTTCACAGATGCAAGGAGGCAAAATAAGCTTAATTCTACTAAATGAACAGAAATTAAGTAGTTCTGAAATGGGACTAAGTTTACAAATGTCTTATGGGCTCAGATGATCTTTTCCCATTTCTTAAAGAGGGGGTATTATGCTTTTTTCAATCACATAGCACCAGTCTATAGCATACTACAATGATGACGTAACCTTCTGTTGGTCTGTATATGCAGTAAATTAAAGTAACTGCCTTGAATAAAATTGCTCTCTTAAAATGGCTGTACTGAACGTCTTGAAATAGGCCTCTGTCTCTTTAAGAAGCTTTCCGACACGCCCCTTCAGCACACTGCTGTGGCATCTAAACAACACTACTGTGCGGGGAGGGGGCTCTGCTGAGCTGAGGAGCAGTGGTTGGTGGCTTGGCTGGTGACAAAAGGTCCAGAGGCGTCTCCAGGAGGTGGGGGCGTTCCTAGGAGGACTGAGGCATAGCTACACCTAAAATGGCTGCCGTCTAAGTTTTTACTGATTACTCAAAAATATGTGAATGAGCCAAGGCAACACTCCAGGCATGTGTTTAATGAGGGAATGACATAATAACATGATATAAAGCTTGAAAAAGTCGATTTTACATAATACCCCCCCTTTAACAACTTCAATTATTGTCCCGACAGAGGAAAAGACCTCGTCCAGTGGGCCAACTTCGACCCTAAGGATTTCCTACAAGAGCTGCGGTTGGCCCATTTCCCCGTGGAAACGTTTGAGGACATGTTGGAAAAGGCGGACATTGGACACGGATACATGGACAGGCCTTGTCTGAACCCTGCTGACCCCGACTGCCCCCTCTCTGCCCCCAACAAGAACGCGACTAAGGTAAATCAGAACACAGTTTATTTCTAAGTTGATATGTAGGGATCTGGTACCAATGCACACTAATTATCTTCAAAGGCTTCTTATAGTCAAATCAGTTCTAAAGTGAAACATCCTCAGCCTCAATTAAACCAAATGCTAACAACTCTAATAATCACAGAGAAATTTGATGCCTTCATTTAAGAGTGGAAACAAGTCATTTTTCTTCTTTCTTTGCCTCCACAGCCTTTGGACATTGCTCGAACCCTGACCGGAGGATGTTACGGTTTATCCAGGAAGTACATGCACTGGCAAGAGGAGCTGATCGTAGGCGGGACCACCAAGAACGGCAGCGGACCCCTGCTCAGGTATCGTTGCCACACTCGGCCTCATAAACGCCGCTTATTCTTGGGCCACTCTGTGTTTTCTGTTCTTTTTCATGCCCCTGAAAGCGCACATGCTTGTGTGTGTGCGGGTGTGTGAGTGCGGTCCGTGCAGTAAATCTTACAGTCATTAGCAGATTCCAGTGAAATCTTAGAGCTCCAGCTGTTTCTGCTCAGCTCGGGCCGCGGAGCTCGGACACAACCGCGCGGGCGCTGATCTGTGAGCCCACTGTTTAGTCAAAATATACGGTGATCTGAAGGGAATACTCTTAAGTCATGTGCTAGCAGGTTGGTCCCTTGCTATCACTCATATCTGTGAGCCCGCTAGCGCTTGTGAGCCTGCGCAGTGGTTAACGCTTGTGCTTCACAGTTAGAAGGCCCCGGGTTTGATTCCCACCAGGGACGGGGCCCTTTCTGTATGGAGTTTGCATGTTCTCCCGTGCCTGTGTATGTTTTCTCTGGGTACTGTGGTTTCCCCTACCACTAAAGACATGTACGATAGGCCAGGATGAATGAGAGTAGACTGCGAGAATCATTGAAATTGTACTTTTGAATTTATTTGCCCGTTGCTACAATGCAGTTTGGCTAGGGCTGGGCGATATGGACCAAAAGTTATATCCCGATATATTTTGGTTGAATATTGATATACGATATATATCCCGATATTTTTTCCGCAAAGTGAGAGATGTGAAATGATATGTTAAGTCAAAGTCAAATACGAGTAGTTCTATTGAAAACTCGCTATAAAATGTAAAGATAAACACTATATAACAAAGCTCTGTAAGGTGCACATTTAAATAAAAAAAATGTCTTAATAAAACATGGCCAATAAAATAAATAGGTCAATCTTTATCTGAGGGCAGCATCTAAAAAGTTCACAAAATAAAGTGCTCAGTTTAAGATAACTTTTTTTTATCAGCTTGAGATTACCTGTTTCTTTTTGTTAACTTAATAGCTTATCTGAATTTGAAATATCCTGATATACACGATATGGTCTAATTCCATATCTCATTTAAAAATATATCGATATATCTTAAATATCGATATATCGCCTAGCCCTAAGTTTGGCGCCTGCAGTTGTTAGCATCCAATGTTCTTTCCAGGCTTAATCGCCCTAGGAATGAATAGCGATGACAATCCCTAAGTAAAGTATATTATTTGTCATGTTATATAAAATAAAAACTCAAATATGTTTTACATTCAGTTAACCAGGCTTTGACAGCACGTAAAGCTGGTCCATGGTTTGACGACAGACGCAACTATCTGGATCATTCATAGTTTGTTCGATAGTTGATGCTAACTGCTCTGAGGAATAATACCAGGCTAAAAAAAAACTAATGGCAATGCCCCGTTTACTCATTATACAGTATATGTATGGATTCATTTGTTGTTATTTTTCAGATCTAAATTGAAGGGAAAGTATTTTTGTATTGATTATATGATCATCTCAGATAGAACAGGACTCGGTAGCATCTCTTTCAATTAGAAAAAAATGCAGCATCAATTAGCAAATTAAATTCTTTTTTGATAGGATATAACTCATAAAAGGAACTCTCGCTCTGTAATATATATATATATATAAAAAAAGATTTGTTATTAGTGGTATACTTCTTTGTCGACTTAGGGCCTCTGAAATTGACCCATGATTAAAGGCCTCATTCGCCTATCGTGCACAGGGAGACCCGCCCAGACACAGGGAAAATAGAAAGGCTTCACAATTCTTAATCTCAGTGGGACTTTCCTGGTTAAGTAAAGGTCAAATTTAAAAAAATGTTTAAAAAAAAACACGCCCCAGGAATTCTCGTCAGCCGCCATTTTTTAATGAGATACATTTGATGACTAGACTTAAATGTTGGACCTGTTTGAAGCTTCATTAATGATGAGATATTTGGGAGGAGTTTCCAAAGCCACAGTGCGCTGGTCACTCAGTGCAGAGGCTGTTTGCTTTGTGGTTTACGTTGGTTTACGATGTGTGTGTAGCCCCTCTGTCTCTCCTCCCGGGTCAGACTGCACCTTGGCAATTTTTAACAATTTTTTTTATCTTGTGTACAAACTGCCACCATTACCTGATTATCACCCTCTCACAGAGATCACATTCATGAAGAGAATGACTGGGTAAAGTGTGCCCCTTGATATATTCACATTGGATACATTTGCAGCCTGAATCGACTACATGGTGTTGAGTTGCAGTTTATATTGGAAATGGCTTGACTACCCTGGGATGAAAATGTATGTGAACGCTTTGGAATTTCTCGCATTTCTGCCTAAGTTGGTCATAGAATGTGGTCTGATCTTCATCAAAATCATAAGAATAAATAAACAGTGTCTGCTTAAACTAATAACACCCAAACATTTACATTTTATCATATTTTTATTGGTCGTGACATGTAAACATTCACAGGACAGGGAGGAAAAAGTAAGTAAACCCAGGAATCTCGCTGAACTGCAGCAGTTTTGTAAAGAGGAATGGTTTAAGATTCATCCTGATCGTTTGAGCGTCTAATCTAACTAAATGGAACAGCACATCAATGCTCATTTTGAAGTATAGAGCAGGGAAAATCAGACCACATTTTATGACCAATTTAGGCAGAAATTCCAAAGCGTTCACATACAATTTCATACCACTGTATAGATTAGATGACAAGGTTGACTTTTCATGCTTTCATGACCAAATTGTGGTGTAGACAACCTATTGGCCCCCCTGCAGAAATAGCTGAGACTCCCATCGGGACATGAAATTACTACTATACGTTTTAGGTGGTTTAGAAACAAGATAAGAGTGAAGCATAAAAGATGGTTAGCTGGTTATAGGCTACGTGTTAGGTCTGGCTGTTATTGCAACTATTCATTTCACTCCCCGTGATCATAACTCCTCTTTGGCTCTCCTCTTTTCCAGCGCCCAGGCGTTACAAACCATGTTCCAGCTGATGACTCCCAAGCAGATGTTTGAGCACTTCCGGGGCTACGGTCAGGTTTCCCACATCAACTGGAACGAGGAGAAGGCCGCAGCTATACTTGAAGCCTGGCAGAGGAAATACTCCGAGGTAATTAGCACCAAAGGAGCGGGTTATTCAGGACAAGGTCTACAGACGTTTCAGTAGGCCTAAATATATCGTACTTCACAATGAGCATAAGGAGTTGGTATCTGTCTCTCTCTAAGTCCATAATAAAGTTGGATAGAATTGATACAGGTACACACAACCATATGAAACGCCACCCCAAGCGACTTATTTGTTTCTACAGCCATGCTAATTATTTACTATTATTCCAAATCAACAAAACATGCATGACAGATTATGCTCGATAACACTGCGCACACGACACTACCACACTTTTGTAATTAACTAATTTACCGCATGGCCTCTTCATCAGCCGGTCCTCTCCAGTTCCTCCCAGGCAACGTCCAAGAAATAAGCTCCCGGAAAATACAATCCACATGCAGCAGTAAAGGTTCTCAAAGCAGGGCTGCCAATGGTAAAATCCAACCACGTCTGACGCTCAGGATCTTCTCAAGTCCTGCACCTCTCACTAGGGCTGGGTCCCGTAAAAACGATTTCGACACCAGTACTAGGACTTGGTTTACAATACAGATACCTGAACTGTACTTTTTTCGATACCTATACTAAAATATTAGTCATAATAGAACCATATAACATATTGATAATGTTAATATATTCCTTTTCCTTCCATTTAATTTCTTTTGCATTTGTATCATTTGTTTGAGGCGAAACAACCAAGAACATTTTACCTATTTTCCCCCCAATTTGTAACAATTTTTTTCATGTCAAATTTTTTCCCCTAAATTTTCCCCAATTTTTACACTTTTGTGTATGTGTTTTTCCCCCACGTTTTTTCTTTTTTTTCTTAATTTTTTTGTTTTGAATTTCCCTAAATTTTTACACTTTTCCAACAGCATCAAGGGGGCCGTTCACAACCAACTGACGTACATCGGTGGGGGACCAGTCATTTTGATCAGGAATTAGCATTGTAACAAGGTTAAAGGCTAAAAAAGTTGATTTTGCATGATATAGGACCTTTAAACGCTATTCTATAGGCAGCCAACAGTGTTTCAATTCTAGTTTGAGGGATGTTTGCTCTTTCCTCCTTACAACAGTCTTCCAGAGCTTAGAGATTTCTGGGCTGTCTTGCACACACTGCTCCTTGGAGGTTTGTCCACAGATCTTCAGTGATGTGTAGATAATGTGCCAGATTTCTGACAACAAAAAGTAGAAATTCAAACATTTTCAGCGTCAGACCTAATAGAATAAATAGAGGTGTACGGCCACTTCCTGAAACCCACTGTAAATCAGCCAACCGGAGACAGGTGAACAAGTGAAGTCCCCCTCGAAATCCCTGGCCCCTCCATACTGTAGATACTTAAAATTGTTGTTGGTGTGTGGTATAGGACTAAAGCTTCTCCTCTCAGCGCTCAGTATAGAGGAGGCCATAGAAGTCTGGAATACATTAAGCGCTGAACTTCTCTCTCCCTCTCTCTCACGCCGACAAACACACACACACACACACACACACATGCAAACGCGGCGAAAAGGTTCACGCACAATCACTTCCCCAGCTGTGGCCCCATTGGTGGCTCATGTGTGACATCATCTGGTCTTTGTTTTGGGGGGCCCCAACCTCTGTTCGACATGCCGTGACCTTGTGTGCGTTCCGAGAGCGCAGTGCATGTGTGTGAGCGCCATTCATCTCGGAAGGCTCAAGGAAAAAAGGGTAAATCTTAAAAGCCAGGCTGTATTTACCTAGAGATAATGGCAGCGGAGTTATTTCAAAGGTTCCCTCTCTTGAAGTTTGCAAGGAGACGGTACCCAGCTTTGACTGCCTTCGATTGTGATGTGTAGCTTTGAGTTTCCAAACTCATGAAGCTGTAGAAATGGATAAAATCAGCAGAACTAGTTATACTTGATTGCCTGCATACGGAAAGTTGACCCATCCTACCAGCAGCATGCAGCACCCGGGGACCCATTTCCTGACCTTGAGCTAGGTTTGTTCAGAACTATGGAGTTGGAGGATTGAGCTCCATGCTTTGGGTTGAAACAACCAGAGATCTTCTTGCGGTGAGACGTGAACGCTAACCACTCAACCACCGTGCTGCCGAGGGTTGTAATGAGCTCATAGGTGTATGAATGACCAACGGGACTGAAAGTAGGCGACCAGGTTACCAAAGCTGTTACTTAGACCCCAAAATGTATGGTTAGATAATACACATAAACTTAACCCCTGCCTGAACCGAGCATATTTCTTTTGGTTTGTCTTTACCCAAATCTAAAAGCTTCTCCAACAAAGAGTCGAAACGACAAAAACGCAGATTAATATACAACAAAAACGTTCCAGAACAGAAACAATAACACCATAAAGAACCGACAAAACCCGACCAAAAGGCGACCAAAACGTGCCGAAAAGACAACAAAAAGACCTGAAAAAACAAGACAAAAAAACTGCGAAAACCAGATAAGAAAACAACGATACCAGACAAATAAACTGCAAAACCAGACAAGATCATGATGGAAACAAGACAAAAATGTGACAAAAACGTGACAACAAAGACAAAAAAAAAACAGACAACAAAGAACTACGAAAACCAGACAAAAAAAGAACTAGGGCTGAACGATATGGACAAAATTTCATATCTCGATATTCATGCCAGATATCTCGATATCGATACGATATAACTATGGTTTAGGTGAAAACTAAGCATTTTTTCAGAAAATTAAAATCATAATACAAAAGAGTGCAGTTTTATTAATGATAATCTATATCGTTTATATCTTGCTTTTTCGATTTTAATATTTTTGAATGTTCATATCTCTATATAAATACGATAACGATATATTTTTCTTTTGCGATATTGATATCTTGAATATTCATATCTCGATATTGATACGATAACGATATATCTTTCAGCCCTAAAAAGAACTACAAAAACCAGACAAAAAGCGTTAAAAAAAGTCACGATCAGTTTTGTAGGTCTTAGCTTTCACCGGCCAATAGGCTGTGAGCTCCAGTCAAAAAACTTTTAGATTTGGGTGAAGCTGAACTGGAGCAAATGCGCTTGGTTAGAGCAGGTGGTAAGAAGTTAATCATTTCTCTGTGGGTGTACATTTTTAACAGTAAACCTAAATAGTATCCCAACGTGCCCAGCGTCCCTTGCATGTGTTGCATTAGGTGTGTGGGTGAGGCCTGTGCACACCTGTCTGTGTGCCCCTGACACGTGTGCCAGTTCACACACACAGAGTGAGTGTGACGTAGTGCGTGCTTCCTAATGTGTGTCAGCCGGCATCGCTCCCCATTGAGCACTTACTGCACTCGAATGCTGAGGCCATCTGTCTGCCTTGAGATACTGAGACTGATGAGACCGTGGCACTGTCTGCGAATTCTTACACAGTACATTTTACTAGTGTCAGACTTTCCATGATCAGATTTGATTTCACCCTTTGATAACAACTTTTTTGAGCATTATTTCCTAGTCAAACATATATCTGCAGTGGCATTTCACTTCATTCAGAGTGTGTTCATCGCGGTGCCATTGATTTGAGATATATGAGAGCTTGTATTCACTGTTGCATTACGTGTCATTTCCACTGATTCCCGCCTGCATATGTAAGTTGCAGAAGAAGTTCAAAAGGTGTTGTAAAAAATGTCAACAAGTGCAATTTAATTTTCAGTAATTTATCATAGTGTACTATTGAGGCCATTGGCTGTTATGTGTTTCATAAAAGCGGTGTTTCTTCCATGTAAAATGCATATAATATGGCCCAGAGGAGACCCAACCAGACAACCCATGCTTCTCTTTGCCTGCCTGCTAACAACACGTTGATCTTTTACACCTTTCCTCCCCTATGCTTGTCTCCAGGCCGTTCTGAAGAGTGTAGCAGCGAACTCGTCTCAGAAAGTCTTATCGTTTACTACCACCACTCTGGAAGACATCCTCCGCTCCTTCTCTGACGTCAGCGTGATCCGTGTGGCCAGTGGTTACCTGCTCATGGTACGTAAAACATCCTCAATAAACAAACCATCATGGAAAGGGCTTATAAGTTTGTGTGTTATCCTGTCCTTAGCTGGCCTATGCGTGCCTGACCATGTTGCGATGGGACTGCGCCAAGTCGCAAGGGGCCGTGGGGCTGGCCGGGGTCCTGCTGGTCACTCTGTCTGTGGCAGCGGGACTGGGGCTCTGCTCTCTCCTGGGTATCTCTTTCAACGCTGCCACTACGCAGGTAAATCGCACACATAATGCTTCAGTGAGACTGGAAACATGCTACAGCATTTTTAAATCTTTGTTGATTTTAAATTGTGCAGAGCTGTTTTTATTGCTAGAGTTTAAAGCAGTACTAAGTAACGTGTTTACCTTAATAAATCCTTTCCGTGGTCCCTCTGGGGGTAATACAAGTGTTAATGGGATGATTGGAGGGTCTTTCATCTCCCCCTGGTGTCTCTGGCCAGAAAACCATGCTTGCAACTTGAGTGCCACCGGGGCGGAGCAACCAATACACACTAATGGAATCACGAAGAAGAAGCTAACAGGCTAACGGGCAAAGCTAACTGCGGGCTAGCGCCACTTTAAACAGTATTTACAGCCAAGTTTGAGTGAAAAAAAATATTCCCATTGTATAACTGGATGTACAACACCCCTCTCTCCCTTCACCTTTTCTGTCAGCGTAGTATTTACTCTCCAAGACATTTAATAAGTTAAAAAATCGTAACTTGCTAAGACACCTGCAGTTGCGCTTATGGCCTCTAGGGGCAAGAGTTACTTAGTACTGCTTTAAACTTGGATATAAGAATGTGCCATTAATGTAGTTAAATGTATTTGTCATTAAAACAATGGTCAATCCATATTATCAGCCTGATTGTTCACAACAATGAATCTGTATCTAATCCTAAATCTGGAATAGTTTATTGTTTGGAATTTGAGCTTTGGAGGCATCAAATTTGGTACTATTTACTGTTCAAAAGTGGAATGGAAAGCATTTGTTGTTTAACTATTGTCTAGCTCATGGGTAGGCAAAGCCTGGCATGGGTGCCTCTGTTGGCACTAAAAGAGATTTTGATTGGCACTAGGAGCTGATAATGAATAAGACTGTGTGACATGACATGACATGACGTCCAACAACTCACTTGCAAAAATGTAACAATTGTTGAGTGAGGCATGGATAAAGCTATTACTTCAGTAAAACACAAGATGTAATGAAATGATCTTGATTGATTGATTGATTGATTGATTTACGAAATTAACTTGGATCTAAATCTCTGAAGGACCTGTGTCATTTATTAATAGTAATTATATTGTCACAATACCTTAGCACCCCTATACTTGACTCCCCTTGCCCTCTTATCCGTGTCAGGTGCTGCCCTTCCTGGCCCTGGGAGTCGGGGTGGATGATGTCTTTCTGCTGGCCCATGCCTTCAGTGAGACGGGACAGAACAAGAGGATCCCTTTTGAGGTAGGGCGCACCAGCATCCTCCCATCGGCCCCCGTGCTCGCTTATCTCCTGCGTCGAGGAATGTGTGAAAGCCTGTCTGTGCCTGTGAAGTAGCATCAAACAAACTATGTGCCACACACTCGGCGCTTATCAGACAAAGCAGGATGATATGAAGGCGGTTTCATCTCTTGCCAAACTATATGTAATTGAGAATTGGTTTCGGAACTTCTCAATGTGTTACTCATACAATATGGTGCTGCTTTGCAGGTGTATGAAAGCCAAGTGTAAAGGCTGTTTTTATTTTTTACTAAATGTTACTGATTAAACTTATTTCTCAAATACAGGACTCTTCTGTCCAAGTGCATTGCTTTGTGAACTTGGTGTGAAGGGTTGTACCTTTTGTGTTGATTGAGAAAAACAGTAATAATCTCAAACAAACAAACGACTTTGAATGAAAAAGCAGTTTATTTGTTGTGATTCACGAGTGCATATGTGTATCCTCCACCACCCCGGCCTGGTGTTTACGCTCGTGCGCTCCAAGGATCACAGTAACTCTTCATCTCTAGAGGGGGAAAACACAGGCATGTATTTGCTTGTTTTTGTCCCTGCGGCTGCCTCTCTCTCTCCCTCTCTCTGTTACCCCCTCCGCTTCCCTTTGTGTGTCTGAGTCTGAGATGAAAACTAAACAGAGTCGAACCTGATCTATCCTGTCTGACACACACAAACACTCCCTGTGTGGTCCGCTGTGTCTTCATATTACTGGCACTGTTGAGGTGTAGGTTATTGTCCCTGCAGGGAAATTCGTTCAATCCTTCAGGGCCGCTGGGGCAACCTGTCAAAGCCATCTTCAGATCTTGAGCTATAGGCTCATGGTCAGGAGTACCTAGCTGGAGGCCGTTGTGCATGTTTTGGGTTGATGGGAGAAACCGAAGCACCCAGGTGGGAACAACAGGGGAACATAATATAATTGATTGATATCCCTTGATAAGAAATACATTGCACAATTATTACAATACTTGCAGTGCTATAATATAGAAGTGGGAGCATATGCTTTTTTATTTAACGATAGGTAAACAGAGGTAGACATGGTCGTCACGTGACATCATTATCACCATCTCAAAACAACAAATTCTGCATAATCTTTTTAGTTTAGTACGTGTGTTAAAATAATTTCTTTTGATTTGGAAGAATCCTTTCATAGTAAAACGGAGCGACCTCCCCTGTATTTAGTCCCCCCTTTGTTCTTCAAACGAAGGTAGACACACGGATTATCTGGGAGCACTTGAGGGCTCCGGCAGTCGTAATCACTGTCAGTCTTATCTGTATTATGATAATTGTGCATAATCCCAAGTATTACACATTTGCCGTGGGCTACAGTCGGATCAAAAGCGTCGAGTTTCATTGCTTTGCCTTGAAGTAAGTAAAGTCTGCTGTAGAGATTTCATAAGGTTTGAGGGGATCCCTCCCACTGTGTACAGCATTTCTGATTTATGTCGTGTCATAAAACACTGAGGTGCATTAATACTATGACAACCACACTTGGAAACAGTGCACGTGCCATAGCTGTCTGCCTTTACGATATCTGAGAGGTGGCCGTCTTTGACTGTTGTTTACATTGGCTTTGGCTTCGTTCGTTATTCAATTATTTTCACTTTATAATTATTTTTGGTCCAGTTATACGTTATTTTTTCGGAGAGAACGTGGGCTTCGGAAAATAGTTTATAGAGATCTAAACTGCAGAATTAGCCGTGCGAGATTGCTGATTAGTTATAATTGGTGAAGGAGCCAGAAGGGAGGTTTGGTTTCCATTGGAGTAGTTTAGTTTAGTTTATTTGAGCAGTATACATTCTGCTCAAAAGGAGTGGGCTGAAGCAATAGGCTTATGAGCACCAACCCCCAAAGTCAATGCAATAAAAACAAGTACATTTCACAATGGTACAAAAGGAACAAAACAACAAGGAAACAACAGCAAAACATATATGCACTATCTAATCATAATAGAATGACCAATTACAAGATGGCATTTACATTAAGTAAGATTTAAATCACTGAAACTCATGTACTGTATACATTCCCGAAAAGGAGTAATGAATGCAATGAAACAACAAAGATAAAGCTACATAATGAAACCGTGATCTCTGTGCCCCGTGCACGACCCCTGCAGGATGCACACATACACACAACATACAAGCGCGTGTACCCTTTTATGAATTGACTTCATTTTATAGCAAATGACATTATCAATTAGCAGCATCATATTGTGATTAGCCTCATTGACAAAAGAGAACGTGTTACATTTCAAAGCGGCTTATCAAACACAGACCAAACTTATACTGTTTGAACCGTTCATGTAGTTAACAGAAACTAGTAGCTACTTCACCCACATGCCCCACTTCAATCACTGTAATGTGGCTGATAGTGACAGGAGGGGCATCTGGGCTAACAAATCCAGAACTTTAGTTATTGTCTTACCTTGCTGGAATCAGATGCCGACTCATCTGTGTGGAGAGTTTGTAAATGTAGAGAATATACTGTCTGTGAATGTTTGAAAAAGGGCCCAGCATTTGCAACATTCCTTATCTGGAACAACATTGATTTCATACATGACTAAACTAAAATGTAAGTGTGTTTGTATGTTTGCCTCAGGATCGGACCGGAGAGTGCCTGAAGCGAACAGGAGCCAGCGTGGCCCTCACCTCCATCAGCAACGTCACAGCCTTCTTCATGGCCGCTCTCATCCCCATCCCCGCTCTACGAGCCTTCTCCCTCCAGGTACCGTTTTCTCTTTGTTTGTTGATACCATCAGTGTAAACAGAGGTGTTGATACTGCTCATTACACCGGCGGGTTTCACACTTTTCATACCAAGTTAGTGTTTTGTCAAAAAACAGACTTAACCAGGCTTTCGCAAATGACTAACCCACGTCTACAATTGGACTAAACTGTGACTAAATTAGTTGCAACTCAGGGCTGAAAATAATAAACAAAAACTCAAATTGCTGAGGACTCTTGAGTGTCACTTGAAGCAGCCTGTCAACAACATGAGAAACACAGCCCTATAAAACAGAGGCGTTTGAACAGTTGTATTTGGAAATAAAGATGAGTGGAACCAAGGTCAACCCTGCCCTTCAATGTCAGCATAGATACAACCTGTTGCTAAAAAGATCAGTAGTTAGTTGCTGACGAAGCCTCATTTAGGGGAGAAGCGATACGTCCAGTGCATGTGACGGCTGGAAAACCTTTGTCTATGCTGATAACAGATTGCTTGTGTTGTACCTAATGTTGAATGAGGCATGTTCTGAGAATCAAATCTATAGTTTTATATTAGTACCATGCAAGAAGCTCACTCTATATAAATGACTGATGTAAAGGATGGTCCATAGATTCCACCTGGAGAATGTATCTGCGTTTGTCCGATGGTGGGCGGGAGATGTTTCTGCAGTGCTGCTTGTACAATATGAGCGCGTGTGGATGGATGGCTTTAGTGCAGGGAGAGTGTCAAACTTGATCCATTTTCCTCATGGGCCCAATCCACACTGGCCCCCCGCCCCATCCCCTCTCGCACATACGCACATAGCATGCATACTTGACTTGTGGTTTTGAGACTGCCTCACACCGACACGCAAGCAAGATCTTACAGATAGCGTGTTTTATTTTGTTCGACCCGACGTAAGCCAGTGGAGCAGTGGTGTCCAGTGCCCGGGCCCCCCCTCACACATCAACATCAGGCACTTCCTGTACTTGACTCCTCTTTGGATTTGCCTCCTAATCTTTTCTCGTTCCCTCTTGCATCACCGCGAACACTGAAGAATGGCGTCCAGATAAGAACTGGAGGAGCAGGGAGAACACACACATGCTCATGTACGCTGGACAGATGTGATGATAAATCTCTCCACACCGGGGTCAGCGCACGGTCGGCCCATGTGTGTGTGTGTGTGTGTGTGTCTGGAGTCCATACTAGTCCGCTGGACGGTAGTGGTCCAATTGAGAATTAATTGTGTTACTTGTGTGCTTCTTGGCCTTCTCCTATAACCCTGTCTGTTGTTGTTGACTGGAAATGTGTTGAAGAATAAGGGAAGCCCAGGGGAAGTTTGTAGAGTAGCACTGGATGATTTAAGAAAAATAATACTTTTTTACCTCCCCAAGCAGATTGAAGTTTTTATCAACCGTCTTAGCTGGTACACAAATGAAAACATTATGGAGATGGGATAGTTTGAGATTGGGCATTCTAATATCTAATTATTTGCATCTTTTGCAATAAGCGCATTCAGATTGAGGATAATCTTGCAGCCGTGGTATGCAGCTCTTCAACACTTCTCTCCTGGCCATTACTAGTGAATCAAGAGTTTGTGCAAGATAAAATACCATACACGGACACAGAGTCCTTATCTTGTCTTGATATTATCTTCACAGTGCCACCGTGTCAGCTGTCTCCTGAGAAATACAGTGTAAACAGCCTATTTGGTGGATATATGTGGAGCGCATGAGTGCACTGTGCAGGTGTGGTTGAAGCCGTAGATATCCGTGCATTTTTGCAGCGTGAAAGGGTGTGTTGTCTGCTCATCACCTCGGGCTCCTCTGATGGGCCCCTGCTCCTTGGGTGGTCTGCTGTTTTTCCTCATGTGTGTGCGTGTGTGTGTGCAGCGTGAGCAGTGTGTAGCGGTCTGGCAGATTGTGCTCTGGGCTGGGCCCCAAGCTAACCCCAACCCCCACCCTCTGCGCCAGAGCACCTCCTTGGAATACTTAACCACAACACTGTACTGCCTTCCATTACACACAAACTGCTGGAGAAGACAGGCTTCTCTCGGCACTTCTCACTGAACGCCAACAATTTAGAAATCCTCAGTGTATAGAAACGGTTAGAAGCTCTGTTAACTTTCTGCTTTGGAAAATAAATGCACAGGCGATTTGAAGAAGTAATCCTGATTACTATGTTTTGCAACTATCTTTAGTTTTTTTTTAAAACACATTTGAGCTAAATCCATGTCAGATCTCACTGGCAGTGTGTAATGGTTCAGAAGATAAATCACGGTTACAACTTAAGGTTGTAAGAGTAGCTTTTGGGCCATAATGTTTCACCTGGAAAGATTTTAGGCTCTCCACCCACATCTAAAACAAGGACAAAAATGCAAAAATTGTCTTTAAATAAAAGTTAAAAGAGGACCCCACAATCTATGTACCACCACTGGGATTCATGCCACAGTTTGAGATCCACAGCCCCAGACCGTGTTACTAATTAGCCGTGTTTACTTCCTCTGAAAAGTGAAAGGATAAGAACATTGTGGGTCCTTGATACAGGAGCTGGACACTCTTGCTATTTAATCTTGTTTTCTTTTTGTTTTCTTACACAGACATCATAGTGTCATTAGGAGGTTGTCTCTATCCAACATGTTAAACATTCGGTTCAAAAAAACTAGAATCTGATCAATCGTTTTGTCATTGGTCGTAGTCCCTGCATATCTACCTATGCAATGTATGTATCAATGCCTTTTAATCTGTATTCACACTCAAAATGGATCTCTTTTGTCAGGCTGCAGTGGTGGTGGTTTTCAACTTTGCCATGGTGCTCCTCATCTTCCCCGCCATCCTCAGCATGGACCTGTACAGACGCGAGGACCGACGCTTTGACATCTTCTGCTGCTTCTACAGGTGGGCCCATGAGCACAGGGCAGTTCTTTATTCCCCACTGGAGGTATTCCCATAGCGTCGTCTGCCCCCTAAGGCTCCCTTTTATGTCTACGTCTAATTTCAGACAGTGAATAACTCATTTATATGACAAATCAAATCTCCTTTCGTCAAAAAACTAATCATTGCTTAAGTAGTTTGTTTGCGCCTGGTGTCCGTGGATCCGTCACACTCTTTATTACGTTTGCATCAGCCCGCTGCCAGTCGCGGCATGTTTGCTGGCACCGCGTCCGGACAGATGTGCGCACGTACTATTAAATTCTCCCACTCTGGGCTATATATTTCCGACTGCCGGCATACGTCCCATTCACACAAATAACATAGGGCTGATATCATTTTACTGGAGTTAATAGAGTGGTCTGCGGCTTTGTCCAATGTGTTTCCATTTTCAAAACATACCCACGCTTTTTCATTAGCGGCCGTTCTTTTCTGCTGGGATGGGTTTTTATTACGGTTTTCAGAATTCTGCTTTCGTACAGTCAACTAGTCTTGAACATCACATCATTAACACTAACTATGATCCATTGAACTTGATCAATTCTCCATTTATCACAGATATTGCTCGGACGAACATGTCTGACCCTTGTCTCTCTCTGCAGCCCCTGTGCCAACCGCGTGATCCAGATGGAGCCCCCGGCCTACCTGGACGGGGCAGACGGTAGCCGCTACAGCCCGCCCCCATGTTCCGCACTCCCCCTCCCACTTACCAGACCCCTCCCCCAGGTACAGCAGCCCACCTCCCTCCTATAGCAGCCTGGGTTACGCCCAGCAGACCCAGATCACCATGCAGTCCACAGTGCAGCTACGGACCGAGTACGACCCGCGCACCCAGGCCTTCTACACCACGGCTGAGCCCCGCTCCCAGATCTCTGTGCAGCCCATAAACCCAGCCCCAGCACGGAGCAACCCCACCGCCGCTGGGAATCTGAACAACAACAACACCAGTAACCGTGGAAACCCAAGTGCCTACTCTTATCACCAGTCCCCGGCATCGGCGAGTTACAGTTGTGCCGCAGGACCTCAGCCCGATGCCGTCTCCACAGGACACAGTGTGGAGAATAACAGCTCCACACGGGACCTTTTATCCCAGTTTGGAGACGCCTCAGCGGGCCTGCGCTGCATTGAGCCTCCCTGCTCACGCTGGACATTTGCCTCTTTTGCTGAAAACCACTATGCTCCGTTTCTGCTGCAGCCCACCACCAAGGTGAGTGTGAGTCAGTGTGACTCAGTGAGGCCTACTGCATTCTGTGGCCAGGCTCATGTACTGTCATGTACAACAAACTCACACACAGTCAGAGCTCAGCCTCATGGGTGGTCTGACATCTCAATAACATCAGCTGTTTTATCTTTTAACTTCATTACATACATTTAGTTACTCTTTAGTTTTAGTCTCGACATACCATCCAAGCTCCTGCCATGATAGGCTACACATACATTATAAGAGCATGTCTGTTACGGCTCTTCTGCATCCCCTGTGTTCCTCTCTCTTTCAGATTGTAGTGATAGTTCTATTCGTGTGCCTGCTTGGCATCAGTCTGTATGGCACCACACAGGTGCGGGATGGGCTGGAGCTCACAGACATTGTGCCAAGAGAGACCAGCGAATACGACTTCATTGGTGCGCAGTTCAAGTTCTTCTCCTTCTACAACATGTACGTGGTGACACAGCGGGCCGAATATGCCCAGAATCAGCCGCTCCTTTACCAGCTGCACCAGAGGTTCCACTCAGTACGCCACATTCTGAAGGAGGACGACGGAGATCTGCCCCGCATGTGGCTGCACTATTTCAGAGACTGGCTGCAAGGTAACGCTATAATGTCACGTTT
The DNA here is from genome assembly GCA_007210695.1 of Neogobius melanostomus. Classification (NCBI taxonomy): domain Eukaryota; kingdom Metazoa; phylum Chordata; class Actinopteri; order Gobiiformes; family Gobiidae; genus Neogobius; species Neogobius melanostomus. The sequence continues at coordinate 1,202,179 of VHKM01000006.1, read as the reverse complement.
GTCTGTGAAGATTTAGGATAGTTTAAAAAAAAAAACACATGTGGAAATCTGTAGCCTGACAATCTGGCTACTCCATCATTATTTCTATAAAAAGGCCCTTTAGGGAGCCCTCTCCGAGTATAATAAAATATTGTATAACAATATGTTTAAAAGCGATTAAATCACAGCATCAGCACTCAAAGCATTTGAAATATCCCTGTATCATTTCAAAGCAAACTGCGAGGTTTCTCAAGTTTTCTGTCTTTTCTTAAACCTTTCTTCTACAGAAGCCACCATGTTTACTTTGATGCAACCGAACCACTTTACTTCTGCGGATTACACTTTGACAGGCCAGGCTCAAACCTGTACATTTCTAATTAAAATGCATAATAGCTTTAATAACATTAGGGCAATGGAACTGTTGAGAACCAGTCCAGTGTCGGCTCTCATACTGCATTTCTTTATTAGTTCTCTTATTTGTCTTTCAATGCAGCCATAGACCAAATGACACGCCTGGTAAAATAGAGCTTTCTTTCAACATTATAAAAGTTGCCAGGAAACCATATACGCCATTAACTAGCTTGTATTTGTGTTGAATTTGATTTTATTGATTCCAAACAGTGTCGGGGGACAGAAAAGTATGCCGTTAAACTCCTTTCCCATGAAGCTCTTTTGAGATAATACTTTTCGTTTGTGTTTTGACATGATTCTGCTAGAAACAAGATGTTGGGCTGCGGTTCAGCAGTGGGAGGGATTTCATAATGGACACTGACAGTAGCTGATTAGGATCAGTTGTCTTTTCAAAGAGTAGAAGCACAAAGTGGGAGGTTATTACGCAGCGGGCTTCGGGCTGCGGAGGAACACAACCAGGAGTTCAGGGCTGTGTTTTTGTGCCTTAAATTGTTACTTGGGGTCTTTTGCTAGCATCACATTTTTCACTGCGATAAGCACATTTAGCAAATTATAGGGGGGCTATTTGATCTGCCAATTTTACCCTCCACCTTTTTCACTGACATGTCCACAAAACTAAAAAAGATCTAGTCGATAAACCACTGCATTGGGACAGTATGCGAGCCGACTGGGAACCACACAGGGAGTTTGTGGGCGCGAGAGACGGAGCTGTGCCTGATATTGCTCTCTCTGGATGGTGGGACAAATTGGAGCCAGGCAGGCCAAGGAACCAGACCCAAAACAACATTTACGCACTCAAGGGGGAACCAAGAAGGGTGGGGTGGACACATGTTACCCATATATTCCCCAGTGGCTGCTCTGAATTTAAAACAAAAAAAGAACATTAATAGTCTTTAATAGTCTTGTCGTATTAAAACCTTACTATCGGTATGGGCTTTGGCTGGAGTGCGAGCCTGTAAAATGCATGACAAATGACAACAACAAAGGTGTGTAGCCCTAAGCGGTCCAGAGTAAGTGATGTGTCATGTTTTGATTTGTTGCAGGGCTGCAGCAAGCTTTTGACCGAGACTGGGAGGCGGGTCGGATCACACACACCAACTACAAGAACGCCTCCGACGACGGTGTGCTGGCGTACAAGCTGCTGGTGCAGACGGGACGCCGGGAGAAGCCCATCAACTTTAACCAGGTGTGCGATCAGAGCTGCTTTACTTTAGTGCTTCTATCAGACTGGATTGTGCTTGTGGTGGTTTTACACCTTTGACTAGATTGAGGGTGTTATGTTTTTTTCAGGTATTTGTCCTTAATTTCAAACACATCTTAAACATATTGTGTAAGTTCTACTTTGTTGATCCATAACAGCTAATTCAAAATGTACTTCTGTTCAGTCTGTGTTGCAAATGCTTCTCATTCCCCATCGAACACGTGTGTTTTACTGTCGGACATCGGCGCTAGTATCAACAAAGAGTGCCTGTTGTTTTGTAATACCAAAGCTCTGGTGAATGTTTTTGCCTCTTCAGAGTTGGACTATAGGCCTGGTTTCTCAGGGCAACAGGAGGAGCAATGTATGAAAACCAATGCAGGCACAACAGCGCCTTTAAGTTGTTCCCAAGGGATATTTAAAATGTATTCTAAATTCAACAAAGTAGGCTGGTGGTCAGTAAATAGCAGTATGTAGCAGTTGCATAATATTTCTGTTTCTGTTTTTCCTCTTTTCCTGTGTTGTATCTTCAAATAAATGTGTCCTGACAGACTGAGAAAGCGGAGCCAGAGACACTCTGTCTTCACGCATATATCCATATGATTTGTGATCTGGGAGCAACAGAGCCACACCCACATTATAAACACTTTATTACACATTCTTTCTGCTCTGCTCTGTCTATATCTCCTCTCTTCGGGGTGACCTTACCGAGCCCAGGAATTTAAAGCTCACTAGAGCCACTTCAGCTTCTGACAAAGCGATTAACTTTATTTGACCCGTTTGTCCTACTTGGTGGATATATCTGTGTTAAACTGTACAGCATGTATCCAACGTGCAGCATGGACGTTCAGTCAAGCAGCTTATTCTTGATAAGTAATATGTAACTGTATCTGGGGGAGCAGAACCATTACTTTAACTACATTACATTAACTTTGTATTTCAAATAGTATTAATAGTTGTAGTAGTTGGTAGTTTCTCCTTCCCATCTGTATCATGGGTGGCTGTTGCTCTGCACCTCCTTCTAAACCAGCCCATCCCGCAGGAAGTAGAGTCCGGCCTGGTGTGCGGGCTGTGATGTCACTTCCTGTGTCTGTGAGGGAAGTGTTGTTGCCGTGAGGCACAGGGGCCGCCGGCGGAGCTTCCCGTGACAGCTTGAAGACATACAGTTGTTGCGCGTCCCACTGCCAAATTCAATCCAGAGCCAGTGGAATCTGCCCCCTCCCACTCCAGAGCTGCGTCCTCTCTCAATGAAACATGTGGTGGATCCAGCCAGCCCTGCGTGCATGTTTGGAGCGTGCACTGGGGCTGTAGTAGCTGTTTTTGCGCTCTAAAATGAAGACCAGATCTTTTCCAAGCCTGGCAAATTACAGAGCTAGATGTTTTATTTTGATATGCCACTCCATGGATCTTTGCAGAGGTGTTCTGCTTTTGATCCTTTGCTGCTGCTAACAGTCTTTTTTCCCTGTCGACTATTCGTTCCTTATGGCGCTGCCTGGGAGTCATTTTGAAGTTGTCATATGAGAAAATGTAGTTAACAACATTTTGTCCTTTAGCCTTTTTTGTAAAATATATTGATATGCAATTGTGGGAACAGCAATTAGGAATGAGAGAACTATTTTGTTTCTGACTGGGAAACAAAATATTATGTTGACAGTGTTAGGGGATGTTGGTGTATCATTGTCTTCATATTTTGAATCTCTTTTTTCTTTTATGTTTCAATTATTAGTCAGGGGAAAAAAAGGTATTTTGGGTATTGCATATTATAGCAAGGGCCTTATGCCTTTTTCAGGTATTTCAGGTATCTGCATATCTTAGCCTGTTGTCCGCCTAGCCTGCTAAGCATCATACTTGCTTTTTTTGCTGGTTATAAAATGATATATTATTCAAATCTAAAGCAGCGTCAACCTGTGTGCTTCTATTCGCCTCTGATCCTTTAAGAACCTTCTCCGCTCGTTCCTCATTAAAACAAACGGTATTGACTCGCCGACTATGCGGATGTTTTTTTTTGTTTTGTTTTTTCAAATTGGCGTTACTACTACGGATCAAGAGCCTGGACGGGAGGTTGGGTGACAGCTTCCTGGTCACATAGTTTTGTGGGTGGAGCTTTGTGTTCATTAGAGGAGCGATGTCTGAATAAAAAACAAAACAAAGGTGGCATCAGGACACTAATAGTCACTGTGGGAGATTCAAACAATACTTAAACATATGTGAAATACTTAAAACACACATTCTGGTATATTTTTGATGACAGAACAATATGGTATCAGTAAAAAAAAACTATAAGAAGTTGATTTTGCGTAATAGCCAATCAAGCTATCAATCTCTTTTTTTAAAAAATAACACAAATTCACACAAACCTGACAATGAGACTGTGCTAATGCTATCAGGAGCTCATTCTGGAGACGCCCTCTGAGCCGGACTGTGGCGCCGGGCATTCTGGGTACCCATAGGTAGCTACATTTGTACAGATGTTGTGTTATTTTTATAGCTCTACTCCATTTGCTGGGTGGCATTTCCTTCAGTGTTAACAACCAGGTTAACTGCAGACAGACAGGCTCAGGGGCTCCAGCCAATTTTTTTTATTGTTACGCTAACTCAATTTTTCCTTCCTCACCCCTGTCCAAAAAAACTCGGTCCATTCTTCTTTTACCTCCCCCCATTAGCCCCGGCCTCCTCGTGCCTGTGCAAAATTGCGATTTATGGTCCGGAGAGGCAGGATTGGCAGAGGGCTGTGCTGTTATGGTTTTAGTCGGGAGGCTAAGCTATGGGCTTGCACATGGGAGGGCCTGCTGTAGCTACACCAGCCTGCGCCAGTGACCGCAGGGAATTTAGACCAAGATCACCATCCACTCCAGAATTCAGAGTTGGGCTGTATAACATTTCAACATTTTTGCTTATACTTTAAATTCAACTTCTTTTCTCTGTTGCTGTTTGGGAGAAATTGAGTAAAGCTTTTAATTTCGTAAAAAGTAACTCCCCTGAGATTAACATGGTGAAACTTTTACTGATAATGGATTTAACCTTTGTCAATGTTGTTTTGGTTCCTGAAATATCCAAGCAGAAACCAGTCCCACTCTTTGGATTGTCATCATCTCCTATGCCTTAAACCAGTTTGCAATACACTTTAAAATATTTTCTCTCAATTCTAATCAATGCAGATCTTCAGTAGGTAAAAAAGTATGTAGCATACACACAATATGAATAAAGAAAGCTGGGTTCCTTTAAACTGTTTCTTTTCGGGGGTTTGTCTGCTGGTTTTGGCAATTGGATCTGGCAACCCAAAACCTAGGGGTCTCTGAGTTTTCTCATTGAACAGTTTGCAGTGGATGGATTTACAAACACTTCCTATTGAATTAGGTAAATGACAATAAAATAGTCACACACTCTAATATTTGGTTGGATCACCTTTAGCTTTGATTATTTCCCCCCAAGATCTTGTATTGGATGGGAGAACGTAACCACTGTGCAAAGCCTTCTCCAGCACATCCGAAAGATTCTCAATGGGGTTCAGATCTGGACTCTGTGGTGGCCAATCCTTGTGTAAAAATGATGTCTCATCCTCCCTAAACCACTCTTTCATAATGTGAGCCCATGAAACCTGGAATTGTCATCTTGGAATATACCCGTCCCATCAGGAAAGAATGACTCCATAATGGAATCATCTAGATACTAGGGATGTTCAATTAGTCAGCAGTTCTCATTCTTTGGGCAATCAGTGTTGCTGAACCTGAACAACTACAGTGATGCCAGATCATAAGAGTTAGTGAAATCCAGGTGCTGATTTTTTTGGATCAGGTCATTTACTTACCTATACCTACTGTTTATAAAATATATATATTTTTTTTAAATCCGAGGGAGTTTCCACAAACCTGAGTTGTGATTGTAGTACCTTTAATGAGTGCATGATATCTAAACTCCCTTTAAGACAGTAAATGTTGTAGGTTTATGAGCAGTCAGGACCTTAGCCGTGACGTTGGCCTGCACTATCAGCTGCATGTTAAGGTAGAAGCTGACTCAACACTTTCCATGTTTTAATGTGGCATGATAATTCCGGGAAGCCGCTACGTTTCGTACGGGAATGTTCAAAAAGGCTACCAGTGTTGGACTGTTGGTTTTTCTTTGGTTGGAAAAAGAGCCCGTCAAATATTTGAGTCTTATTTTGAAAGCTGCTCGGTTCTCTCGCACCAGAGCATGTGTATAAATAAGCAGTTCTGAAGCTCACCTGTCCGCTGTTTTCATTCAGTGGCCACAATACCTTTCCTAGTCCAATGTACACATCAGTGACCACGATATCATATTTTAACTTTTACCTTTTTACTTTTTACTTAATTGCACAATTTCCTCTGACCTATTCCTGAATTCATAACTTGGCTTTGCTCAATATAAATAGAGGGGGCTGATTAGGTGTTCATATTCCTGAATTTATTCCTACGTTATCTTGAAATCTGATGTATGGAATGGTTGAAAATGGTGTCGAAAACTGTGTTTATCTTTTATCCATCATATAAGCCATTGTCAGATACGAACCTGGAGAAGTATTTTACTTAACTCTTGTGTTTGATTTGTTCTGCACTCAGAGTGTATTCATCATGATGCCAGGAAGTTGCTTGCAGGCAGTTTGCAGGAACTGAAAGCATGTTTTCACTTTTTGCCATTCTCACGGCCTCTGTATCTCAGGCATTACTTGATATATTTATATTGACAATATTTCCTATTCTAAATCATACCATATCAAAGGATAATCTGTGCAGGATTTTCACTCATTAAAATGACATCTCTATGAGTTGAGTATAAGGCTACCTGTTCAAACCACTGACCGAAGCTTAATTATTGTTTGGTTGTGTTAATAATTTCTCTTTTCCATGACTTCACAGTTGACGCGACAGAGGCTTGTGGACGCAGATGGGATCATCACCCCTGGAGCTTTTTATATCTACCTTACAGCCTGGGTCAGCAACGACCCAGTGGCCTACGCTGCCTCCCAGGCCAACATCAGGCCCCACCCCCCGAGTGGCTCCACGACCGGGCCGACTCTATGCCCGAAACACGCCTCAGCAGTAAGTCCCTCATACATGACAGTCAGACACATGAACATATCCCATACTGGAATTTTTGTTCAAAATAAAATGCCGTGTTCTTGTATTAAAATAAGAGTAAAGTAAGAGTACACATAATTTATTGTGTGTGAAGAACTGGGAGAGATACCCACAATGTGCAGCCGCCTTAACCACTAGACTATCAGCTACACAAGGATTGTGTCATCGTAACCACATCGAATTTTCCGTTACTCCAGAGTGAGACCACCTTAGGTGCTTGTATGTCTAAAATGACTAAAATTATATAAAATTGCGTGCGAGTACATATTTCCAGTGTTTGCGACAAGTCGAATCCTTGTTATATAAGTAGTCCAGATCTGTAGTTATTTGAATAATTTTCTTTTGTATCTATGGGGGGGGGGGGGGGGGGGAACCTAAAAAAATGAAGCAGGCCCACTGTATATACACGTAAAAGGTTCCATGAAGTGGATTTAATATTTTGCAAAATATATGGTGTGATGTTTAGATGAGCTGAAATAGCAAGCATACATGGTGAATACTGTTGAAGTTTTTGCTCCACGCCTTGCTTTTAGCATATTTGGGGGCATTGTGTTTGGTACAGCTAAATTATGTTCTGGTCCGATCCTCCCAAAATGTCAGTGTGGAGTCCCGTTTGAGGTTTTGCTAAATTGTACTGTCTACACATTTCAGGGACTTTTTTCATCTTTGACATTGGTTTTGAGTCATTTGCTAGATGCTAGTCATCATCAATGTTTATCCCCGGCGACATCCCATCTGCCTCTCGGCTTCAGGTGAGGTAGAAGGCCTTACTGTATACCTACGCTGCATGGCCATGTGTGTGAGCTCATATTGCCCGAGCAATACAGCGCTCACTGTGGCTCTCCTAATGGTGCCTGCGGTGAACGCTATAATCCTGTCTACCAAGGGGCCCTCGCATTGCACACACATCCACACAGCCCATACGCACATTATTAAAACTCACTGACCCCAAACAGTGCGCACACCCTGCTTTCATTTCCCTACCACACACTCCACTGTTCCTCCCATAAACCCCACCGTCAACCAGCGTTTCGGTGCGAGCCAGGAAGTGCTCCGTGCGCAAGGAAAACGATTGGATAACAAGTCGAGACCGTGTTGAAGTGGGAAGCTCAATTGGATAACAAGTAGGAAGTCTTTTATTGGCAGGTAGGGATACGATTGGGTGAGGAGCGTGAAGTTCTTGGCTGCACAGTCGGGAGCCCCCCACCCGGACCAGCGCGCAGCAGAGCTCCTTGGCCGGGAGCCAGAGGGTGTCCTAATGGAAATTTATAGTTGGGATTATAAAGGGCCAAAGCATGTTAGCAAGTGCTCTTGTCTGACCCCGCAGGCGCTGTGGAACAGAAACCAAAACAAACTCACCTTTTCACACACACTCCAATAGGGTTTCCAGAAGTAAGGGTGGGTGATATAGCCATAACTTTATTTAAATGATTTTCCTCCAGCCCAGGTCACGCTTCAAGGTTATTGTAAAGAAGTAACTGTTCACACTTCACAGTGATTGGCCCAGACCTATTGACCACAACTGTCTCTAAATCAAAAGGTCAAAAAGGTGTTAATGCGGGTCCGAATTGCCGTCATACACGAGCTTAATATAGCGACTGCAGTTACGAGTAAGACCTGAGGTGGCAGTAGTGAGTATAAAAACATAATAATAAAATATAATATAACATCTGTTGTAAGTCATAATTATCATTTATTTCAGTTACGCAGGAATTCTAATGAAGAAATGTTGGTAACAATTTTTAAGCTACTGACAGGAAGTGACATAGAGGTAAAGTTCCATAGAAGTTTGACTCACTCATTTCCCATTGACGTAACATGGTCGGCATGGGAACAGTTTGTTTGCCTCTATCTATGTCACTTCCTGTCAGTGTCCAATAAGGAAGTGAAACTATAAACATCACAAAAATGGTCAAACTAAAGAAAGCTGGGTAAAACTTTTAACAAAATCTTAAATATTATTGTGTTAACGATGTTTTAGCAAATATTTAGTCTAATGTGTCTTATGCACTTTAAGTGAAAGTACTTTGCCACCAAAATAACCCTAACCCTATATGTATTCAAAGTGCAATTCACTACCCGTATGGCAACAAAATGAGAACAAGCCTTCCTATTTGTGAATCAGTGACACTTACTGTTCATATTGTGTGGATTATTAGTTTTTACGTTTTACTTTGGAGCCTTTATAAAAATATAATGAGGTGGCAAGTATTGTATTTATCTTTCAAATATAGTGGGGTAAAAGTAGTTAACCTCAAAATACTACTCCAGTAAAGTACAGGTCCTCAACACCTTTTTAAGGACAGTACTTAAGTAAATTTACTTTGTTACTGATCACCTAGACACAGTGATTTCATGAAACGTGGATACACACATTCTACTTTATTTTATGGTAATATGGACAGAATCCTATTCTTCTATATTGACTGTAAATCAATTATTTGTGGCTGCAAAGTGCATTATCTTTCCATCCTATTACCATGTTATTACTGTGCTGGGAATCAAGATACGACTGAATTGATTTCCTCCAATGAAAAGCACAAGACTGATTCAAATAGGCATTTAAAGGAGAGTAAGTCTGTGCATTGAAAGATAAAATATATTCCTGTTAAATGAAAACAGCTCGAGGCCCACAGTGCGTATGAATGTGCTGTTTCACATATTGGCATGGCGTCATAGTCCATTGACAGGCAGGTATGGATGTTTAGCGCTTTACGCTAAACATCCATGGGTGTGGTAATGGCGCTGGCTTTTGACGTCGCAATTACCGTGCATCAGCGACGTGGGCCCTAACACTCGCCTGTGTCTGGAACGGATAGGCCCTCATTAGCCAGACCGGGCCGCTGGCTGAGTCCGAGTCAATGGAGCTCTGTTTCGCACTCATCCTGGGCCCACCCGCTCCTCGCCTCTCCAGACAGACGGAGCTGGCGTTACTGTGGGGTGTAGATAGCAGTCTGGACGGGTGGAAAGATTTCACAGGTTTCTGCAGATACACTAAACTATCTCAACCTAATGCTGTGAAATAAGACTTTATTTGCATTATTATTTGCAGACGGCATTGTGGAGTTGTTTTCTCTGATTGTCTTTCAAGTCTTGCGGTTGGGCTGCACATAGTTATATTCAATTTGAATGTTTGTCTGTCTGTGCAGTCCCGGCTGCTGAGCCCATCGAATACGCACAGTTCCCCTTCTACCTCAACGGGCTCCGGGAGACGCCTGAGTTTGTGGAGGCCATCGAGAGCGTCCGGGCCATCTGCAGCAACTACAGCCTCCAGGGCCTGGCCTCCTACCCAACGGATACCCCTTCCTCTTCTGGGAGCAGTACGTCAGCCTTCGCCACTGGCTGCTGCTGTCCATCAGCGTGGTGCTGGCCTGCACCTTTCTGGTGTGCGCGCTCTTCCTGCTCAACCCATGGACCGCAGGGGTTATTGTAAGTGCAACAGAACACTTTACAATGGTTTACAGCAAGTTAGGAGACAGATAATAGAGAACAATGACCGAAAGGTACCCCATCGACACAGTGTGTTTCCTATTCTTATGAATTCGACAGTATCAAGCATTTGTCAGCTTCCTAGCATAGCCTATAAGTATTTTAATTTTTGTCCAAATTGAGATTTTGGTTCTAGTCTACTCTCTTAGCACCGCCGCATATATATCACTGGTTTGTCTTCAGCCAACCACAAGGCTTGTGATAAAATAAACGCCTTTCTAAGAGTCCTCCTTTTTGTGATAGGCCGTGTTCGAACTATTAGCAAAAATATCACATACACCTCACTTCTGTTAATCCGTCGTTAACTTTTGCCTCCGTCCTCTCCTCCTGACTTCCTGGCTTTAACTTGTGGTCCAGGGTCCCAGAGAAGTCACTGCTGTTTGTTCTTGTAGCCCCCAGTCACAAGTGTTTATCTTGCGCTGTTTCGTTTGAGCCAGTCTGTTTAGTCTGCGCCGACACTCCCAGACACCAACTCTGAATAAATGAGGAGAGGACACAAAGCTGCTCTGGCAAACACCTTCCCAGCCTATAAAAGTCATATCTTACATCCAAGCTCCCGGCCGATCTTGCAACAAGAGTTTCCACGGATACACTCAAACAAGCAGAGCGCCGACATGTTTACTTTAAGATGTGCAGTCGTAATGTATAAGGTGCATAACTCACGCAGCAGTCTGGGTTATTCACTGGTGGATTGGATTTTACGATAGGCCGTGGCAGGCCACCCCAGCCCAGATGGTGAAAGGAGAAGAATGCTTGACTGGGAACATCAAAAGCTATGAATAAGTGTCGCACTACTTCCTACCATGCCGTTCAACTCACAAATCGAGTTAAGTTTATACAGAGATAAGTGGCAATCAGCTAGTAGACAATTACTGAAGGTGTACTGTCCAAATTGCTCCCTAAAGGCTTTCTACTTTTCTACATAAGCTTGATGAGTGAATATTGATTACTGACTTAGCAAACACATCATTAGCATCAAAAGTCACACTAATGCATTTTCTCTTTGATGAGTTTAGAATACGCAATCTGCTCAATTTAAAACTGCCTGATCCAAAAAAAAAAAAAAATGTTACCACCTGGATTTTCCTAACTCTAACCAGGTTATTCCATCATAGATTTCTCCTTCCATGATGGCACAGCCATATAACGCCAGGATTCATCAGGCTCACGTTGTGAAAGAGTGGTTCAGGGAGCATGAGACATCATTTAACACATGGCTTGGCCACCAAGAGTCCGGGTCTTAACCCCATCTTTGGGTTGTGCTGGAGAAGGCTTTGTGCAGTGGTCACATTCTCCCATCATCAATACAAGATCCTGGGGGAAAAGTTAATGCAACACTGGATCTTTTGACATCGCAGAAGGTTATTGAAACAATGCCACAGCTGTAATCAAGGCTAAAGGCAGTCCAGTTAAGACTAACATTAAGAGTCAATTCATGGGTGAAAATGGAGCAGTGGGTTATGGCCCATGGGGCACCTGAGAACCCATCTTCAGACCTGAGCAAGGTTTTGTAGACCTACTTAGCTGGACTTGTTTGGGGTTAGGGAAACAAAGGTACAAAGGAAATCGAGCCCTGGAGGCGAAAGTACTAACCACTTTGTCACTCAATGCCTGGTTTCAGTTGACATCACGTCCATGTCTAGGTCTAGATTGAGACAGGTACATTTCCTATTGTGAAAAATGTTGATCTTACCTTTCAAACACATTCATGTGCATACGTAAAACCAGAAAAGTTGTCTACTGTCCTGCCTATGTTCGCTATTCGCTCTTACATTCTCCCGAGCTCACTGACTGGACTTGTGCGTAGTAATACCTCCACCTTGGACACACATGCCCTGGGTGTTTTCTCGCTCAGTCGGACTCACACAAACCCACACGGCACTGCCCACTTCAAAGAGCCCGGGCCCCAAGTAACTGGACACCCGTCAGCTGATAATGGCATTCGCCGCCAGCTCCTGTCCTGCCAAAGCCTCTTAAAGCAGTACTAAGTAACTCTTACCCCTAGAGGCCATAAGCGCAACTGCAGGTGTCTTAGCAAGTTACGATATTTTAACTTATTAATGTCTTGGAGAGTAAATACTTCGCTGACAGAAAAGGTGAAGGGAGAGAGGGGTGTTGTACATCTAGTTATACAATGGGAATATTTTTTTTCACTCAAACTTGGCTGTAAATACTGTTTAAAGTGGCGCTAGCCCGCAGTTAGCTTTGCCCGTTAGCCTGTTAGCTTCTTCGCCGTGATTCTATTAGTGTGTATTGGTTGCTCCGCCCCGGTGGCAGTCAAGTTGCAAGCATGGTTTTCTGGCCAGAGACACCAGGGGGAGATGAAAGACCCTCCAATCATCCCATTAACACTTGTATTACCCACACAGGGACTACGGAAAGGATTTATTAAGGTAAACACGTTACTTAGTACTGCTTTAACACACACATGAAGGAATCACTTTTTTATTTTACATGCCACTGTCATATGTTTCATTCAAGAAGCCAAAAATTGATTGTGAATGGTACCTTTTTCCCGCTACGCTAACTGGATGCCTTGTTCTTCTGCAGGTACTGGTGCTATCTCTGATGACCGTGGAGCTGTTTGGTTTCATGGGGCTCATGGGGATCAAGCTGAGTGCGGTCCCGGTGGTCATTCTCATTGCATCCGTGGGCATTGGAGTGGAGTTTACAGTTCACGTGGCGTTGGTATGCTGTAGTTTTACGTAATCATAAGAAATAGCTGTATCCCATAGGCTCAGGAGAATAATAACGTTGGGTGAAGTTGTAGATAAATGCGATTACTTGATCCTGGTTTAGTCAGTTTAACCCCTTAACCCCCACCAAGCACATTTTCTCCAGTTTTACCCAAATCTAAGAGCTTCTCGACTGGAGAGTTTACAGTCTATAGGCCAGTGTAACGCCTCATTTGAAAGCTAAGACCTATAAAAGTCGTCTAAGCTTCTTTCTTGTTTTTGTTATCAGGTTTTAGTTGTGTATGTCACGTTTTGCCACATTTTGTCATGTTTTCATTGCTTTTTAGTCACATTTTTGTCTTTTCTCACATTTTTGCCACTTTTTTGTCACGTTTTTTGATTTATTTTTGTCAAATTTTTGCTGCTTTTTTGTCATATTTTTGTCATGTTTTTGTCATGTTTTTCTCACATTTTTGTAAATTTTTGTCACATTTTTGTCATGTTTTCGTCACATATTTGTACAATTTTGCTGCGTTTTGTCGCATTTTCATTGCTTTTTGAAGCGTTTTAGCTGCATTCAGATTTTTTGTGTGTAATGTAACTGCGATCAAGCCACTAAAATGTGACCAAAACCTATATTAAAAAGCAAGAAAAACGTAATGAAAACACAACCAAAGAGGATGAAAACTTGACAATTGAGCTTAATCAGTTTTGTGGGTCTTACCTTTCAAATAAGAGGTTAAGTCATGCTGTCTAGTATGCGATTTGTAAATTATTCGGTAATGACTACAAACAAGCCTTTTTTTTACTGTTGCTTTAAATAGACTTAATGCATGTGTGTTCCAGGCCTTCCTCACAGCCATAGGGGACCGTCACAAGCGAGCAGTGCTGGCCCTGGAGCACATGTTTGCCCCAGTCCTGGACGGTGCCTTCTCCACACTGTTAGGAGTGCTCATGCTCGCGGGCTCGGAGTTCGACTTCATTGTCAGGTACTTTTAGCTAAAAGTTTGCTGCGTGAAATAGAAACGATTTAAAGAGGTCTGAAAACTGAACCCACTGTACATAGTATGTTACTGAATGGCGTCCGCATGGCGTCCATGTGACCACTGGGCTCATGCTTGGACCTGTAAGTCACACTGGAATCTACCTGAGAGGACCAGTCATGCATGAAGGCTCCTCTCTGCTACCATCCCCTCCTTTTAGGCTAGTCTTACACCCGCATCTACCTTTCCCTGAGCTCATCTGCCACACTGTGCATTTTTGTCCTCGTTTACAAGAAGCACCGTAAACTCGCCTTCTCATTCATCCCTCTACTTTACTTTGTGATGCCTGACGTTTGAAGCGGACTAAAAAGAGTTGAAGGTCAGGATAGGAGAAGGGAGGGAGACAGAGAGGGGGGGTATACAAAGTCATCTGGCTTTTGTAATGTGCCCCAGCTACTTTAACTGTTGTGGCTGGACATTTATATTGGCCGAGCAGTGATGTGGTCAATAGCGGAGTGACAGGAGGAGTTAAAATGGAGACTCGCTAAAGTAGATGGCTGCTGTGCTCTTATAGTCACTACTTCATGCACCTCATATGTATATTATTAATTTACTTGCACTTTCCTTACAGCTTTTGTTTCTATACAAACTATATCCTACCATATCTACCATACGCACATCAGGCAACCATACACTCTTCAACACAGCCATGCGTGACATTGAAATCCACAATGTGTTTTTCGGAGTTGTCTTGATGGTGTTTTCGCTTAGATGTAATGATATCAAAGGCACATTATTGGAAGAGTTAGTGGAACACAGGCTGCCAATAAGACTGTGTTTAGAAACTCAGACCAAGTCACGGCCGAAAGTGGAGTAATGCCAAGACTAAGACACTGAGACTGGGTGGAGATACTGCCACAAGTCTACACCCAAAAAAATGAAAATAATGTAGTTGTAGCAGCAGTAGCATAGTAAAAGTCTATATGTAACAGAATAAGTCTGTGAGACCCTGAAAGTGTGAGCTCTGGAGTCCATGTGACCGGCTAACATGCTAACCGTGTCATGCGCTGCTGCACTCGGGCCCTGTAATCATGGGGGTCATGTGCACACACATATACACATATACCCACACAGAGCCTCTTTCCTCACCTCCAGTGCCGCGCTCTGGTTTCCAGCCCAGACCAGGGCCTCCATTTAAAGGTTCTGCTGTTGTCTGAGCAAACAAAGCAGCGCCCCAAAGACGGTTCAATAACAACAGGCGCGCTCGTATTTTTCTGCTTGCGCTGAAAGAAATGTTTCCCTGACTTTCTCCGTCAGCCTTGTGAATGTTTGGAGTGTAAACAGCGTGGCAGGGCACTCTGCCTGGTATGTGGCCTGTCTGCATCTGCACATATGTGGATATAGCAGATGTGGAATGACATGCCACTCACCCCACAATGCTCTTCGCAGTGTCACTATCACATCCACAGGCCGATGATGTGCTAGCTTTACTCCGTCAGGGTGGCCTCGGGTCCTTTCTTATTTATTAGTTCTATGTAGTTTTTCCAGTTTTCAAGCTCCAAAAAAATCCATCCATCTTCTTCCAATTTTCCATTGCCGGGTCCAACAGCTGCCCAAATCACATTGCACCAGCCCCTATGGCTCCTCCTGCAGGTGGTGGGTCCACAGAAGGACGGCCTCATGATCCTAACCGGGTCTGTTGGTTTCTCATAAGGGGCTTCTGAGCCGCTCTTTGTCAGACCCATCTCATGTTTGCCATGGGAGACCCCGACAACAGAGCTCCAAGAATCATTCAGGTGCTCAACCCCCTGATGATAATAAACACTTATAATATATTACAGACGCCATGCAGTGGTCTTTTTCTTTTTTTTCTCAAATGTCTGCAAACACAATATACTGTAAGGGGGAAAATTAGTATAAAGGTTAAGTATATTATCTCCTTTAATTTAAGTGTATGCAGCACAATGTCTGGCCTGTCTGAGCAATACTCTGCTGTGATTGGAGTTCATTTGCTGTGACCGGAGTTGGTGCCTTGTAGGGCTGTGACTCACTTACATCTGTCTGTGGCTGCTCTGGCGTTCACACTAAAGTAAAATAGTTGTAATGTTGTGAAACGGAAAACAACAACAGGGGAAATAATAGATGGTGCATCGGTGCAGAACTGATTCAAAGACTGTTTTGCAAAAATGGAATCTCTCCAAAAGTACATTAGCGGTAACAACGTATACAGTGAACTTTCCTTTTAATGGCGCTCATAGTCTCCACTGGCCTTTTTGAAGTACTGGCTGTGCCTGGTTAGACCGCCTACAGTATTCATCATACAGACTTCTGCCCACACCAATTTGCGCAATTCCCGCAAATGCACACTGTCCTTGTATCCTTGGGCAAGACACTTCACCCTCCTTGCCTCCAGTGTCTGCGTACATTGGTGTATGAATGAGAGAGTCAATGGGTAACTGGTTCCTTACTGTAAAGCGCTTTGGGCCTGATAAAGGTAGAAAAGCGCTATATAAGTCAAGTCCATTTACCATTTGCTATATATATATATAAGAGGATAACTTGATCGCGTAGAGAAAAGCCCGCTGTAGTGAACAGAGCTGGTCCAGAGAGAGGGCGAGGGCTTGCGAGGAGGATTTAGCGGGAGATTGGGGGGTCTTACCTGATACATGTGAGATTTAATTAGACGAAGGGGATTGTGGAGCGGCCGGGGAATTTCACAAGGGCTTAGGTTGGAAAAAGAGGGAGAAATAAGAAATAAGGAGAGGAGTGTGTGTTTGGGGGGGGGGGGGGGGGGGGGGGGGGGGGGGGGGGGGTCACTTCTCCTCTTCCTAGACTAAATTGTGCTCCTCGTTGGACAGAGAGGCCCATGTCCCTGCACATTCCTGGCTGCTTTTGTTTTCTCTGTGTTTGCCCATGCACCATACGCTCAAGAGAGAGTACCCGGCTCATACCCCTTGTGGCCCCTCCCAAGCTTTTCTTTTTTTTTTCATCTTCTCTAGTGCTCCAGTGCCTTTGAATTAACCAGCTCTAGCTAATTATGCTTCACCCCATTTCTCTTCTCTGTGTGGCTTCTTTAAGACTAACCCTCTTTGGCAGGGCTTAGAAGTAGGTACAGTTGTGGTTGGCTGCCTAACCTCACTGCTTGTACGCCTGTTGTTGTTGTTGTTGTTGTTGTTGTTGTTGTTTTTTTTCTTGTCCATACATAATGCCCAGAAAGTTGTTTTTATTTTGAGACAGTTTTAAGCCAGTTTTCTCTCCTAAAGACTGTGTACCTATTTTTTATGTTTACAAACTCTTAACAGAAGTTCATTGTTAGTTGCGGACCAAACTAATTCCTAACTTTTTAAGCATGTTTCACAGCTTACAGAGAGTAGAGCAGTGACCCAATAATGCTTACAATATTAGCCTACACCTGGCAACCTATTTTTAGCATCGACACAACTTCTGGGTTGACGATCGCTCATAATACGGCGCAAGAAGTCTCTTTTTCCCCCAGAAAATGTTTGCAAACACACAAGTGATCCCCACTGAAAAAGTCAAAATGCCAAATGTGTCAACAAAATAAACAACACATTTTAAACTCCATTAATCAGATTTTGTCGCCAGAAGTATTGCCAATTTTTGTCATTTTCACACATTACCGTATGAAAATATAAAAGTGTTCACCTGCAGTGCTTCACCTTAAAACAAATACCACTAAGTATATTTTAGTAGTATGGGCGACGGCGTGTATATTCTGAACAATGACAGTGTAATCATAGGGTCTTGCATTCATTCACTATAGGTATATAATTTTAAGGTTCACCGAACCATACTACTATTGTGACACGCTGCATGCCTGTCTGTCTCTACTGTATTTTTGCCCATTATTTGTTATTATAGACTAAGGTCATATTGTCTTTCTCTCGTGGCTCCTCTCGTTTGAAACATTGTGGTTGTAGGAGGTATTTTTCTTGTAGTTGTGCTTTTCGGCAACGTCGTTATGGCCTTCAGTCGCGTTGTCTTGTTAGCAACGCCATTTTGAAGATTTTTAAACATCCATTTTTATTTATTTTTATTTATTTAAAAAAAAAAAAGCGTTTATTACCATGCGAGCAGTCCTCATTTGATCAGTTGACTAAATGCTCTTGTTGCATTGCAGGTACTTCTTCGCTGTGCTGGCCATCCTCACAGTGCTGGGAGTGCTCAACGGGCTGGTGCTTCTGCCAGTCTTACTGTCATACTTTGGGCCGTATCCAGAGGTGAGTTTCCAAGAATTCATTTGTCTAAAGAACTCTGCTGCAGCAAAGGAGCTTGTCATGGGGAGTCTGTGCTATACGCCTCGCGGTGGCGCAGCAGTTGGTGCTTGTGCTGCACATCTAGAAGGTACCGGGTTTGTGTGGGATTTTGCATGTTCTCCCTTGGCCTGCGTACCACAAAAACATCAACAGGTTGATCCTTTAGCCAGGTGTTTCTGAGTATTAGCCTGGTTTCACATCTGGAGCTGGGTCCCCGGGCATCGGCCTACGCTGGCTGCCCACTGCTCCAACAGGCTGAGTCAAACAAAGGTTCAGAACATATGGGGTTAATTTATTTAGCCTTTATCAAATCCAAATTAGAATACGATTAATTGAATCCTGTTATTATAATTTTTTACTCTAAAAATAAATTTCGGCTACTGAATAGAGGATTGTTGTCAATGCAGTGTTGTGTTTTGCTCAGTACTACACACTGAATCCTGCTTAGGCCTGGTTTAGACCAGATTCAAACCTACTCGCTGCTCAGAGACAGAGAAAGACCATGCGGCCCCTCGGACCCACGTGCTACTATGAATTTATGACGTCAAACGAATAGTGTGTTAGTTTAGGAGCTCTATGTCAATTCTGTGTGCGAGCAAAACAGATGTGAAGTAAACCAATCTGTTGGGTTAAGAACTTGACACTTGGTAATTTACCATTGTAACGCGAACAGACGTAAGCCTTTACGTCAGTCTTCCGCTTCACACTGGCACATACATTAAGGCCTGTTGAAATAACATCTACCTCTTCTGTCAGGTCTCTCCAGTGGACGGACGCAGTCGACTGCCCACTCCGGAGGCTCCTCCCCCAGTGGTGCGGTTTTCAGTGCGTCCTCACCACCACACCACAGGGGGCAGCGCCCACACGTCAGGGGCTACATCAGACTCTTCAGACTCAGAGTACAGTTCTGTCAGTATAGCGTCAGGGACCAGCCAGGAGCCTACCTCCCAGAGAGGACACACAGACCCAGGAGGGGCCCCAGGAGCCGGCACAGGCAGCCTGAGCCTCCAGCTTATACTATATCCTCGGTAAGTAATGCTGTAAAAATAAGACAATGCTTTAAAATGTCACCAAACTATTGCAAAGTAAATGTATCACTGACACATCAATAACAGCAGACATTAGTCAGTGTTTTGGTCAGAGATGGCTCTGCAGTGGGACATGCATAATTCAGCGTGTTAACATAGGTTTTACTGTCTGCTCCACAGACTGTCTCTCCTCAGGGCGGTGAATCCAGACCTCACACAGGGGCCCCTCAGCGAAACAGGGACAGCAGGGACCCCAAGAGCCAGCCTCACTGGCAAACTCCACCCCAGCCCACCCGCGCATGGACGCTTTTGAAACTGCTACTGAGGCTGGGGCACATAGAGAACACTTACCGGGCCCCCGGCACCGCTCCTCTCATCACCTCCACCACCAGCCCATCACCACGGTAACGGCCTCCGCATCTGTTACCGTGGCAGTGCACCCCGCCCCTCCCTCCACCTCCTCTTACCCACCATACACTGCAACGGACAGTTACTCCTCAGCTCGGCCCCGGGAGCCCGAGCACCCTTCCACGACCCACACGTTCCACTGAACTCTCAGTCAGGTCCCCGGGGGGCCGAGGGGCCCAGGGTGCCCGGGTGGAGGCAATGGAGCTACAGGACTTGGAGTTTGAGGTGGGGGAGCGAGCAACAGGCGAGTCAGCTGAGGTGAGCCCACTGTCAGCAGTCACTGCTTACATCAATTACACAAACCTGGCTGAAGTGTAAAACTCATGCACTCTTGTGTTGCAGTTGTGCTGAGTGAAGTACGGCCAAAGATGGATGTTACTCAGCAGCTGACTGCCTTCATGGAAGCTGCCAGCATTGCCGTCATGGTGCTCATTCTTACTGTAACACAGTGGACTATTGTCATAGATATTTCTATCTATATTTAAAATGTACACTTGTAAATATAAAAAGAAAGTAGCTATAATTTAGGAGCTGTACAACTCCTCATAATGACTGGGGCTGCCATTTTATATAATGTGAGTGCATGTGTGCTGTCTGTGTGTGAAAGAGAGATTACTGTTCATCCGCTGTGGATCTGTGCCATTTAAAGCTACATCCAGACAATATCGGACAGCATTCACTGCAGCTGCTCGAATATTTAAAAATGAAACATTTGAAAGTCTATGCAAATATCTCATATGACAGAGTGTGTGTGTGGTGTATGAGTGAAGCAGTCTACAGCAGGCCCATCATGCTCATGAGGGAAGTGTCCGCTGATCACTGGCCGATGCTGTGCTACATACTCTGGATGATTGTTTACTTGTGGTGAATGAGTTTTGTATAAAGGTACGCATGGTAAAAATGAATTTATCACAAACCTGTGGTAGTTATAAATCAATACTGTTAACCTGACACGCTATGCGTGCTATTTAAGACGAGAAAATATGAAGACATTTTTGGCTTTTCATTTTGATTCTGTTGTTGCTTCTGCGTTGGAACCTGTTTTACTCTCAGCTACCTATGTATCACTGATGTTTTACTGTAAGTCATGTACAGTATAGCCTTAGCAGTGCCACCTCATAAACATATTCATTACAGGGATTCCGACCCGGGTCTACATGGGGCCCCGCTGTGGCCCCTGTTGGCTGTGTCTAGTATAAGCTAAAATTCAGACCGTATACTGTAAATTTACTTCAATATGGCACTTGACTGCATCAGAGTTCACTCCCAGGATTCTCTCCTTCAGTACCTCCCATCCTCATCTGTGTCTCCACATATAAGCTCACCCCACACTGTGTGTTAGTGTACACGTCACATGGAGCTGACCACATCACCTGGACGCTGGTCACAGCCTGGTCCTGATTTGCCTCCTCTGTCCGCACTGACCTCCCCACTTTAAACCATGACACCCTTTGTGCCACGCTAGAGGTCAGAGCTCGAAAGCCAGGGGTTAGACATTAAATATCTGATGAAGGACCAGTCGAGATATACATGACAGTGTTAGCTCTCTCTTCAAACCTCCTGTACACAAACGTAGCAGGCCTTACTGTCCAACCATGTTCAGTCCACTTTCCATCAGTAGGTCTTTTTTATATGTTTTGTTCCCTCCCTATGTCACATTGGCAATAACGGAGAGAATCATAGCTGGCAACTATTTTATTCATTTGTAATATTGTTTTGTTTTGTTTTTGAGGTTCAATTGCGATATTTATATTTTTGTAATATAAGATGTGTTGTTTTGTGTCATGTGATGCCAGTGGTTAACAAATGCAGGGATTATGATGTCTATTGAAAAACACTATTACAGTTAATGTTTTACATAATGGAGTTTGATCTGTATAAAGTGCTTACTAATGTTAAATAGGAGAAAGAGTTTATAACACTACATTACAGGTGTCATCATAGCTCTTAGAAGATTGAAGTCCAATTCAGTGCTTCAGACTCGGTTGGCTTGGATGTATGCTGTTTTCAGTTACAAAGATAAATGTATGCCATATAATTTATTTATATGAAAATTTATTTTTGTAGTGTACATAGTAGCGGTCAAGGTATTTGACAGAAGTATATTTTAAAGAGTCTATATGTAATGATATACCATAACAGAAACGGTTAAAGGTACACTCTTTCATTGTCAAGCTCTTCCGAACAACACAGACACCTCAGTATTATCCCATCAGCTGTTTCTATGGGTTTGTCAAAGGCTTGCCGTGAAAGTAGGAAACTGTACTAGGTCTCTAAATATTAATGTTCAAACACTGATAGAATTCTAACATAAAAAATTATAACTTATTTGTCTTGTTCATACCTTTTAATAAATGAACTCTTGAAACATATGAAGTGGGTTGTCGTTGACTGTGGTACGGGTACCCCGGGGTGTAAAGGAAAATATGCACCTCATGAATAATCTCATTGTGTTTTCATACTTAAGTGATTGTCAGCAAGCTTAAATGTTTTATAAATTTAATAACAGATACACAATTGAGCACCTGGGCCTGCAATTTGACATCACGTAATTAATATTAAATGATACAAAAACAATTCTCTCAGCAATTAGACTTCCTGGCCCATTACTTTAGTGTGGCCTGTCAATCACACG